>JAHFWJ010000208.1:0-480313 GCA_028555115.1 Himalopsyche japonica
AAAAATATATTCTTATTTTAAACATGAGTATGTACTATTGTTTTACTTAAGACATGCAAGTAATGCAACGCAAACAATTTGATCGGGATTACAATGTCACAGAATTTGAATTAAGAATATATAGTTTCAATATTCAGTGTTCTCGAATAACCAGTGTTGTTAGTGAGTAAAATAGACAAAAGTTCGTATTTATTACTGCGTTCAAATTGTTGCTTGTACAACAAACCCAAGCTTTATTTTGATTATTTTATGGACCTAATAGCTACTACTTTTAGAAGATAATATACACTTACATAATTCTTCATGTGTAATACACATTTTCTTCCCTTTTTTAAGTGTTCGCTTCCTCATTCTACGATGTGATAATTCAGTGCCCACAGACAATCCATAAAGAACTTATGCGAATACTTTTTGACAGTTCCAATTGATTTACTTTTTGATAATCGCAAGTGTTAATATATTTCTAGGATATTAAGTTTTATTGGGTTGGATATTCTGTGATTATAAATGGCTTTTCCTTATAAACATCGGCATTATAATCGAAATATATCATATATTTTACATATCTGTTTTTCCAAATCCCGCATACATATACTGACCTCGTAATGGAATGGTAGAAGCTCTGTTACGACTGTCATACCTTGTTGATTATGAACCGATATAGATTTTGTACAAACCCGACGACTAACAACCAGATTTCTATAAAAAAATCTGTTGAGATACTATCACAGAATTATTTTATAGAAATAAAGAGTGGCATAATTAAAAAAAAAATACAGATTTACAGCAAAACAGTGAGGAATTTATTTTCTGTAATACCCCCAAATATTCATTTCGCTTAGTGAATTTGTACTCTTGTCAGAGCGAATTTCATTGCCAGAAACAAAAAAATCCATCTGTCTTAAAATTATGCATTTTAATAAAATAACAAAATTTTGATTTGCACGCAACTTATTTATTGTGTTAATCAGTGCTTTACGCACATTCGTTTATACATGGTTGTAAGATTCAAAATGGAGATAAAATATCCATGTAATTAGCAATCCCTTTTGAAACCCTTTCATCTGAGCGGTTATTTCTTGCACAAAAGACTTGCTTGTTACTGGTCAATGTAAACTGTAACGATTCATGTAACATTTTTACAGACGTTTTGACTCGTTTCATTGACTCTAGCTAAATGATGTCAATTAATATCTGATGCAGTCATCGCGAGCGCTTTCTTGACTGAGGTCAAATACACTTCTCGAGTAATTATCCCCCGTTTCAGCCTTTGATCGAATCGCAACTAATTTAGACGTTGGTGTATCGTGCAATTCTTTAGTAACTATATTTATGATTACTCATTTGTAACATATATATCTTAATGCCAATATATGACGCAATTTCGAAGTGCATCTAATTAAATATAATTTAAGTGTGCAGATTAATCCACAGTACATTAACAGCAAATGCAAATTAGTGTTAGTAATAAGTAAGAGTTAATTTAATACGTTACGTGACCCAGTGTTTTCTAATACCTTATTATTTTTATAAATGATAACGGAATATTAATATTTCATACCAAACTGAAAAATTGGCGATTCTTGAGAATACCAAATGAATAACTAATGAATTGAGGACATGCGTAGTTATATCACTAGAAGAAACTTTAGCATCAGTGATATTTCATCTGATCTTGACATACTCCTCGTCATTGTGTAAATCCAATCAAATGCTGTTTTGCAGAAGATCATAATGGTTTTGGTATGTTTATTGTGAGATAGCCAATTTTTGCCATTTCTTCTCTAATATATAACTATTATTAACGGTCTTTTTTTACAAGTTGTGATTATGATTATTGTCTGTATTATCATTGTTTGTTCTATGGTTTTAATTTGCATTAGATCCAGTTCCAAAAAAATGTGACCACAATCCGAGTGTTTTTTTACCGTTCCAGTTTACCGTTCTTCAGAGAAGTATTTCCGGTATTTTTTGATGTCAATAAACATGACATTAGCCAAAAAATGTAGTTATCTAATCATTTGACCACTCGAGTTCATTGTGACATAATAGTTTTAATATATGCATGAATTAACTTACTCGCATTTGATTCCTGAATAGCGGAAAGTTAGTCAATATTCTATGTATGATAACTGTTTCCAGCAGACTTACAAATAGCTTAGTAATTTAATTTGGAATAATAAATGTGGGACTAAATTAAGCAATGCTATTGTTTATACCCAAAGGCGATGGTAGAGCACAGAAATTTCATTTACCCGATACGAATTAACAATTTTAAACCGATTATGACTCTTGAAATTTTAGTTTTCTAAATACTTTTGAAGGAAGAATATTAAAATACTATAGAAAGTCTATTGATTGAACTGGCATTTACTTGGTAGAACTCGATAAAAAAAACGGTTAAAAAATAGCAATATATTTTAGTTCTTTAAAATTAAATAAAAATATATTATTATTTATGATATCGACTGAAGGTGCTTGATGGAACTTCAATATTAAATTTGAATTGTAACAACCTTGTACGATTCCATATGTCTTATCACAAACGACCCGGGTTTCGCCCTTCGGCATCTTCAGGCATTCCATCGCACGGATGCCTGAAGATGCCGAAGGGTGACACCCGGGTCGTTTGTGATAAGACATATGGAATCGTACAAGGTTGTAACAATTCAAATTTAAAAAGATATTAATTGATATTTATTTCGGCTTACGCCTTCATCAGAATTACCTCTACTATACCATAGTCCTGATGAAGGAAGGGTAATCTGAATTAGCTATCAACTAAATATCCTACAAAGTTTGTAGAACTATAATATATTGCTATTTTATTACCGTATTAATAGCAATAAGTATATAAATACTGTTTTGTATGTAATTTCGTGAATAACATATGTATATAGAGATATGTTGCTTTTTAGAAAATATATCGAATACATAATTCATCGCAAAATTCTTACATTACGATTCAAAATTAACACGTGGTCGCTAAACTTGCGTATTTTTTATGTATTAGGTGTAGTAAAAAGTCCTGACGTTTTTTTCAAACGCGTGTCTTAAAATCGGTCGGCTTCGGGCCTTTGGTTAAATAAGTTGTCATAATATTTTTTTTCGTGTTGTGTGACATCGCAAGCTACGTTCCGTATAGAAAAAAAAGGTTCATTCGCCCCAAATCGAATGACCGACCTTTGCCCTTCATAAGAATATATGCGCGGTTGCATGCTTTTTCAATATTACGCCCAGAACAGTGCAGTCGTCGCCACTAAAGACATTTGCGACGTTTATAGAGACGTGTTAAAGGTTCGAAAATGTCAGAGATGGATTACAAAATTTAAATTTGGCAATTTAAGCATTGAAAATTACCCCTGAAGTGGACGACCTCAAACGGTAGATGAAGTCGTCCTGAAAGCTGAAATCGAAAAAAATCTTATGCTAACAAAAAAGGAATTGTCCAATATAGTCAGTACTAAATGGTCCATAAAACAAAAGTACCTGAAAAGGCTGGGAAAATTTCGAAAAGTAGGAATTTGGGCGCCACACGCGTTGAGCGATCGGAACAAGGCGCAGCGACTAAGCGCGTGCCAATTGCTGCAAAAAAAAAACACACTTTACGACCATTTTTTCTAAACCTGATTATTGGAGATTAAGAGTGGGTGTTATATACGAATATATCGAAGAAAAAACAATATCTAAATCGTCGACAACAACCAATTCCGACCCCTCGAACTGGTTTACACCCAAAAAAACTCTTACTTTGTGTTTGGAGGGATTTCAAAGGAATAATTCATTATGAAGTGTTAAAATATGGTGAAACTATGACTGCACAAGTATACTGTGACCAATTAAACAAATTAAGTGCATCTTTGACAAGAAAGAGGCCGGGCAGGATGAATGGACGCAACGATAAACTGCAAAACGAATACGCGCGACCGCATGTGGCGAATATGACCTGGGTAAAAATCCAGGAGTTGGGTGGGAAAACTTTATTGCATCCACCTTATTTACCAGATCTAGCACAATCGGATTACCATTTATTCCGTCTAATATAAAAAACTTTTAGGGATAAAATATTTCAAACAAAAAATGACGTGAAAAACGCTATTTCCGACTATTTTAATTCCAAATCAGTAGAGGTTTTTACTAAATGGATTTTAGACTTGTCTAATAGGTAGCAGAAGGTTGTAGATAGACAGGGAGTTTACTTTTTATAAATAAAAATAAAATACTAAGAAAACACTTTGAGTTTCATTTAAAAAAACGTCAGTACTTTTTACTACACCTAATATTTCAATCAGGTGATACCGTGAAGATGATTGTTCTTTAAATGTGATAGCAGTAATTTAACAGTTATCTCAAATCAGCGTTGAATAAAACAAAAGAGCGCAAAAATTTTAGCAGAATATTATGACTTCTCTTATTAATAATATAGGCAAATATTTTTGTATATTGCTCACATACTCTCAAATTAATTTTAGCAAATTTTTTATAATACCCCGAATAAAAAAATAAAAAAAACTGGAGTAAAATATATTAGCAGAAACATACTCTGTTTTTAATTGATATCCGGAGATCAGAAACTGAAGTAGATAGCAAACAGTGTATCGCCCACCTGGCTTGCCGGTGCGGCAGGTCTCCGATGACGTGTCTGTCGTACTCCTTTTACGAAGCTAATGATCCGATGTTGGGTTAGTCACTCATTCTTTGTGGCCTGATACAGCGGAATCAATCCCTGGCGGTTCTTGACCCTGAAGTTTTGAAAGGCCCTCGTGCTATCAAATGATTCGCATAGTACGTGATGCTGTTCAAATGGTATTATCATCGTTCTGTAAATAAACCGTGGTACACTAAAGTCACATAAAACGATTGATATTGCACCGGGCCTTCTTACTCTTATTGCTTTCATAATTCTAATCCAGCATATTTTTTGTTTGTTTTCAAAGGGAAATAATCATCATGATTTTTGAGTCGTGCTATATTTTATGTAGCATTTGCATGTAGTACGTGCATGTAGCATTTTTTTTTAACCAAAGTTACACCTTGGGTTTTATGTCATTTTTGAGATGTATAACAATAAAGCTACAAATATAAGTAAGCACTTCATATCGTTATTTGTTGTTAGTAGGTATTTCTTATATGAACATTATAATAATATAATATTTGAAAATGTTTAAAAATATAAACTTTTTGGTACACAAGTTTTGTTTATTGATAAAGTAAGAGAGACAAACTACACTCGAGGACGTATATTGTTGTGCACAGTTGCGTAGGAATATCGCTTATTCTCCATAAATGCAAATACAAATTCTTTTGTTGGATGCGTATTTTTGCAGTGCATATGTTCGACATTCGTTATCAGACAGATAGGAATGGCGTATTGATGTTTATCGCTACATTTTAATTATAATAGAATTTAAATAATCTGCTTACACTGCTAAAATTTTATATTAAGGAATCATTGTCTATTTTGTCCATACCGGCAAGTCGAATCCAATCGATTGGAGCGTTAAATTAAACACGTATACCCATATTATGTTTGAATGAAGTTTTTTCCTCACCACGGTATCGCGAACTCTGGTAATCATTTATAATGTGGCTACCTTCGTGGAAATCTATCAGTGTTTGCATTTAATGACGCTTCTTTGCGGTTATGCGCAAATCATTGGTATCTTTTTTTTTCAATTGGAAACGTTCAAATCAAACAATTTGACATGCGCACAGCAGGCCATTATGTGATAAAGAGACGCTTCATCCGAGGCAGTCCAAAATATTGCTTTGTTACCTCATCTGCCACATTATGGTCAGGTCAGGTCGGGAAATGGAATAGTCACATTGGGTACGACCAGTTGTTTTTTTTTTTTTTTTTACAAAGCGATTGCCAACATGACTAACATTACATTTTGCATTTAAGAATTATGTCGAATTTTGTGTGACTGAAGATTGTAATCTATGGAACAGCTGTGAACAACCTTTTTACATCCACTCTCACTGCAAAGCATTCAAAAAGCTCCAGTAGAAACAAATTTCCATCGCAAATGTAATCATTACATGATTATTTTATGGTTTTATGTTTAAATATTATGATGGCTACGTATTAAAGAAATCAGATTATGCGTTAACAATCTGTTTTTTCTGCTATTCCCTCAGGTGTGTTAATCCGCCGCCGTTGAAATACACTACCATAAGATACAATATGTACATGAAATAGTGTTCTTGGTTATCATCGATTTGTGTTTGATTTGTCACGAGCCCAATGCAATTTGAAAATATCTTGATTTTTGAACGGTTTGTTCACTTATACTTGAAATGACCACGAGTCATTTGTTTCAGGAAACTTTCATTAGATTAATTTGGTTTCTGAAATGACCATTTATCTATCCTTTATTTTAGGAACTTAATTAGTAAATTGATATATATTACAGATACATATATATATATAACTGTCATTTCACTGGCACGTAGCGGCGTGGCGCCGGTGCCTATGAGTCCTATGACATGCGTGTCCATTTTATATGATATCCATCTGCTTTGCTTTTTTTGAATGATGTTATTTATTTAGAAACTAGCTAGCTATGATACGAATTAGCGTACTTTTTGATGTTGCAAAATAGCCGTGTCATTCATCCGTATTGCTTTTTTGGCTAAAAATCAATTCGTTACGAAGAGAGTTCATTGAAAGCACACTTTATATTTGAGTAAATATACCATAATTTGTTTAGTTCTTTGTTTTCCAAATAGACATGGCCACTGTACGTATTTCTACAAGTAACTAACTACACATAAAAGCAGATGCGAAAAAAATTATGTATATACTTAATACTGTACAATGGTTTATCGATTTCATTGAGATCAGTGGTATATATTTCTTGGGCGAATATTGTAATGATGGGCAAATATAAATTGAGCAAGAGCCTTGGAATCACGATTCGTTGTTCAATTTAGAGAAGATTTCTTTATTTTGCAATTTCACTCGGTTCATTTTTTTTTTATTAAACGCGTTCAGATTAATATTATTGCCGGTTATCAATATTGCTTAATCAATATGCGTCATAGGGATAAAGATCGCGCTGTTAGATTATTATATAAATAAATATTATGATTGTATAAAAGAATGTCTGCTTTATCTATCAGTGTTATTTTGAGGGATCAAGTGCTCTTTATTGGTAAAATAGATTAATTACATTAAGCAAAACAATACAACAATAAGATGGATTCTTAAATTTATTGTTATTAAAGTGTATGCGTTTGTTTCAAAAACATTACAAATATATTTTCAATGTTTTATGAAGTGCTTTTATTGAATTATGATTTAGTTAAAAAGCTGTGTTATTTAGTTTATTTCATTAATTATTTGTAAAAATAACAACACCTTCATTGATTTTTTGTTTCTACTAAAAATGCACGCTCATTTAAACAAGTTCTAGGTAAAGAATATGTAGTAAAAACTAATGTTTTTAAAAACCATACATTGAAAAGTAATCTTACATTTATACTAGACATTTTCATGAATACATTATATCTTTATTATTTCTTTTTCTAAACCAATGTGTGTTTAATCTTCCGTCTATGACAGCTGGCATTTATCTCTCTTTTCAAAAGTCCTGATAGAGGGGAGAAAGGATATTCAACAAAAAAAAAAACTATTCAAACGTTCAGTGTTTTTCCCCAAGTAAACGCAGCTGGTTTCATATAATATATATTATACCGAGCTTTCGTCTAATATATTTTATTCTGCTGATAATTTGAAGACTGTATTATTAAGTACGTTGATAACGTTAAAATTACATTTCACCTTCTTGCTTTTGTACACGTTAAAATATTTTGCTTGAAAAACTTTGACTGATTTGAAAATAAAATTTGCAACGTTTAAAACTCTCAATTTTCACCTTTTCCAGTCGTGACTCGAGTTCCGCCTTTCGGCATCCTCGGGCATCCTAGGGCATCCTAGTTTACTTGTTATTTACGAGTAGATTCGTGTATAATACTAGAATGGCTGTTATGTTCGATTTATTATTTGAAATTTATGTTTGATACTAACAACTATAGATATACGTTTTAAATGCTACACAACGTCACAAACAAAATACTGAATTGGGAAATAGATGCTCAAATGACGCCATTTTAATTATTTTGTGATAAATCACTGGAATTTCATGTGTATAATAATTATGAAAGCTGTATGACTGCTTGCATTATGTATAGTCTTATAAATACGTTACTAACATAGTAACCAGTTCATTGATTAAATTAATATGATAATAGGTTAGAAGGTATGTCATTTTAGTTTTTTTGATAGAGTATTTCTGTACTAGGGCTTTTATTGTTTTTTAAACGACTAGAAAGCATCTTACCTTAATGGGTTATGATTTTCTATTCCACTTTTTCTAATAGCATCGTCGACGAATGAGTCCAAATGGATTGCATCCAATAATGAAGGCTTTTAAGAGGCTTATTGTCAGATATTTTTTGAATCAATAAGTGACTGCCAGTTTTTATAAACAACTTTCTTACATTATTAATAGTTCTCATCTGAAACAAGTGGTACTTATAGAAGAGTAGATATTATTAATTATTGTTATGAAAGCGATCGCAAGGCGTATGTGTAAAGAGAGACTACACAAACTTTCGCAACACTCAACACACAACTGTCTATTAATAAATTCTTGATTGCAATATTGAGATTTGATTGCCGCTTAAATGATAATCGAATATTTCAATGATATTAAATTATCTTTCTTCATTAATCTATATCTATCGATTCTCGTTTAGACAAGGAATATGTTTCAAAGACTGCCGTGAAAAAAGATATGATAATCATAAAAAAACACGTCGAAAAATACGTTACTTGAAATCAAATAAAAAATACGAAATTCTTAAACTCGAAAATAATTTTAATTCATTACATTCATAACATTCTGAAACGTGGAGATGTTTTTAATATTTGTATCGTTTTATATATAATATTTTTATGTTACATATTTATTAATATACAGGCGACAGTACAACGGAATTGATTTATTGAACATTTTTAAAACAATATAATCAGTGTAAAAAAATAATATAAAAATCGTTCTTTTTTTTTTTAACCGTGTTATTTAGAAACCTTGCAGAAGGAGGCTTCGGTGTACATTCATTCTGAAATTTTATATCATAAACATACACTATATTTTTGCAATAATATAAGGCTATAAGAAATTCTAAGGTTTGTGGAACATTGTTGTATTTACGCAAGTTGTGTTATATTGGATTTGCGATCACGCATCTTTCGGTACTCGGTTGGAGTTAATATAAAATGTAGATTTTTCAATTTAACACATTTATGTTCGTTATGGGTGCATGTGATGTATATCTCCTCTGTAAATATAATTAAAATTTCAACTTAGCCTGGCTTTATTAGATATACTTATTTCATAACACATCATGCAGTTTTAGGTTTTAGTTTTCTATATTCAATAATTCCATAGAACCGTGCGATATATTACATATCTATCGAATTTCGATAGTACTTTTTATCTATAATTTCTTAATCAATTCTTTTAGCTCCAACAATTGCTTGCTTCAATTCTTCTAATATTATATGTACAAATTGAGTACCAACTAAAAGGTGTCTTGTTATGATTTTGTTTGATATTTTTTCCGATGCTTTGTTGAATTTCCGTTTCAGCACAGTAACCTCCCGCTTAAGTACGCAAAAAATGTGGTACGCATCCCGGTTAAGTACGCATGAAAAATGGCAAAAAACTTGGATCAATATTTATTGTGCAAAAAATTTAAGAAAACTGAACACAATTATTTTATAAAATGGAAAACAGTTAAGATAACAATTAACTATTATACAAAGAGAAAAAAACAAATTTACATTTTTATTTGGGTACAAACATATCGTAAAGTGTCAACTGCACATTGTTTTTATTGTTTGATTTTTTTGAAATTGATGCTATTTTTATTATTTTTGTTTGAAAGTTTTCAAAAGAGCATAGAAGATCGTTGTACTGGGCATAAAAGCTGATTTTCTATATTTATTGCCATTTCACACAAGTTGTCAAAGCCTTCAAACTTGACTAGACATTCGTTGTTTTCCAGATCGGAATCGTCAGATAAGTGGCTTTCATCCGATACTTCTTTCACATCTTCCAAAACATCGTCCACATCTTTGAGAATTTCCTGAACATATTCTTCAGTGTTCCTTTTCGAAGTTTATAGCATCGTTGACGTCAATTTCAATGCTTACTTTTGCAAACATTGAAATAATTTCATTGATCCATTCGTTCTCAGAATTCTCAACAGGAACGGGCGTAAGGGTCATTATCTCGGTTTTGGCAAAAGAGTTTGCGATTGTCTCTGCTAAGATGGCGTCCCATGCCTCCTTAACAAAATTGGCAGCATCTAATAAATGTGCTGCATTTCCATATGCAACACCAGCTGCACCCCTTGAAAACTGTTTTCTTTTCTTGAACTGCTTTGATGCTTTTTAAACCATCATCCATTTCATAATAGTTAAGAACTTCTTTGAGATACAAATATTTATATCGCTTTTTCATGGCTGCAATAATTCCCATATCACATGGCTGTTTCCAGCTTGTGCAATGAGGTGGGAAAAATGCAACCTCCACATTATCTCGTTTAAATGCCTCAAAATGTCATTGTCCATAAGCAAAAGAACTGGCCTTCATGTTCTCTTTTTGATTTCGGGATAAAAAAAAACTTCATTAAACCACTTCCAACAGGTTGCCACATCCATCCAAGCTCTTGATTGATTAAAATATTTAACCGGCCATTCTCGGTTTTTTATGCATGCTGGACGTTTTGGTTTCCCAATAATTGTGCAAGAGATTTTGCGAGTGCCTGTTGCATTAGCACATACCGTCAAAGAAATTCTATCTTTTGTTTTCTTTTTTCCACGATTCGTGTTAACGTTGTAGTTTGGTAAAAGCAGAGAATACCGCGGTAGAAGTCGAAAAAACAGTCCAGTTTCATCCATATTGTAGACATTTTCCGGTTTATATTTAGAAATCTTTTCGTACAATTCTGACAAGGCTTGTAGCAATTCAGGATTTTCTTTATCAACTTCTGCACCTTCTCCGTGTAACATCATTGATTGTATCCCTTTTCTTTGACGAAATTTTTTCAACCACTGCCAAGATGCCTTGAATGATTCAATGGACATATCAGCTGCAATATATTTGGCTTTTGCAATTACCAATATGGGTGTAACTGGAAGCGGAACTCTTCGCATCCCTTCTATCCATAGAAAAAACTTGTCTTCAAGTTCTTGGTGATGACCGAATCAAGAGCGAAATGTTTTCTTTTTAGTATTTTCTGACATCAGAGCTGAACGGCTTTGTATATTATCTTTGTTTAGCCAAATTTTTCTGATAGCACCTTCAGTAACACCATAATTTCTTGCCAGAGATCGTTTGCTTCGAGGTTTTTTCATACTGAGCTTAAAAATATTATAATATATTATAATATTTTTAAAATTTAAAATATTATAATATATATAATAATATTATATAAATAATTATGTGCAGACAAGAAGTAACCAGTGGTAGCCGTAAGGAAATCAGTCGCATACTGAAATTATTGCATCATATTTTTTAATGTAAGTGGGGGAGGTGCAGAAAAGAAAGGGGGCGGGCCTTAAAATACGTAAATACGCACCTCCCGATTAAGTACGCACAATACCCTTTAATTCAATATGCGTATTTAACTGGGAGGTTACTGTAATCCTTGCAAAGACGACTGATCTTACAAAAAAAATTCTGTCCTATCTATTGCTATTCTTAGGTTAACATTAAATTATCATTATTTCTAAAGATATGAATCCACGTCATTTATTTTTTGTTATTTTTTCAACTGAATGAAAGTATTTTTTTTACAAGGTGGATTTTAGAAAATCGGTGACGTACATAATTATTGAACGCAAAAAATATTTCGAATAAAACATCATTATTCTAAGAGCATCATTGATACAGAATAATGTATCGAACTAAATAAAGATGTAGGGTTGGAAGTAAATAAAAATTGCTTAGAGATGGGGAACCTTTTTATTTCCGAAGGCCGCATTTATTTATCAGATATCAACATAAGGCCGCAATCAAGACAACATTGTTACCCTTCTTTCTTATTTGTAATTTACAATGTGAAGTCAAGATGCAATTTTAAATAAATCTTGACATTTTTAAGGACGCACCAAGGTATCCAAAACGCTACAGGTTTCATGTCCAGGAACCATATTTTGAATTATTTGAAAACAATAATAAATTATTTGATCAACGTTTTTAAATATGCATTTTATAGCGCTAAAAAGTATTCACTTTGAAGGTGTCGACTCTTGGTGGAAAGGCATTTATAAATATTTCAAATAATAAGAACACATTAGAACTATTATATTTCAACAATATCTTTTATGAACAGGGCCCGTTTCGCTCATCGTGAGTATTATCAGCGATAAAAATTGAAGTCAATATTATTCTCTGATCGAGCCATAAGAAATATAATAGACAATATATAAATAGATAGCATAAATTATATATATTTTTTTGCGATTTTTTCCATTAATCCTTTGTAATAAAACATAGACACTTTGGCATTATAGTTATCTTGCTATCAATATTAATAATTATAGTAATACTTATTTATTAAAAAAAAAACATCTGTGTTGACATGACACTACGTAAACCAATAAATGCTGAGAGCTAGTGAGTGATATACATATCTCAGATAAGCTATCACGAGTTAATCTCAATACGTGATATAAACATTCAATATTGTTAGCCCGTATATTTAAAAAGTGGAAACTTTTTACACTTAATGTGTTCACACACGGCTGCACCTGGAGTAGGTGCATACAATATTATGAGAATAAATTTTGGGCGATCAAATTTTGTAGAGATTTTCTTTTTTCGTTGACAAATGTCTTGCGCAGTGCCACCATGCACACACGTCGAACTGAAACACTCGATTTTACACGTAAATTATGTGGACATCGCTTTATTAATTACGTATTTGCAATTAACTGTCTCCTAAAACATTTTTAATACGTATGAAAAAAAATCGTATAACTATGAATACTTTCTACCTGTCTATTTTTCGAGACTCGACAACCGAGTGATATGAGAATATAACAGAAACAAATAAACATATCCATAGTTTGAGAAACTCCACATATAATAAACACACAATAATGTGTTACATGGTGTAGGATTTCTATAGAATTTGACATTCCTTTGTGGGTTTATATGAGTATTAAAAGATTTTTTGTTTTTGATTTTTATGAAAAAAAAAATTGATCATGCATTTGTAGCTTGATAATTTTATTTTCAAGCCAATTCTTTTTAAATTACATACGTAAATTACTTCTTATTTTATTAAATTCACTCAACTGAGTAAAAAGTTATAAGCATAATAATTGATGTCGCGAGAAATAGCAAAGTATCGAATAATGTGCGGTGATAAGCGTTTTTTCTGCGCGAAATGTGCGGTTGCTTGAGTGTTATGATATCAGAGGTGAGTCGAGTTGGGCAACGTGAAATTCTATATTATGAAATTTAAGTGCATTTCTTTCAGTACTATAATGCAATAATGTATTGCCGACATATTCATCTTCTGCACTCTGAAATATCTCCACGAAACAAATTTTAACTCTCTTAGCGATACTATTGTGACAGTTATTGTATTAGAATAATTGAAGATGATCAATTATTGTATTACATTAGTCTCTTATGTCTTATATTGATGATGAGGTTTTCCAAAAATATCTACAATTATCAAACTATTGTATAAAGAAAGTATCATGTGTTGCTGTAGATTATAGATATTTGATTTGAATTAGTACGTCCACAGTAATCGATTGTAAATTTACTAGAATAACTTACGGTCTACATAAAACTACGCCAGTCCGGCTTTTTAAATATTGATGATTTATTGTATTTTTTATTGCAGTTAT
Source organism: Himalopsyche japonica (assembly GCA_028555115.1). NCBI lineage: Eukaryota > Metazoa > Arthropoda > Insecta > Trichoptera > Rhyacophilidae > Himalopsyche > Himalopsyche japonica. The sequence continues at coordinate 13,943 of JAHFWJ010000208.1, forward strand.
TTGGCGAAGTCTACAATTGCGGTGTAATATGTTATAACACAAATAGGTTATAAGCAGAAACTATTGGTTAAGCCGTTATCTTGCAAAGGATTTTCTCAGGCAAATCTACATTTCGGTACGTTATTTATTTCTTCCGTTTGTGGGCCACATTATAACGGAAAATAGGCAAGCGTAAAAACGTTGCGTGTCCGAATTCTATTTGAATATTATTATTTTCTTTGCTAGTTAGTATCGACCGATCATATCGCACATATAAATTAGCCCTTCGCGGAATAACTTTATCTTTAAAAGCATTCTGAATTCGTGCCATTGTCATGTTTTCAGTGTTGCCCTCTTTCAGTGGATTAAAAACTCGATTGTTTAGTTGGTACATTGCTTTTTTTTAAATTTATTAGCCTAAAAACGGAAACCTAAGTGATACAAAGTACCATTATCGCTTAAATGATAATGTTTGTATCTTGGACTAATAAAACATCATATAACCTTGGAATAAAACATTATTAATAAAAAAAACTACGATTAAAGAAGGTTTGGGCGTGTCTGGTAAAGGAAAATATGTGAGAATGTAAAATAATAAATTTACCGCGAAAAAAATGATTGAAAATTTAGACAATTAAAAAAAATTACTCGTTCAATGTTTTTTCCAGCTTCAATTTTTGTATGAAAATCGACTTTCGAGGAGTGACTGTAGTTATATTGTGATGTCTAATAATAAGTGTAGCACAAAGAGGTATGGTATAAGTTCCGTCAGTAGGCGGTTAGGTCGGTCGTGGAGGTAGGCGGCACGCGGGCGGCCTTGAACCTCTTCGCCCGCGATCACGCTAACTCAATTCTTACATCACCATCATTTCACTTTTCAGCGTTCTTCTCGAGCCTGTTCTCGCTTGCTTGTTCAGTCATAAGCGCAACGTTTCCAAACTTCACACAACGAATATTAATGCCAAGTAACTAAATACAAAGAAGTTTGTATCGCAAAATTGACGTTGCATTATTGCCATAATCACATATTGATTGTAGAACTGAAGATCATTTCTTCACTTTTATTTGTTTTCGAAAGTTATTTTTACGCTTGCAACACAACACCGAGATGTATGGTTTTCTTGAATTGTATTAAATGTCACTGTAGCGAAAGGATATTATATTTTTTTATAACGTATTTCAACACAATTTGTCAACATTTTCAGCAATTTAATATATTATCAGGCCCGATTTCGTCTGTAGCATGATTGTTCACAAAACGTTCACAATTCACTAAAATATGTCGTATTAACGTTTAAACAAAACATCATTATAATATTTCATATTAGAAGATAATGTTCTCACAATGAAATAAACCGCTTTTGAATATGTATTTAAAATAAAAACAAGTGAAATAGAAATAATGTGTTCTATCAAATTAGTTTTTACACCATTTATCAAAAAGAATGCCATTCGAAATTAAATGCTTTAAATTCATTGCTGTTAATATACTTACTTTTACATATTAATGCTGCACAACCATCTTTTTGTGTTGTATTACAATTTTATGAAATTATGATAGCTGACTATATTCATTTAATGCATTGTTTGGCAAAATCTTATAATATTCTTAATTAATCTTTTTACCGTATATATTTCAAATTGATTATAATCACGATTTTACAATCACGTCGAATACTGTCTAAATTCACCAACTACATATTGCCAGCCAATTTTTCAGTACTAATGTTTTTTTTTAATTTTAAATAATTAACATACCCTGTACTGTTAGTCAATCGAAAAAGATTTTTTTTAATAACGAAACTTTGAGAACAACTGGGTTGCATAGTCAGGGTAATGGTTTTATGTTTCTATCGTTTGATTCATTTGGCCTTTTCGTGTCTGTATTGTTATTTTCCTTCAATTGAGTGTATCAGATTCAATATATTCGCATTGTTTTTTTTATGTACTAATATACTTACAGCAATTTAATTTTGTTCATCTGTTCATCTAATAAAGACCTTCGACAACAATTGACTTGATCTATTTACTATAATAAAAACATTTCCCATGTTAAATTAAGTTACCAGTGAGGACTTTCTGAATTTTTCCATCAATTACATTTCTTCATGTATTCTATCACATGGATATAACAAAAGTGACGTTGACTGAGTCATAACCGAACCAAGATACCGAAAGACGAAACCCGGGTTTTAAAATTTTGCAAATGTTTCTATAAATTTTCTTTATTAATAACATTCAAAAATAATACAATCGCATCTTGCTGAGACTTGACAAAGTGTGCTAAAAATAATGAACAGTATTTTTTTCCATAATATGAATTATATACATATGTTATATAATAAAATATATTATGGTTTCCCATTACATTGATAATTGATTTATATTACCCATAGCCTTTTATATTCCTACACATGTCCTTATTTACGCAGTGTAGCTGTGCAGACTTCCACTTGTTTTGTCATTCACGACCTATGTTTGGCCTTTTGGCATATTTAAATTCTATCAAGCACCAACAATCGATATTGCAACTTATATAACTTTCAAAATGTCTGGGCCACAGTTCTACTCGGTCAGAACCCATTGCCGGCACTGCTTTACGTTCACGAGTCTTGGCACCTAACAAAAGCTTCTTGCCGGCTTCTTGGTCAAACTTAAAAGTTCGGTTAACATCGTAATATAACTTCAGCATCATCATCATCATCATCAGCCGGGGTTGATCCACTGCTGGATGAAGGCCTCCCCCTGCTTTCTCCATTCTTCTCGGTCCTTAGTTATTCGCTGCCACGTATTTCCTCAGAACTTGGGTAGCTCGTCTAACCACCGGATCTTAGGGCGGCCCTGTGGTCGTTTAACGTTTCTTGGGTACCACTGTATGACCGCATTCGTCCAACGGTTGTCTATTCGTCGTGGTATGTGTCCAGCCCATTGCTATTTCATCTGTTTGGCGACATCTACTACATCACATACCCTTGTCTGCTCCCTTATCCACTGGTTTCTCTTGCGATCTCTTCTCGTTATTATAGATAGTAACTTCAGAATATGAGAATTTAAATACATATTGTAAAATATCTTCGTCTTCAATGATATAATGTTATAGTTATTGTCATCAGTTTTAAATGAATGATCACAAAATAATTAAAGTCAATTAATCTGTTTTCATTCCGTTTCATGTTGGTGAAAAAATACATGAAGATGAACACGAATTCATGATTGGTGCACATAATATTTATACCCGGATTAATATTGTGAGTTGCGAAGCCTCGAAATCATTTTTCATATTTCATTTATATTATTTGTTTTTATTCCTTTTGGCACGACTCTCAAAATTATTCGTCATATTGTCATGCCACATCCGTGTAATCCATAAAAGGTGTCTTCCGTAGTTTTTTAAACAACACACGTTGTCTGTTTTCCGTCTAACGAAGTGACATTTAAAATTTATTTACCCGCATTACCAAATCATGCAAAACATTGTGAAGCCGTTTCCATGTGATGTCTAAGTCCACATTTGCAATTTTGTAAGATGTGAGTCACACATATAGGCTGACCAAATTTTTTAATGAAATGAATGTAAAAATTTGACGAGAGTTCATTCCAACATTATTGATATACAATTGAATAAGACTAGCCAACTGAAAAAAGCCTTTACTAAAAGGATATGAAAATACCTGCATTTTCTTAGTGTGCCTTCAATGATACATTTTTCTACTTGGTCTGTCTTTTAGCTTGTATTATATATAGCCATCATAAATATATTCCAACATTTAATGCTTAAAAAATATTTTAAGTGTGTAGGCGTTATGGAGACCAAACTTATGGAGATTATCATAACAAATCGGGGGATGCTTAATTTCTTTTAAGGTGTTAACTGTCACTTCTTGATGGAAAGGCATGATATTTTAAATAAGTTAATCATTTCATTCAATTTAATAAGTAAATCAGTTGGTAATGCTCGCGATGAGCGCAACCGGTCCTGATCAAAAAATATATTGTGGAAATAAGTACTAAAAAATGTGTTTTTATTATTTTAAAAAAGATGTTTAATTTCATAAATTAGCTCTTGTACCGAAGTTTTAACACTTAACTTTTTCATTTGAATGCTAATGATCAACATACTGCAATCAGCCGTCTCAACAGTTTAGACCTTAGCAGTCAGAGGGTTAATCACATTATCGCATAGACTTTTGATCCATACCTGTAATATACTACACACACGACAAACAAACAAAATACACTACTAACTGGATATCATAAATAATTCAAAATAATATTGATTGAATTGGCATTCACTTGGTAGAACTCCATTATAACACGGTGAAAAAAATAGCAACGTATTTTACTTCTACAAAATTATTTTTAACAAATATAGTTGATAGCTATTTCGGCTCACGCCATCGTCAGAACTATGCTCAAACTAACATTCGCTTATCTATATATAGCTGTGCAGAAAAGTCACACAACACATCCTCTCTCCTGTTCCAACGGCCTAGCTTGTTACTTTAACACAATGACACTAAATTTTCAAAATTCTAAATGAAACAATAGGTGTCTATGACAATAAGATTATATGTGGGACGGAAGTGGTCCTTATGGAAGCAAATCAGACCACCCCTTTGTACAACGGCTGGACAAGTGGCGATACTATTATGTTAGTTTGTTCGTTAAGAATCCTTTGTGATAATTGGTGTCTATTGATTTCCAGCTGTTCCAAAGCCGTCATTCTCCGACCCTTACTACAAAGATGCAAACATTTAGGGGCTGAGTTTGAATTTATAATATGTGATTCATTAATAACATGATTAGCGAATTGTGAATCTGTTTTTTTACTATTGAATGATCTTACATGTTCCTTAGCTCGAGTAGATATACTTCTACTTGTCTGTCCGATATAAACGGATAAACATGAGCCACAGGACATTTTATAAATACCGCTTCTGTCCAGTTTATTAATTTTATCTTTACTATTTTTAAGATGTCTGCCTAAGTTATTGTTGACCTTGAAAGCTACATTTATTGAGTTTTTAATCTCCCGATGAATTTTTTCGCTAATGCCTACCTAGGTAGTTGATTGATTTAAAGAAGCGGTTACCTTGTATCGTGTTCGGGTAAATGAGTTTTCTAGCCAGATTTAATTGTTTTTTTATATAATAAATTATTTAAAATAAAGACTAAAATATATTATTATTGTAAAAAAATAGAAAACGAATACAAATTTGCACTACATGATAATCGCAATGTGTACCGACCGAACTCATTATTACAGCACGTTTGGTTAACCTACTCGACTATAATAAAATTGCGGCCACAGTCGATTTATTCATACATAATGAAAGTATTTTGTCTTCCCAGATCATAACAAAATATCTCCCACGTGTTACACTCATAGAATTATTATGTTATAACATATGTTTTATTTTTAAAGCGATATTGTCGACGATTCAACACTGAGAAATTATTTTGTAGCATTCATTAAGCAAACATCCGATTTAATATATAAGTTAGTAATAGTTAGTAACGTTATATTATATATAATGGCAGTCCGTTCCTGTCTTTCTATTTCGTATCAGATAAATTACGATGGCTACAATTAAATAACTTTTCCCATGTCAGTTAATCGATTTATGTATTTGTTTTCGCGAAACTATTCTTATTGTCTGTGATTAAGTTCTTCGTAAAACTTTTTTCTTTTTTCTAAAACAATGAAAATAACAAAGTAGTAGCTGTCACAAATTATCCGACATTAGAGTTTATTCTCGCTTTCGCGCGAAATTAGATCGATGTCATATTTTGATGATTTAAATCTTGTAAAACAATAAAATTGTGCAATTTTTTAACAACCCATTTTGCATTGTAGTTCGGTGAAAATGTTGAAAAGGCGTTTTATTGAAATTAATGACTTTTAAATGTTGTCACATTCGAGAGAAGTGGCCGGCAGCCAAACGAATTGATGCTTAATTGACGTTGTCAGATATAGAAATGCCAGTGTGGGATCTTTGCAATATTGCCGATTTCAAAAAATATTGTTTTCTGTTTCGAAACTATAAATAACGATGCATACGCTAAGATTTGATAGTGTACCTTTATTTTTGATTAACAATACCACGCTAGGTTTCGAATCGTTCTAACAGTTTAATAATCGCTCTCTCTGTGCTTTCGTTCTAAAGCGAATAAGGTAGCGGATTGAAAACGTCACAGAAATATTGTTTATAGCAGTGTTTGCAAATATTTATTTGTTATTAAAAGGTTTTTTTATTTGACTACAAAGCATTGGCTTAAAATTAGTATTTTTTATATTTATATATGAAAAATTAAGTTTACATGTATATAAAAAAAAACATGACTCTTTCATTTTAAATTAACGTCTTCACTGTGAATTTTCAACGACTTAACACAAAAATATCTTGTCGAAAATAATAAATAATATTGACTACATAATTTTTACATGCTCTTAAAAAATTTGGGCGATAACAAATGTCCGCCAAATCATCTCTTCTGAATCGAGTAAATCACGCTAATCCAATTTGTGTTATTTAAAAAATCGACCTACAGATTAGTTTGCCAAGAGAAAACTCCGAAACTCGCCCACGATTAGGTTTAATATTCGCCATCTTTCACGAGGAAACTCGCAAAGAATGCTCATTAACGTCAGTGCTTGCGAAAATGTAGCATTAGTTGTTCTTGCTGCCACCTGTCCGCAACTTTTGAAACGAGCGTGGGTCAGGAGTCGCTGGAAATACGAGACAGTACACCTTTGTATTCTGATTCCGTCTATAAATGATATTGTCTAATCCGATACTGGGTTGGGAGTTTAATATTTATGTCACTGGCAATAATAATTAGGTGAGTTCTGACTGTCAAACAAAAATAAGATTGCCAGCATGTCACCTGATGTCTAAATTATTATCGTTCCGGAAATGATGGGATGTTTTTTTTTAATGCATTTTAAATTTGAAAGACGGGTTTCCTCATCCTCCGAAGTCACATGAATTCAAAAAAATATTCACAGCTATTAGTTTCAATTAAGTCATTTATCTTTTTTTGCCTCAATGAATTTCGACTAGATGGATCAAAGATGAGTGAGAAGGTAGAGAAATATCAGTACCTTTCTCTCTTATGGCAGGTAAACTAACTGTATTTACAAAATGAAAAAGAAGAAAACTTATATTTTCATTCTTTCTAAAATAATAATAAAAAACAAATGCTAGCGGCGACAGCAGTTTTGTAACGTTGACATCGTAACACTTAAATTATTACCACTAAATCAATCGTGTTTTCGTCATTCATTAATGTTGTTATATATTATTAAAGAGAAAGGGCATAATAAATATTTCAAGCTATCCGATTATATGAACCTTTAACTGGTTTGATAACGCAATATGATAATTCCTGACAGTCAAAAATATTTGTTTTTTTTTTCATTGATTTAGTTCAACTCTTTTAATTTTGATACCTATAAATAATGTATGTCAAAAATTATTGTATATTGTATAGCAGCGGTCGGCAACCCAAATGCATTGGCGTGTTACAGAATAGGTAATTCAAAATACTGGACACTTGGTGTTTCATTGAAATAAATCCGATTGATTGTGTATTAAAACAAATTTTTCAACTATTATAATACCCGCTACATAAAAACATTTAAAAAATTGTACATTTAATCATTTGACTCCTTCGAGGTGGCACGCGTGGCATATGTTGCCGATCGCTCTTGTATGAAGTAGTACATACATATAAAAGGGAATGTTAAAATCATTATTTTGTTTCACGTTAACGTCTACCATTGCCTTTTGTAATCTCATCACTCCTTTTTCAATTATTTATAACATTTAGTCTAACCAAATTGTATTTATCTTCGATATCAAGCCAGCTCAGTCCTAGTTTCATATTTTAGTAGTTTTTCAATAAAACGAATGTTGAATGATGGAAGGAAACAATGCCGTATTATATAAATATTAAATTAGTTTAATGGTTTCAATCAATCAATCAATTAATGGTTTCTTGCTGCAGTGAGTTTACTTGACCCACTAACCTGTGAGGTGCTTGAAACTCATACAAATTAGAAGTATCCCTCGGTTCACGACACTTCATATTGTGTCACAGTTATATAAATTGATGAACTTTCTTATATTTTTTTTATATATTTGTGTTGTTCAAACCTTTCTTTAATATTTGTAATTTTGGCTTTAAATGATTACTAACAATATAATTTTGGAAATTGTAACTTCCCTGCATCGTGACAATAATACTCACTCCGTTCTAGTAATGTAATGCAAGTAAAAGGGATAGAGGAAATGGATAACAGTAATTAGGTGTTTGAGTGTAGCCACCTCCACAACAATTTATCATTCGTACTTGCGATACGATTATTTTAACAATCATCCCCTTGCACTCTATTGGACAGTGCAAGTTGTTTAGGTAGACTGCATGCCCAAATCACGTTCTCATACTCTTAGTGACGTCACTGCTACCAAAATTGCGTGATTTTTTCTTATAAAATTTTCCTTGTTTCGTACCATACTCAAGTCCGATATTTTAATGGTGAATCTTGTTGCTTTTTTAAGAATTACTCACCAAACAAACCTGTCGAATTTATGAAGTTTTCCGTAACATAGTTTTGATTGCTCTAACATTGCTTTGGTCTCCCACGCAATGAATGATGCGTCGTTTCTAATTTCATATTTTTTCTCACCCTTCAAACACTGCCCGGTGTCGAGTTTTGAGGAAAAAAAAATTAAACCGTTGTAATAATATCAATAATGAGACACGAGTTTTAGAGTTTTTAATTATTTTTAATTATCTATGATCTTATGTTCCGTTGGAAATTATTTCAATTCCAACTTATGTTGATTTTATGTGCCAGTTGTATTTTCAAATTGCTTCGTAATTGATACGTAAGTTTGTTTTGTCGAGGTCAATTAATGAGTTATATTTGTAATCCATCCTAAAAATGCCATGTAATAAAAAAAATGTATTTTTCCTCGTTTGTTTTTTAATTTAAGGTTATCGTTTTTCTCAACCTGCAAGTCGTATCACTTTAGTATAATAACATTTTGTAAAAACTTGACTATTACAGGTGACAGTTCGACACGTTCTTTCGACGTCAATTAAATAGTTATATTATATATTACAACGATAAGTACATTTTTGACTCGTGTTATATATTCCGATTGCCCTTATTATCTATATTCAAATATTGTTAAGTTTATCAAGTGGATGTGTGAATTGTACTAACGATATTGGCTACCAACGCGAAAATCATTAACACGTTGAAAAACTTCGCTCTCCGTTATCGCAGTTTCATGTAGTTATACTGAGAGTAATGATATATTTTGTCATACTAGTGAGCGAACCTAAAAAGAATTACTTTATGTTCATAGATTTCTATATTGAAAATCTTGATATTGTGATGTCCTTAAATGGTAGTCGTTCAGCTGTCTTATTTATTACTCTTCTCTCAAAATATCAAATTGATGGTTTTTGTATGTTCACTAATCAGATTGAAATAAAAATCTACTATTCTCGCAACAACAATGTGTGGTGTGAATTGTGAGACTTTTTTTAGAATCTACCATGATCAGTTGATAATGAAACCGGTCCTGATTATACACACATTGTTTAGTATTATTTCCACATCATGCCTTTTTATGAATCAAGGACAGTTAACACCTTAAAAATGACACGAACGTTATTTTAGATATTACATCATCTTTTATTATTTTAAAACAAACATTGTGAATATACATTATATGAAGTAATAATTAACCTAATTCTTCAATTTTTATTTTATAAGTGCTTGTTCACACAAGGGAAAAAATGCTGATATTCTTTTGGACAATATATTATACTAATATCAACCATAGATAGTGATGATATTTGTATATATTTTTGCTACTCGATCGTCTCAATTGAATTTACCTTACCTCTGTGAGATATTAACCCAATAAGAATCGATTTATATTCGTTTTAAACGATCGGGTAGTAAAAATAAATGTGTATATTATATATGTTTAATATTGGTATTATCTATGGAAAATGTTAAAATAACCCCACGAAGAGTTTTTAATCTCGTGGGAATAATTATTTTTTAAGTGCATAGTGACTATCTTCATTGTTGTCGCTATATAACATAAAATCAGTTACACCTGTCAAAATTTAAACTGCAAGCCGAAAACGCGCTTTCTAATTTAAAAAAATCTCACTCTTTTGTTATTTGTGACTTTATCATCTATTAGTTACAATTTTTGAGTTTATTAACTAAAGTAAATTTATATTGCAAATATATGACATTTTAGATATATTATAAGTGATTGCCATAAAAAAATGAGTCTTAATGGTTTTTCTTGTTTCAGATCGTAGGTGGTCTGTGGTTTTAAGCGGTAAGATTTGGTGCCGACATCAAAATGGTAGACTATTACCGGACGCTGGGAATCACAAAAGCTGCCTCTGATGCGGAAATCAAGAAAGCGTGAGTAACTTGTCTACAGAATACTGCATTAACGCTAAAAATCAAATTGACTTGGTTCATAATTTTTATATTGAGATGAATCACTTGGTTTCTTTTAAGTTATGAAGAACTATTTTGAACGAAAAATCATTGGATGCCTTTAATATAATGATAATTTGATCAAGATTTCTTACATAGTAAAGTCAATTTCAGTACTTTTTAAGAAACATTATGGTTAATGTATCTTACCACATACTAAAATTTTCTTGTCAAAAATTTACTTAATACTGCTAAAGACAATGCCCACTATCTAAGAGATTTAAATAGCAATCAGATATTGGCAAAAACTTAAATATCAATATCAAGGAATCCAGTGAATTTACATGAAATAAGAATATCATTTCAGAATGAACACGCTCCCATTAAATAAATCTAACTTTTAGAAAACACAGGGTAAATTTTTGAAATTTTAACAAATGCCGAATTTCCATTCCTTTTTATTTATAATAATAAAAGCACATTCTTTTAGTATTTCCACAATTTTTTATACTTGTCATGACTGGTTTTGCTCACGATGAACATTATTATCAACTAATACAATACAAATGAGACTATTTATCCAGCTTTTGCAAAAAAAATATTGGTTTCCTTGATTCAAGTGTAGTTGTTTTGGCTATTTCTATTCTACAATTATTTTTCCACATAGTTTTTATCAGCATTAATTTTCCAGGAGAAAATTCGTAGCATGTTTTAAATATATTTAACTCTTTCTTTCGACCAGTAATTCAATATCTACTTTCACAAAGTTACCGCCAAATACATTTGTATACGAAGTATTTATATTCTCTTTCTGTCAACCGATTTACAATTTTTTGTATAACCTTACATAAAATGTGCACAGTTTTAATTAGAATTTGAAAATGCAGCATCACACTGATCCCAGTAGTCTTTCAACCAAAAGTTTATTTGTTTTATGAGTTGAGTTAACATTACCGTCAATTACATAATCTTATTTGTTATTGTCACTACAATCCATTGATGCTTTTAACCTCTCAATTTAATAACTCTCTCAAATTGTGGTTTGTTGTAGAAGTCACTATTAGGCTATTGAATAAGCTTCCATGTTTGAAACAAAACACCTCTAGTTTTATTGTGTCGATTGCATATGAAAAATAATTACTATGTTAACAATATTTTCTTTCAGATATCGAAAATTAGCGTTGAAATGGCATCCTGACAAAAATCCAGACAACCCAGACGAAGCAAATAAGAAGTTCAAAGAAATCTCGGAGGCATATGAAGTTTTATCTGATGGTAAGTACAGTTATTTTGGAAATCTATCTTTGTAATGATTATTAATTACTTATCATAAGAAAAAAAATGCAAAACTGGTTGCTTTTGAGGTATCATTAGGTACTATAAATTTGTTAATGTTTATCATTAATTACCTAGAGATCATTAAATGCTTGACAGACATTAACAATCCATAAATTTTGGAAGGAACTGTCGAAAGATCATGTTAAATTGAATGTGTTGAAAGAGATACCAAGATAATGGAAGCACAAGGAACCAGTAAGAGCTTGTGATGAACAAAAAGTAATATTTTACTGTTCAACGGCCACCCTTTTGTGTATATTTGTTTCCTGGTTGAATCTGCGCATTCTAGATGAATTAATATTAGAAAATTGCCAATTAGTATTTTTCTATTTGTACACGTTGGACATTTTTCTGGCTGCGCTTGTTGCGTGCCATCTTTTCGAATTGTAGAAAGCAAGCGGAAAATGTATGACGCCCGAGGAACGGGCACCGGCCACAGGTACGGCCAAAGCAAGAGCGGAGTCAACGGCCACCGACACTTTTCCTTCCGGGGATTCTTTGGGGAGACACCGTTCCACCGCTTCTTCGGTAGATACAACATCATCTAACAAAACGCCCGCCGACAATACGCAGGCACTGCTGACTAAACGAAATATCAATCATTGTTCATTACGACGGCTTCATCTTATAAATTTATATAAATATATCTTTACAATAAAAAAAATACTCCCAAAATATATGAAAAATAGAACGTCATGTTTCTTACATTTTGTGTTTTTGCAGTTGCTTGGAAAGTTATTTCTTTTATATCAAACGAAAAGTATTAATATTTTTACCAATAATTTTCATATTTCTATTATATATATTATAAGTTCATGGTAATTCTTTGATGAGTCAATTACTATTCAGTTTATTTTCTATTTTTTTTTGTCTTAGATTCTTATACTAGGAGTGAGTGATATTAAATATAATTTTTTTTAAATATCAAGTGAAATATGCCTAGATCACATTTTTCTTACATTAATCTTCATTCTATCTTTAATTCTTCATCAAATTTAACATTGAATTCAACAGGCTCACGTAACAATTTTCTCACAATTTGGTTTTATGATATGCATGTTTACTATTATCAATTAGTACACTATTGTCATTCAAATTTTTATCAGTAATTTACAAAACCTTAAGCTTTTGATGATTGATATTTCTATGCTGGGTTTTCATTAATGCTGTGTGTGTAGAAATAAGCGGTTTTTCGTGCTGATTTTGATTTGACATCAGAAAATTGATAACCATTATTAACCAATTCATTCTGTAGAGTACCTGCGGACTAACCATCAAGGCATTGTGAGGTTTTATTTTTTTGATTCCAATAACATATCTGCTGTCATTTTTTCTCCCTAGTGAAATATATTTATAAGATTTTATCGCTTATCAATATCAAATTCGAACAATAATAATTACCGGATAACGAGTTTTATTTTATTTTAAGGGATATTTATTTTGCACTAATCAATAGTTTCACGATACTTAACATAATTTTCTTGCTATATTTTATGCTTTAAATTTAAAAAGAATACTTATTATTTATTGTGTAGTATTTTTAACCCTATCTTATGCCAACAATTGAATTTTATGAACAATAATTTTACCATCTTTTCAACTATTTTCAATACCAGGACCAATTTAGCTTTATAAGTCAGTATTTTTGTTCAGAGAATTGAAAATGCTCACTGGGTGTAATCATAATAAAAGTATGTAATTTCAATCATTTGATTTTTCTCTTTTATACGTCTCAGTTAAGAGTTGAAAGTTAAGGAAAGTTATAACAATTGTCAAGCATATTTTGACTTATTTCTAAAAGAAATTTTAAATAATAAAAAGACATTTTTTAGTATTTATTTCCACAATGTTTTTTGAACAGGACCGGTTTCGCCCATCATGAGCATTATCAACCGACAAAATAAAATTTATGAGCGAAATTGGTCCTGATCAAAAAATATGTTGTGGAAATAAGTACTAAAAAAGGTGTTTTTATTATATAAAATATCATGCCTTTTCATAAAGAAGTGACAGTTAACACCTTAAAAGTCTAAAAGAAATCTTGCAATTTCTGCTTTTGGTACTGAATTTGAATGCTGTAGAAAATGTAATAATATTATCTCTGCAATTTAGAAGGAATTTGTACTCTTTAATTATTTCATATACCAATTTACAAACTGTATTCTGAAGATATTCCACTGCACAAATGTGATTCATTTATACATTATTTCGTTCTATGTAAATACAAACTAAAGCATGGCAATTTTTGTTTTGGTTTTTTTTCCCAACTATATATAATATGACAATTCATTTTAACATTGTAAAATAATTCATATCAAAATGTTTTTTTAGCATTATACTATTGTATGATCATGATTTTAATTTCATACAAATTATGAGTAATTGTGGAAATTTCTTTTTACTAGTTGGGCTTTTTTTTGAGGATACTTACTTTTGCTTACTTCTGTTAATCCATTTAATCGGTACTTACCAGTCTTGGGTTCATTAAATTCATTGCTGAACATTTAATATCATAGAAAATAATTTGAGTTGACCGGGTATTTGGATCTATCAAAGTATTTATAAATGTAAATAATTGAAACTATGTTGGTAATCGCCCATGTTTAGTTTGGAATTCAACCTGCTTTTGTGAAAAATCAAAATCATATTGGATATGCAGTTAATGATTACGTTTTCAATGCAGAAAGGAAAAGGCGCGTTTACGACCAGTATGGCAAAGAAGGACTCAACAATGGACGATCAAGGCGGCCGGCTTCAGAAGACGATTATGATTATCATTATAGCGGAGTCCCGTTCACCTTCCGAGATCCCGAAGATGTTTTCAGAGAGTTCTTTGGTGGCGCACCATTTGGCGATCTTTTTGCTAGTTAGTATTTTTTGAATTTATGATATTGACTGGATGTTTGATGGAATTTCAATATAAAATTTGAATTGTTGAAACTTTATACGATTCCACAAACATTTGAAAAACCTTTTAATTGCATTCAAGTTTTTGAAAAACAGTGCCCTACCATCATTCAAACGATAGGATATTCCTTTTATTTACTGTTTTAAATATCCAACAATATTAATGAGGTACCAATGTTATGGAGTTACAGATTTAAACTATTGACGTAAATAATTGATTAATTGTACTATTTACTTTGAATGTTCCATAGGTATGAATGGCCATCACCACCATAGAAATCGTGTGGGGCGACACTCCCATCCGTCGCATCACATGGCACCTTCCCTTATTGGCTCACCCTTTGGCTTCGGCTTTGGCGGTTTGGAAGATTTGCTCGCTGCTACCAGTGCAGCGCATCATGGGGGAGGAGGTGGATTCACTTCGTTTACCAGTCTAAATAGCTCCCTCGGACCGCAAGGGGCATCCGTGAAACGCACATCTACCTCCACCCGGTTCATCAGCGGCAAGAAGATTACAACCAAAAAGTAAGTTTTTTATATTTTGAGTCGACACACTTTGAAACATAGTGAGATATCAAAATGATGACTACTTATGTTGTAACAAAATAATAATAATTTAGTAAATATGTATTGATTGAATTTGCATTCACTTGATAGAACTCCATTATAACACGGTGAAAAAATAGCAATGTATTTTAGTTCTACAAAATTATTTTTAACAAATATAGTTGATAGCTATTTCGGCTCACGCCATCGTCAGGACTATGCTTAAACTAACATTCACTTATCTATATATAGCTGTGCAGAAAAGGCACACAACACATCCTCTCTCCTGTTCCTACGGCCTAGCTTGTTACTATATACTAGCTATTTTTTTTCACCGTGTTAGTAAATATGTATTTTTGTGAATTTTCTGCATTTTTGTATACTTAATAAATTGCTATTTGATATGCATTACTTTAAACATAAAAAAAACTTGGTTGTTTAATATGTATTGACACTGGAGTAGTCAGTAATTTTTCCGCAGCTAAATGAAAGATTGCAAAAGCCAGGATTGAAAATAATGACTTACAATTGCTAGAAGTTTATACAAACCTTTTTAGAATTTTTTTCCTTGTCGATTATTGGCTTTTTTCATGATTGCTTCATTTTTTTTTATTTCAGAGTGAACGAGAATGGTCGTGAGACAGTTATGATGTATGAAAATGACGTCCTGACCTCGAAGACAGTGAACGGCGTTCCTCAGTCCATTATGTACAGTTAAGCTGATCAATGTGGGCGCTTGTCGCGACATAAATTATTATCCATTTGTAATTATTTGATGGCTGTTTTGAAGTCATGAAGCGATCCGTGATTCTTGACCCGTTCGCCCGCCGGATTGTCGACCGTCGATGGGATATTTCTTTTGAGAGTAAATTGTTTCGCTTAACATAGCTTTTTAACACATGTGAATATAGAATTTTAATTTTGTTGTTTGTCTCAATCGGAGAGAAGCGCGAGTGTGGTTTGATTATTGTGATGGGAACATTCATGTTGACCGTTTGTGTTCGGTCTCAGTTGAACGTGTAAGACTGACATCTACTGCTGAAGCTGGAAGAAGAACAGAAAGGATGATTTTCTTCATTACACCGTAATTTTTATTGGCCTCTGAACGGTTGAGTGTGTTATTTTTTTGGCGAGAGGTTCAGATGATGTTTGAACTTTTCAGTTGATACTTAAATGGAATGCTGGAGTGTAGACATGTGACTGAATGTTAATTTAATATCTTAATGATAGACATGACAGAATATCTGCCAATTAGCCAATTTTAATTCAGTCGCTTCAATGGGCATACTTTGAATGAATGATGGCAGCTTGCCAGTAAATTGATGAATATATCGGTTTGAATTCATAAATTATAATTGATAATACTATAATTTATAGTTGTAAGTTTTTTTTTACATAAATTAATGTGAGTCGTGCTAGAGCACTCGACGGGATTGAGTATACCTTTACTGAACTTATTTTTTTATATTTCTTCGTATATGTTTTCAATTTCCATTTTAATTATTTATTTCATTATCCGTAAAGCCATACTGCATTATGAACTACCGACTTCATGATATTATAAATGGTTCTATGTCAAAGCTTAATACATTTTTCAGTACAGTGGAAAAACTACATATCTTGTTTGTTTAAAACAATATGCTAGCTTTAAAAATTAATTTTTATACTCAATCTTATAGTAAATGAGATGTTGCCATTGAATAAAATAAAATTGAGGGTTCGGTGATCAACTTTGTATTTGATGAGTAATTGTTTCTTCATGGATGCAACATCAGTAGGTACATAATAAATTTTAGTTGTCGATACAACTTTTATTCGATTCTACTTATTTACTCAGGTAAAATTAGATAGATCGCTGTATTGAAATATTTCTTGTGTAATTCGGTCATAATTATTGTAATAAATTTACTTTATTGAGTGTATTGGAAATTATTATTCTGAATAAAATAAAAGTATAACCAAATATTACCAGTCGTGAAATAATATGAAGCTTTATGTATTTAAAGAAATCTTGCAGTAAATGAACTAAAAATGCTTTTAATTAACAGAATAATAGTTAAAATTATTGTTACCATAACCACCGAATGTATATGGCGGTTAACTGTAAGTGTCAATAGATTAATAACCTTAAAGTACAGACTTATAAATAATTATTGTAATTGCTCGAGAATGTGAGCTATTTAAAATATATCTCACCGTGGTGATACATGGACATGGAATTCTATTTTCTTTAGAGAAATTTTTAAATGCTCAGATGAGGTTTGCAGACATTGTAAGTTAATATGGAGAATTGAAATGACTAAAGTTTTGCACCTCGTAGATTACTAATGTGTATTATGTCGAATCTTAATGAGATTTATTTTATTTTTCAAAGTATCATCTTGCTCCGGTGTAATTTATTTTTAAATAACATCACACTTTTTATTTCATAAAACTTAATATTAAATGAATCACTTGGAATTTTCTTTATTTACTGCATACTGTATCATCATCTGTTGAATATATATTTTTGAAATGTTTTGGAATAAATGCTGTATTGATTCTCCTGATCACCCTTTCGTAAGATCTCACATGCATATGATGTTTAGCGAAATTAATGTTTGTATAAGAAATTCATTACCGTTTCGTGATGTTTTAAACAGGGGAGTATTGTCATCACCTCATAATTTTAATTCTTATTTCTTTTTAGTCATAGTCCAGAGGAATGAAAATGTTTCAGCCTTTGATGTCTGCTGTTTCATAATTAATTCAGACATGGGGAATATTCTTAGTGATTGTAAATATTTTGAGTTATTTGTGACGCAAAACTTATAGTTACTGTAACACTGAAAAATCGATTTTACGATTTGAGTCTGTTAAAATAAAATTAATAATTATTTCAACAATCTTTTTGTTTTATTCATCATAATGTAAGATATTAATAATTCACCAAATAATTGCAGCAATTTGATGCAAGGGTAAGTAGGCAGAATACGTTTCCGATCTCCGTAGCAACGGTTGCTATTGATACCAGATTAAAAAAAAATGATTATGTTACATCAATAATATATGACATATTTTTTGTGTCACTAGCAAACTTTATAAAATGGCTAATTTTGATAAATTTTATAGTCGTGATAAAAATATGAGTTCTGTAAGTATGGGAGGTAATTCATTGATTGCTGTTCCGCCTCAAAATGCCCTCTTTACAAAAAGAGAATGGAATATGAACAATAAATTGAGATACAAAAATGCTGAAAGCCAACAGCAGATAGCAGAAAGAGTTTTAGGGTAAGTTGAAATTATATTCAATTCATTTTAGAGTTATACAAATGTTTCAATTGAAAAAGCAATTATTGAAACAGCCAATACATGTAATTAATTGGAATAGTAACAATGTCGCGTTTGTTTCACGTTTGGGCTTAAATCCCAGCTTGAATATTGCGTAATATATTGATTTTGCAATTTTTATCCAGAGGCTCTGATTCCATCTTCACTATACCTGCTGAAAAAGGAGACAAGGGATGCACCCTTTATTTCCTAGTTATATTCATATTACTTTTTTTTTACCTTAAAAAGGGAGTTTCAATAATATTCCAGAATCCACACAATGGTTTATAGCAAAGTAACAATTATAGTAGGGATCTCCAAGCTATGTCCTGCCAGCACCACCAATCTGGTCAGCCATAGTGCATTTTAATATTACAATGTAATTAAATCATACAAAAAATAATCATGTTTTTCACAACTAATTAAGAAATTCAATAAGTGACGTACATTGGAAATTTGCATAAGAAAATGCATAATTTAAAAATACAGTGGGTTGGTACGAGCTAGCTTTGTCTTGGGCCTTGGGACTTAGTGAAGGAGTCAGCGTGGCCTTCAGAATTTAAAGTTTGGAGACAATTGAATTAGATTACCTTTGATAAACAAGCAATCCTGTTCAAAAGTTTCACAAAGTCATATTCTTGGCTCCTTTTCAAATTTAATATGTATTTTCTTGATATTGAACCAAGAATGGGCAATCCATGGGAAAATAAATATGAATAAAAAAAAAAAAAAAATGGATTTACACAACGTAATTTAAGTGACAGTTGATTATGCCTATGATGAGTGATATATCATGATAAATAAGTAAGCAAATCCCATTTAGATCAATCAGTTGTGTGATTATGCAGTTAGTTTCTCTTAGAATAATATTTCATCAATAATTCTCTAATGCAAGTCTAATTGTGGTTCTACAAATTATTGGATTGCTGGATATTACTTTCTTATTGAAATCATGGTCAGCTTCATGATGTAAATGAATTAAATTCAAAGCTTTGAACAATTGAATTGTATTGTTATCACTAATAAGTAAATTTTATTTAATTAAGTAATTTATCTTTTGAAAGATCATATCCAGATCTTTGGTCAAAATTATTAGCTTTTGGTCGTAGTTTGACTTGCATTTGATGTAACATATTTACAAAAAAAACTTATCTCTCATTTGATATAGAGAGTGTGAAAGGATTCGCGAGCAAACTCAAGAACGGACTGTCACTAATAAAGAGACGACAGACAGAAGATTTCTTGAACGTATTGAGGACATTGAATTCAATACATCGGAATTGCAACTGCAACGCAAAGAAGTCTGTCTAGAATTGGAAGCATTGAATGTTTATAAAACTCGCCTGGTCAACTTTCTGAATGCTATTCAAGAAAATGCTCTTAATCAGTGCAATAAGTGCATAGTAATGAGGTATATTTTCCAACACAAAAAAAAAAAAACATTTGTTATTTTTACATAGTGAGCTAACTTGTTTTATATAGAGCAGCGGCCGGGGAACTTTTTTAACCATTACGCCAAAATATTTTTGCATAAGTCGATATTATCCCTTCGTTTTGAAAGGGAGACAATCATTGTAAATTTCAATTAAACATTTTTTATTGAACTAATTTACACGGAAAATAACAATTCCTTATTACCCCCAGAAATTTCATTTTCACCCCATTTGGGGTAATTTACCCTGGTTTGCCGGAATAAAATATTTTTTATATACTTGGTCAAGTCTTTTCTGTGTAGATTTATATTTTGGTTTTAAATGATTTAGGGAACACCGTATTGGTATAGATTTAGTTTTGGATGAAGTTGAAATGACACTACGCAAAGAAATCGGTGCAATCCTAAGAGGCCAGGTATGTTATTTTGTAAATTATATTTAGACATTGTAGAGTTGTAAGTATCTTTGAAATTAAATAATTATTTTATATATCATCTTAAGGGTGTATTGCAAAAAGCTTTGGAGCAGATAGACGAACAGATGCGTAAAATCAGAGCATGCAGGTATGCAATGGATCGTGATCTCGAACACAAAGAGTATTCTGTCCGTATCGATCGCGAAGGAGCTAATCTTAAACCTACAGATCTAAGCATCGCTGTGTATAGAGGAAACTCCAACCTAGATCCTGCGTAAGTTAGAAAATTTTCAAAAATATTCCAATAAATAGTTATGTGTCAAATTTCGTTACGCTCAATGGATTTGTTAACACTACGTAAATCATAAAATTTTGCAGAAATATATCAAAGGAAGAGTGGGAAAAATATTCAGCTAAAAATATACAAATGGCTGTGAAAGAAGTCGCTAATTCGCGGCCAATTAGATCAATGGTTGATAACTTGTTAAAACAGGTAAATATTACTGTTGATTTCACATATGTGTCAACAAATGGTCTGTTATTTGGGAAATTAATTATTTGTAACCATTACATGTAAATGCATGTTTTTGTAGGTTTATGAAGATTTAATTATGGCAAATGCAAATTGTAACCGGGCATTTGTTATTCGGGTTGCTGAAACAAAAAAAGCAAAGGCAAAACTTGAAGATATGCTTTCAGAGGTAGGCTATATCCAAAGTCATTTGAGAAATTTAAAGCTGTAAATATAAAGCATTTTTTAAACACATCTTTGGGCATGAAATCTAGTCAATAGATGTTAATTTTTGTGGCAATAAACAATGCTATCATTACAGACCGTCAAGAAGGTAGAAGCAATGACAGAAAATATTTATTTACTGGAGAAGGCGCTGTCTGATAAGGAAGGATATATTGCACTAGCGCATACTCGACTTGGAAAAAGAGCCCAAAGACCCGGTGCTGAGCTCGTGAAAGATGCAGTGTGTCACAGTTTATATACCGAGTCTGAAATGTTGAAAAATAGCATCGAACAGTTGCAAAATGTATTGGAGGAGGTGAGTAATAGTCCGTTATTGTGTGTGTTTATTGGTTTTTGCATAATTATTACATGATATTCAAAGTTGTGAAAAAATAAATAATTAGTTGAGACAATGAGAGGATTGATGAATCCTGAAGGGTTATGCTACACAATCTCAAAAGCTGTATAGAATTAACTGTTTTATGTCACCATTCAATAAATACAAATAAATTTCATTTTTATTACGAATTAGAGTTTAGCATAAAAATATAAACACTACTAAATTATACAACTTTGAAAGTAGAGGTAAGATTTTATAATCCTCTTTAGTTGTGGGTGCCACTTGCTGCCACACAATATCCAGTCATTTTCAAAACAACAATTAATCATTTACATATGTTTGTGTGAATATATATTTAACTTTAACAAAGCAAGCATTTGTGCGATTCTTCACTTAAGTGAGAATTGCAGAAAAACTTTTTTATTTACCCATTTAGTTCTTTTGTTAGCCCAATGATTTCCTTTATTGATTTTTTGCCTCTTGGGTGTTGTATGATTTTTGCTCTTCAATCAGGAATGTTTTCTTTTTTTCCATGTCCACGATTTAAAATATTTTACCTTGTAGTGGTTTGCATTTTTTTACACATTCTTTACATTTGTGACATTAAAATGTATAATCTTTTATTTTGAAATATTTAGGCTCGGGCGACTCGACGATATCTTTTGCAAACTCAAATGCAATTAGAGGAGGATATAAATGTTAAAACGGTATCACTGAAAATTGATGAAGTGGAATGCATGACAGCCAGACAAGGAATGGACTATCAATTATTTTAAATTATTAGTTAATATAATCATTGATTAGAAATCATTAAACTTCACAATTCTCTAAATAAATAATAATTCACAAAAGTTTTTGTTATTTAAAATTTGAAATGTTTTAAGTGATGATAATAAGCCTCCAGTTGAGGTCTGGTCGTTAATCGCAAAAAAAATGGATATGTAATATTTTCCAGATATCTATTTTAACGTAGTTCATAAAATGCAGAGAATCTAATCTATCTATCGAGTAATATATATTTGATACAAATACATATTACCTAAGTTATGAAGTTTTAATTTTTATACAACATTGAAACATTAATATTATTGTTACATTGTAGATTTGCACATGATTACTGGCAGTTAGTGGGGTTTCTTCTCTTTACATTGCTTTGAGCATATGTTCTATTGTAATCAATGTATTTATATGATTTAAAGAATGTGGCACCTGTAGTAATTTCTGAATTATAATAAATTCCTATAGATAAATGAAAATATATTTTTATGTGAATTTAACCCGATCGACATGCTGTTTTTCATACAAATTAAATCTGTCCGCATTGCTATTTTTCGAAATGTTTTTTATCCATATATAGTTATAAATAGAGCAATAAAAAATAATTGGGTTGGCTTTTATGGAAGCCAGATGCATTAGGAATATTTCACAACATTAAAAAACACAAAGAAATGTCCCATGTTGTCACAATCACTTTAACAAATATATCACTCGACATCACTCTCTAACAAGTATCCACAAAATTCAAATAACTCCACATTTTATATACTATAATAACTCACTCGTAATCACAATTGCCATGACGGATCGAAGCCACCAATCGATAACGAAATATCAAGCGTCATTGTTGTCACGTGCCATGAAGTGTCATTATTGGTCATTATTGCCAAGCCGCGAGATTGACGCGAAGTTTAAAACTGATTTGTGGTTCGAAAAATCGATGTTTTAACCTTTCCAGGAGTAACTAATTAATTTTAACCGTGTTGTGACGAGTGAATTTTTTTCATTATTTTTTTAATCAAATCATTGTAAAAAAAATACAACTCACGTTTGTAGGGTTTTATCTTAATAAAAACCAGTTGCATAATCCAGGGATCACAAACCATTGACACATAGCACTTGAATATATTATCACAATAATTGTTCACATATACGACAAGTACGTCCATACTCCTTTACCAAAAAATCGCACGGATTCCATACTCCTGGAAAGGTAAAACATTTAAACCTAATACTTTAACAAGTGTATGGAGATGGCAGTACCAGGTCAAATTAGGCCATATTTTGAAACCAAAATCGGTCCTACATGCAATATTACCTGTATTGCCGACAATTAAAATTTGACTGGCGCAACATCACAGATTATACACTATACCCCACACTTTGCTGTCGCAGACACTACGACGTTAGCATAGAAAGACGATCAGAAAAATAATTTCAAAATAAGTGAAATATAACTATATGATTGCACAGTAAGTGTATTTATTTACTTTTAAGAACATATTGTATTCAATACAGATCTATAGTTATTTTTGATAGTTTAGATTTTTTTATACATTAAAATATCAATAACATTTATTATATTTGAAAAGAAAGAAGCCACATTTCATTTAACCCTGGAATAAAAATATAAATTATGTAAATCATTTTCAAATATTTTGTAAATTTATAAATATATAAAATAAAATGTGGTCAAAAAAAGTATTTAACAATGAATTATGCATTGTCAAAATTAAATCTCTTTTCTAATGCTGACAACAAATATCTAAAAAAATATTTCTTACTTAATACTACCCAATGAATACATAAAATCGATTAATATTTTTTACCAAATATAACATGTTTCCTTAATTTATACCAAAATGTCTGTACATGATAAAGGTAGAGATTTGTTTTTAATTGAAAACTTGCAAAATGGCCAGAACACTTACAAGAACATTAAAAAAATTGTTTTATGAATAAAACACATTAAAATGTGGACCATTTCATAAATCTTATATTATTTTATGAGCAAAAATAGAATAATTTTGAGTTTAAATATACAATTTGATGTGGTGAATATATTTTTTATGATTATAATATAACAAATTAAAATTATCAAAATTGTATATTTAAATATTGGATTTGCAGGATTCGGAAATCAGCCACGAACATTTATAATTTATTCTATTACATTAAAGGCATTTAAGGTATTTTAAAAAAAATATTGAAATATCAATACTCACTTATCATTAGGAGTCACAATATCAAAAAAGACAAATAATCACCTCTGTAAATGAGGGTCATATTGCTGATTACATTAAGATAAAAATTGAAATGCCAAATATTTTAATCGGGAGTCGCTGTGATGTTAGATGTTGTTCTTCTACTGCGAAAATATCTGCTTTGGTAAAAGAAACAGCACATTTCGTCTTCAGGATATTCTTTTCTCTTTTCTTCATTCGGTATGTAGCGAAAGCCGTTGAAGTGACTGAAGTCTTTACCAATTCGACCCTCAACACTCGGCAATCGCGAAATTGTTGAACATGTGTCGAGTTGCAGTTCATCTGAAAATGCAATTAGATGAATTAGTTCACATGTTTAGAAATCAAAATTTGGATTGAAAACAAAAATCACGAAACATGCAAGATGCCATACTAAATTTTACCCTTTTAGCTACAGACTGCATACTGACTATTCTATAAAACCTCACAGCGCCAATCCCAATCTGTTGGCACTCCAAGGTGTAAAAACAATAAAACAGGTATTTATGAGATTAATTTAAGTTATCGCCGATAAATTGGTGCTGTTAGTATTTCAAGGACACTTTTGGTGTTCTGTGGCTAAAGGGAAAGGTAAGGGGAAAGATTGGTTCATTTTATGTTTCATCTCCCTATAACTTGCAGATGAAACGATAATATAAAACTTTAAGGAACAATCATTCAACTAACAAACTAACCTGTTTACGGTATTATATCAAAAAAGAAAAATAAACTTTAGTGTAAATGTATCCAGGGAGCATCATTAGGGTAGTTCCCCCGCCTCCTGACCTACGATTTTAGGAGCCTCAATTTTTATTTAACTCGATCTGTTGGAAAAAAGATGCATATTTTGTATGCAACACATTCAACAGTTTCTCTATGACGCATGCACATATCTTATTGCTTCTAACTGGCAATAGTACATTATGCCGTGGTTGTTAGCTCAGTGTTGCCTGTTCCGCTTATCTGTGATTACTGTAGATAAAACAGCAGTCAATATTCATAAAAAAAGACAACATCAGTGTTAAGACAGAGCTTTACATGGTATTAATTTAGTGAATATGCTTTAGAGTGGGGCAGAATGAGAAAAATCATCCAGAATTCTGAAAAGAATAAAAAAAACTTTCTACGGTGTACCTTGTAGCTAAATGAATAGGTAACGCTAAACATAATTTATCATATGGTGAGCATTTAAGATTGTTAAATGTTTGCTAGTGCTAAAACAGGAAAGTTTCTACAATATTAATTAATTTATTAACCATTAAATTGTACTACTGCAAGCATTAAAATATTTTACAAAGGACCTGAAATAAGTTGTACTGGTTTTCACATAATTATGAAAGACCCACATAAAGACAACATGATAAATCCCACAGTTAGGATATGCGAGTGATATGCTTTGCTTTTCTACATTTGGTCAAATTGAGCCATTGTGTGCTTTCCTGTGGGATCAGAAGATCAAAATAAAAATTGAGACACCTTCCAAAACTTTTCTGCATGAATTATCCTGAGCAACAACATAATAAAAATTGTTATTGCTAGTCAGGCCATATGGTGAAGCTGGTTCAAACGGTACACTGGGCAAAGCTACTTTCCAATTGACAATAACACAGTCATACTGGTGGGTTCTGTGCTTGCAAATCAATCCGATTCCGTATTTCATTCTATCCGGACGATACATGGCTCGTTTCTGCAAAAAAAAAAAATATTTATGCAGTTGCGAATACTGGACAATAGTTAACACTTGTTTTTATTAAAATAATGTTTATGTGTTAACACGCGAGTCTTTAAAAAAATAAATAACAAGATTAAGTACTAGTTTAACAATTTTATATTATAAAAATCAGTACAAGTTTCACTAATTACGTGTCAATTAAAAATGCTTGCAATTAGTGAAAGTACAATTCAAGGTACAGTCCAGATTTTATATTATATAATTGTGGGAAAAAATACTAAGCATTGTGTGTTATTTATTTTAATATAATGCCTTTCCTCCTAGAAGTGACAATTAACACTATAAATGAGTGAACAGAAAATAATCATAATTATTACATAAACAATAAATATTTTGAATCACAAACTTACCTCTCGGTTAAGAAATCTGGAGGACATTTTTATAGATGTGACAATTTCATTGTATGCTTGCCTGCAGTAGCTTTTTCTATCATCAGGAACCTAAAAAACACAGCTATTCATCAATAAAATACATTACAGTATTTTAGTTAGAAACACATACTCTAGATCAGTGGTTCTCACGTGAATTTTCATTGTGGACACATTATAAGCATCGGCGGTCCTATGGAAATGTCTCGTGGCCGCACCAAATGTGATAACAATAGCGGTTGCATTTACTTTACTAAAAAATGGATTAATTTATATTCAATAAAATACATTATTTAAAGATATTGGTATTTATTTATATAAAAGCAATTCGAATGGAAATTGTTCAACAGTTCTCTCTTCCAATGCAAGCCGCTTCTTAGTTTGCATCTGTCAGCTGGTTTCGATATTTATTTTTTATAAAGTGCATTAATTACACTAAATGATCTTTCACAATATACATTTGTAGGAAAAATCGACAAAATTAATAAAGCAATTGTTGCTAATTCTTTATATTGACTTGATTCATGGTCAACGTATAACCCCGACCAGAATTTTTGAACAGTATTATTATTAAAACGATCCTTAAGTATTTGATTATTACTTATTTCTAACAATGCATATTTAACATTAGCCCAGTTAATTGATTTGAATATTGAAAATGATATTAGTCTTTTTTGTAGTATTATCATTTTTCATTACTTGAAAAGGGGAAGATACGCCCTTTCTTTCACTCTTCATAACCGCAGCTCCATCAGTAGTTACAGCACATAAGATGTGCGTTGATATGTTTAACTTTATCATGTCCGCTTTGATAGTATTGTAAATATTAATTGCATTCGGACGGTCTGTCAATGAAGTTAGGCACAATAATTTTTTAATAAATTCACATTTGTCAACATCGAAATATCTTGCAAATACTAAAATTTTGTTAGTTTTTGTTACATCATTACTTTTGTCCAAACATTAACTATAAAATGGGATTTTATTGAGGGATCTGCTTATTTTAAGTCCTATGAACTTTCCTATTTCATTTATTCTTTGTTGAATTCTATCATTACTTAGTGGCAAATTACGAAAAAGTTTATTTTGAGGATCCACTCCCAAAACTACAGATTTTATAAATTCACCTTCTGTGAATGGTTTTCGATGTTTTCCAATTAAATAACTAACTTTGAAAGATACCAGATATAAATCATCATTTTGTCATAGAAATGTACTCAATAGTTTTTTTTGTGAAGAAAGTTCAATTTAAAATTTTTCTATTAAATTTTGGCGCAATTTTGGGGTGGACCATTTTTTTAGTACTTCATCTTCATGAGTTTTATAATGCCGTTCCATAGCATATGATTTAATTTGATGTATTTCAACTTTACAAATTACGCACACGGCAATTATATTGTCTTGTACATTTTCATTGTGTACAATCAAATACATTTCTTCCCATACTTTATGAAACTTTCTCTCCTCTTCCAGAAAAGTACGACTTCGTTTCTATGGAACTTTTTTATTTGATTTACTATGAAACTGTTGGTGGCCGCAGCAAAATCCTCTGGTGGCCGCACATGAGAACCACTGCTCTAGATTAGCTCAAGCAGTAGTCGGTGTGAAAATTTTGGCAGTCCAAAGCGTTATTGCAATAGTCAACAATTTATAAATTTATTTAAAACATGCATCACAAGATACCAAAAAAATAAATTTGTAACAATAAAATAAGTGTTATTACTACTTCATAATAGAAAAAACATAATTGTTATATTTAATTTATATGTTGGTATATTTAAAATTAAAGTGATCGAATTCTGAAAAGCTGGCTTTAAATATACTCATGTTATAAATTGAAATAAAGGAAGCAAATGCATTTAGTTCTACAAAATATTTCAAATGGCACTCAACATCTCTTATTTGAAATATATCAAAATATTTCTTGCGGAATAAAAATGTCGCGGTTTTTTATTGTTTTTAAGTTATGGCAACAAGACAGTTATGCAAATTAAATTGACTGCGTTCAATGATTATTCTAGTTAAGTAGCCGAGTGGTAATTGATCTTAAGGATTGATTTTTTCCATCAGTTTCATTCGAGTATCTGTCATTTCAATTAATGCTTGATATTATAAGTATACAAGATTTCCAAAAAAAAAGACAATTATTTTTATTTAAACATACTTACATTTGGATTCAGAAGATGTTCTTCTATCATTGGCAAGAGAGGCAGAAGGTCCAATCGGTTTTTATAATGGTAGTTAATTATTGCCATTAGGTAGTTAGTGTTGTCTGGATACAAGAGTTGCAATAGTTGAAAGCAATAGAGACTCATTCTGAAACGTGCCATAGTGAATCTATAAAATTTTTAGTAACCATGATTTCCTTTATAGATAATGATAAAATCTGTAACATTTTCTTTAGACGTGATCATAAATAAGTCTACACATTTTAAATCGATAAACATGACTCACACAAATAAGTTTTTTTCAGAATATGTATTATTTTAAAATATAAACAAACCTTTCTCCCATCAGTTCATGAATGCCGTCAAATATCAGAAGTAGTGTGACCATTAGTTGTAGATGGGAATACTGATAAAGCGGGCGTGAGGTTGAATTTCCCGTTGAAAATGGGCATCTTCCGACGCTCGGTTTCATTGAACCATTTTCAGTATTTATAACAAACAGAGGACTGCTTTCAGACCAATTGTTTCGCCAATAAAGAAAGACATGGTTTGCAGTGGTCACAAGATCGCACCTCACTCCGCATCGTCTTGCAATACCTTCAAATAGTATGTTCAACATCAACTGGTGACCAATCTTATCGGATATAACCTGTAAATTTAGATTTTATCATCAATTTCATTCCACATTGCCACTATACTATCACTTAATTTTTCCTGACAAAAAACAGATAATGTCGTTTATGAACATATTAGAACAATGAATAGTTTCGAATCCATCCGTAAGCAATAGTATTATATTGCATTGACTTGAAACTTAAATTATAGACATTATTATGCAGCATGCTCTTTTTTGTAACAAATCTGAGCAATGATCTAGTCACCTTTTCAATATTTATGTTATCCCAACTGTATCCACCTGTGACAGCAAACTTTTCAGTTTGAGTGAGTGTAAATGAGATCAAACGAATAATCTCTTCGCAGATCTTAGGATCCCATTGATTATCCTTCAAAAGAGTTGTAGACCACTGTTTTCTCTTTAAAGTGTCAACAGAATGCAACGGATGATTCCTATCAAGTAACAGTTCCACTTTCTCAACCAATGTCGATATCTATTAAAACAAGATGTAAATTAAACAATGAAAAGAAGCAGTTTTGACGTAGAGAGATGTGAGAAAACATGAATCAATATACACATACTTTGATTATTCAGTAAATTTATGGTTTGATTGGTTTATAACTAATTTTCGTTGAATACATTCATTTTAAATGATCTCTTTATTTATGTTACAAGTTGAATGAATGTGGTTTTGATATTTCAATTGATAGAGAATCAAGAGTTTATCTTTTTTTTAAAGAGTGTATTGAAAATTATTATATTAGGTTAAAAAAAAGTTGAATGAATCAGTAGGCCACCTATCAAAAGATTTTTGGCAGCACGCCTCAAAAATTAGAGTTTAGTCAAATTTCAATGCTGCTTAGTATTTCAATGATTTTTTGCTGTAAATGTATGGATGTTTGTGAATTAATCACTGCAGTCGAGCTCTCAAATAAGATGCTGAGTGTCCAGTATATTGAATAACCTGTTTTGTGGCAAGCCAACGCATTTGAGTTGCCAACTACTGGTATAATATATGTAAATTCAAGAAGCCAGACATGAGCTGAATGTTGCATTATACTTGATAAAAATATTTTGAATTATTTTAATGAAGATATCTGTACATACATAGTTGGAGGTGATGCTTTTGGTAATCCTTGTTTTAGGCAATATCCACTGGATGAAAAGTACTGCAATTTCTTCAGGTAAGAACACTTGATACAAAAGAGCTTGCAGGTCAACTTTCAAGTGCTCATGGGACAAATAATCCAAGACAATTTCCGCGTAGTATTTGTTTGTCAGTGAATTTAATCTGAAATGTGTAAAAAAAGGCAATATGTTAATGAGGTTTTAAGTTTGCAAACAATGGCCGGTATTCTGTAGTGTGATGGGAAAATACAAAGAATTACTGAAGTAAAAAGTTTACTGCATTACTATAAATTTTCACAGAACTGGCTAACAGATGATCCTGCGTCATTGTGAACGTATTACATCTTTTAAGTAAATTGGCAAAAGCTAAACTTGATTGACTTTAAAAGAAACAGTAAAGTGATTTGAAGAACGTTGAGAGCTTGTAGATTGTTTAATAAAATACATACCCATATTGCGGAATTTGATCTTTTTCATCATATGCAACTATGTCAACGTGACAAACTCGTCGTAAATATTCAGCCATGAAATGAAAATATAATCCATCTCCTTCTTTTGATTTTTCCAAGAGATCATGCATATCATCTTGCGGCAAAGTTATCTCCCTCCTAGATCAACATTCAAACATACTTGTTTCCATAGAAATGATTAGAGACAAGGATATATTTATGCTGATTAAAGTAAAAAGATTGGATTATATCGACCTAATAAGACATTTAGATCGGCAACTAGTTCTCATTCAGGGGATACCTAAGCACTCCTTAAAATTTCACAGCACAACACAAGCCAAAGAGTTAGAAACATTTAAAAATTGTCAATAATCGTTTTTCTGATTGTAACAAAAATTCACAATAAACAAAAATATAAGTTTTCTCAGCAGGGGTTAGACGCATTGCTAAATTCAATGTCATACCTGTGCTTCTTTTATTGAAAACAATAGAATTTTATTTGATTTGTTATTTGACAATGCAATTTAAAGATAAAACTAGTCAATAAAAAATTCTCATTTTTTTTGTATCTTGGACTTGATATGCCGGGACACGCATAGCATCATCTTAGGGTGCAGTGTTACAGGACACCAAGGTGGAGCACTGATTTTGACAGCCTGAGACTGTCAGCCAATTTGTGAAAATGTTTTTTTGGTGGTACTAACCAATGATAAGTTGACTCCATTCCTTTTATTCTGTTGGAGCAATAGAACTGAGTTAAGCCGATTTCTTGACATTGTGTAAACCAGTTTCCTACGGATATCTCATCAAAAATATTTTTCAATGTTGGCCATCTGAAATGATTTCATAATTGATAAAATGAGTTTTTCAAAAAACCGTTTATAAATGCAGTGAGAAATAGAAACATACATTTAAATCTACAAAATAAGAAACATTTTTATTTTGTCACTTCTTGTTGGAGAGGTATTACATATTAAAAAAAAATAAAAACAATTTTAGATACTATTTCTAGAAATTTTAAATGCATTGATCAGAACCAGTTTCTCCTCATCATTAGCATTATCAACTGATATTCTGATGAATATTTTAATTTCAAGATCAAATTTGTTAAAACTTTATATGTATAAATGTTTAAACATGTTTTGTCAGTTACAACCTGGGTTTCACCCTTTGGCATCTTCAGGCAATCTCTCACACGGATGCAATAGAACTAACGGACAATAAATAGTTTGCATCTGTTATATACAAGAGGGAGTATTTTAGATTAGAAACGTGTTTATTT
The DNA here is from genome assembly GCA_028555115.1 of Himalopsyche japonica. Taxonomy (NCBI): domain Eukaryota; kingdom Metazoa; phylum Arthropoda; class Insecta; order Trichoptera; family Rhyacophilidae; genus Himalopsyche; species Himalopsyche japonica. The sequence goes on from JAHFWJ010000208.1 coordinate 46,195, forward strand.
ATATAGGGATGCACATAGGATATTTTATGTAACACAGAATATATAACCTTAGCAGTTTCTAATTGATTTCACCAGACAGAAAACAGATGATCTTAAAATAATGCAAAAGTAAATTACAAGCCAGATATTCTTCTTGTATATGACTGATGCAACTATGCAAAAATGTTGCAACACATTTAAAAAAAATGATTTATATATCTATATACATATTATTTTGTTTTTGAGTGTAAATAACCACACTGTAAAAAAAACCACACAAATGCCAAATTATAAAAACATCAATGTTGATTGTTTATGAAAACGAATTTCTTGATAAGCATCGGCAAAAATAATAATAATAAAAAAACATGACACGGTTTTGGAAAACCACATTAATATTAAATCCGTTTTTACTCAGTATTGTACACTTAGTGGTAAACCAAAAATATGCTTGAAGCCATATTTAGAAGTTGTGAAGTTTTGCGAAATGTAGAATATATGGCAGCATTGGCAAAAACATTGCATGTGAGCTGTATTTGGAATAAAAAAAAAAATCTTTTATTTTGAAATACGTGTTTAATTGGATATGGATAAGCAACATGTTCATTTAATTTTTCTATATGAATATTAAATTTGATAATTACTTCAATTAATGGTTCTAATAATTACAGAAAAACTGAACTTTGTATTGTTGTTACATCAAAATTTTTCCAGAAAAAAGTCTACAGCTATCAAGAAATGTATTTTCTTTTACTTTTTTGGACCGTAGTACACATGTTGTAAATATGTATAAATATTTAGTTTGTTTTTATTTTTTATGTATCTAAATAGGAATGGCAAGTGCCACAAGATAAAGGAAAAATAGGTTGATTTATTTAAACTCACCAATAGTTTTATCGACTATCCTTGAGTAGAGGTATATAAAAAGAGGCATAAGATTGGTGTGGTGTTATGAGACTCGTGATTTTAAGGGTCTTAATACTTTTTAACTCTACTACTACTACCACTTTCAGACTGAAGGCTTTTGTCGAAAAAAAATCCACATAATACTATGCATTTTATTTTTGTCTTGTAAGTACTTAATCAATTTTGAAGAAAGTCAATGTAAAAAAAATACATTAGGTCCAAAATTTTACCCGAAAGGTTCTGGTTTTAGTTTATAACTTATATAATTTTATATTGCAATTCATAAGCTTTGCTGTTTGACATTTAAAGTGCATACATCACGTTAAAATATGTTTCATTTTCTTTCCGATGTATCTACCTTTTTAAACGTAGCATTATTTAGGAGACAAAAATCTTTAGATTGTGTTACTACTAAAATCGTCACTTTTCATAAAAAGTTTTCATTAAAATTTCATAAAAAGAGGTTGACATCGCAAAATGTGGCTAAGTATGCAGATCCGGTTTTATCACAATTGCCATCATACCTTATGTATGTCTACTTAGTGTACTTACGTCAAAAATAGTTTCCTTTTCCACAATGATTGAAAAGATTGACATAACTCTAAGTTATGAGAAGATGTCATAGCAAATTTGAGTGCATCTTTTATAGAAATATCTTGAAAGCTCAGTATGTACTCGAGGATCTCTGGAGGGATGTTGTCAAAATAATTTAAATTGTTTGACATTATGCTTGTGCCTCTGATTTTCGACTCACTTCTAATGAACAATGACAACGCTAACAAGAATTTATCTCATATTAGTGCAAAAAGTCTCAGATTACCGGCCAGCGATCATAAAACGTACGAACTGGACTAGTTGACGGAAAATAGTTGGTATTGACAATCTTGACAGCAGACGGAAAACAAAAGCCATAGATCACACACCTAGTTAAAAAATAGTTCACTCCAGGAATACTTGAATGCTGCGCTCTATAGCAATCAATGATGAATCAATTCTAGACTTTATAAAAAAATAAAAATAATAATTATATCTTTCATAAATAAATAAATTCTTGTAAATATACAAATTTTAATTTAATTTGGTCAGAAACGTAGTTTTATTTGAAGTGCTTTCAACTTATGATATTATGCAACAACTTTTTTGGCACTTACTAAAATTTCATTCAAATATAATAGCCTCTTCCTTGTGAGCCTATTTAATCCACGTAAAAATGACTATGATTCAAGGCTAAAAGAAAATATTCAAAATATTTATTTCTAGCTAAAATAGAAAATACTATTTTCAAATCTGTGGTAATTTTGACTCTTGCAACATACTTTCGATTATTCTTGAAAAAGTACTTCGTCCAACCCGCGGTTGACACCTTTAGGAGTCGTTTATTTGCTAGTATTTAGTAGTAATTGACTGAAATTGTTTCTCTTTAGGCAATTTTAACAGCAAAAATGTTGATATTATGGAACATTTCAAGCCTACGCTCTACTTTTCTTCTATTTACACTCGTAAGTTATTTAAAATTTTCAACCATTAAATCAAATGTCACCAACATTGTATGCCACGACATTCCGGCGTCCCAGTATTGTATAAATATATGCTTAAATCATGTTTTCTTTGAAAACAATTACACTCATCGAAATTTAGTATTGGAAATAATACGAATACATATTTAATACGCTTGGATATTCGCGATAGCAATAATTTTGCATTATGTCAATTTTTCTTGCTGGCATTTCTTATTTACTATCGTAATGTACACTAACGGAGATTATCGACGCATTGAGTTTGTTTACAATTAATTTTTTTTATCTGTTTCAGATATGTCACATTTTTTACAACCCAACGGATAGTGGTGCCGTACAGTTGACTCAGAGTAATCTGGATATGACACTAGGTATGCGATTTTTTTTTAATGTACTGCTTTTCTGAACATCATGCACTGTGCTTTTTTTATTGAACATGTAAATGCGCTGGTAAATACTCTCAGCCGTCTTCTATTTACTGACTCAAAAATTATCTACCTTGCTGAAAACCCTGCAATTTTGTGGAAATTTGGTTTTGTACAGGAAATCCTTTAAGTATTTGACATGGGAATCAAGAAAACAAATGATTAATACTGATCTCAAAATATGTTCAAGTAAATTGGTCACTATTTAACTAAAACCTTAATTTTATGAAAGATCATGTGATGTATGATCACTTTTTCAAGCTGATACCACCATTGTATTTCGTATTGATTATCAGTTATCTGATATCTATGTATGAAATTTTAGCATTTTCCTATTTGTCTTTAAATTTCTTACATAACTGTATTGTAACTAAAGGGTGATATGTTATTAAGTATATTTACCAATTTTCTACATGATAAATCACTAAATATCACATACAAATACAATACTCCAGAAAACCTAATTGAAAATAGGAAATTATTGAATAACTGAAGTTTAGAATTGAGGAATAAGTTAACATGAGTATGTTTCCCAATTTTGACCATTATCTGTTTTCCAGATTTTATTTTATTAGATTCGTTTCCTACTAGATAGTGAATAATTGTGACATTCAGTCAAAGTGAATTTCCATGTCTTTTTTTTTTTTTATCGTATATGATCGCTATTGTTACTGATATTTTATGCGATAGCAAATAGATTAGATAAAAGAGTTTGAGGGTTGCTAATGGTATTTTTTTAAAAAGTTTTAATTAGAAGGGGTGTATATTAACCTTTCCTGGAGTAGAATAATTAATATGGAAGCTGTGGGAATAAAGTTTTTTTGACATGGAAAATAAATACATTTTTTGTATATGACATGAGAATGTGGAAATAGAAAAAAAATATTACTTTGTTCTGAAATGCTAAAATAATACACCTGGTTGTCCATAGATGGTATTATAATTCATACTTAATACATACACCAGTCACCCATAGAAATGTACTGTCGTATATGTATGACCATACTCTTTTAAAGGTTGATAGCTCAACATTCCTTAAGAAAATTTAAGGAAGTAGTGGATTAGGATGAATAAAAACATAACAGGTATACATGCCATTGAATTCTATGTTCTAATGTTTCTATTCCAGCATTAATCCTATATAGAATGCGGGGTACACTGTTGCTACATACTTCTATTAATTTCTAACTATATAAAAAAAACTGTTTTACTTGTATTCACTCAGTGGATTAATAAAACAATTGACACATTTTCAGCTTCTAATGAATTGGTATTCATAAATTTCTATGCTGAGTGGTGTCGCTTCAGTAACATGTTGCAGCCAATATTTGATGATGCGGCCGATAAAGTGGTCGCTGAGTTTCCTGAGGCTGGCAGAGTAGTCATGGGAAAGGTGGATTGCGATAAAGAAAACTCGATTGCCACACGCTTTCACATTTCTAAATATCCTACGCTGAAGGTTATCCGGAATGGCCAGCCAACCAAAAGAGAATACAGAGGTATCATTATTTTCAATAGATTTCATTTAGTCTGCATAATATTGAAAAATTAGTAGTCAAGAAGTGGTGATGAAAACTCTTATTATGTTTATTTCAAAATATAAATGGTAAAACCATAATTTTATTTGTAAAGCACTGATTATGAATCATAGGTTAGCAGAGTTTATCTGGATTTTAATACTTAGCTGTATTTATAGTTCATAATTTGCCGTGTCATAAATAAAATTAAATGTTTATTTGCAGGTCAGCGATCTATTGAAGCATTCACACAGTTTGTCAAAAAGCAATTAGAAGACCCAATCAAGGAATTTCATTCCTTGAAAGAATTGACTGAACTGGAGTCAAATAAACGTATGATGATAGGTTATTTTGATCGGAGAGATATGCCTGAATATAATATTTTCAGGAGAGTAGCTACGGCCCTCAAGGAGGATTGCCAGTTCCACGTTGGTTTTGGCGAAGTGTCAGCCCAGATGCATCCACCTGGTAATTATATTATAATTTACTTCACATACAAAGTCTCACACTTGTGCAAACAATATTTCAAAAAATTATTTAATATTCTGAATTCTCAATGATGATTTGGATACTTCTGCAAGTGTGTTAATCAATTTTGAACACTTATTTTTGTGCACATTAAAACATGCTCCAATTTTTAAAGTAATGTGCTATTTATTATAAAATCTTAGAGTTCTCTAACATTGGCTGTGGAAAATTCATTATTTACCGATCATTGTTTTTTCTTTGCAATTTGACATAGTGTATTAAACTAACATACTATAATACCAATGATAATTTTACACAATTACTTCAATCGATTTCGCCTTATTATAAAGCAAAAGAATCATAAATGGTATCAATCATCAAATTCTTTTTCTTATATCTACTCTTGAATCAATTAGAATCCAATGACAAACAGGTACAAAAGTACAGCCTCGAGTACATAAAAGAATATATATGATTTTTTTTTTATTAAATTTGAAGCAAAGGCATCTATAATTTGATTTCTTGAGTTTTGTAATTTTGAAACAATCTCTTGTTATTCACATTAGATTGGGTCAAAGGGTTTTTTTGTGAAGACCTCACAGCATTTATAAAATCTATGTATTATACTGAAAATGTTGCGCTATACCTTCTAAAGATATGCAATTTATAAATTCTGTATTTTTTGATCATAATTTATATATCTTTCATTTTTGTGTAATAGTCCAGAAAAAATTAAAAAAAAACCTTACCTTTTCGAAAAACTTAAAGAATAATGTAATAAATGGTACTGAGAAAATACCGGGCACGTTAAAAATTGTGGGGCTTGAAAAAAAAAGATTATTTAATCATCTTGGTTGAATCACTAGTGGGGGCAGGCATCTGAGTTTTTGAAATACCCTTGACTGCAATTTCCTCAAATGTTTAAATACAAACAGTTTTAGAGCCTTAATTTTGCAGGGGTATTGTATTTTTGTGATCATTCTTTCACATAAGAAGGCTGCACCTAGATTTAAAGCCTAATTTGTCATGGTAAATAAATTGGCAGATGCTTGTGTGATATTACTTCATTGTAATGCAACTTATACACATATTCTTATGAATGTGTTTTATTTACATATCTAAGAAAGAAGCACATTTTTCTTAATAAATGTAATCAAGTAATGTTACTATGTTGATAGAATAGACTGTTATAACTTGGCCATTAAGCAATGGTGCTATTGTCATGTGACGAATGTTAGCATACATATTTTTCTATTGTGGTCATGGCTGCAAAGTCATCCTTAGTTGAGATCATTTAATTTTAGCAGTATTTTATAAAAAAAACTTTCATTACAATTATAGATGCGCTAACATCTGACACAAACTAAATATAAACTCTATATCTATTGCTTTAGTTTCGTATATGGGAAACAATAATATTCTCTGCATGTAAACTTATTCTTTTATTAACAAGTCAGAGCAAATGTTTATTGAATTCGGCAATAAAAATATAATTTTTGAAATGCTTTTGATGTTTTCTTCCCTCATAGGACATCCTATCATCGTTTTCCGAGCTGATAAAACTCGCTCCAATGAAGCCGATGAAACGTTCATGGGAAATTTGAACAATTTCGATGAAGCGCACATCTGGGTGCAAGAAAAATGCGTACCGCTAGTCAGGGAGATAACGTTTGAGAATGCTGAAGAATTGACTGAAGAAGGACTGCCTTTCCTGATTCTGTTTCACACTCCTGGCGATACTGCAATTGTCAAGAAATACAATGATCTCGTTATGAATGAACTGTTGTCAGAAAAGCGTAAGTGCTGCGAAATATTCTATATTCGGAAACTATTGTATACAGAAAAGTGCATTCAATCTGTTAGTGCTAGAAGAAATCATTTCAATAATTTTTGTTTGTAATACATGCGATTTAAATATTTGTTTTTATCTATTTGTGTGAAAATGTCACCCAATGTTCTTTTACATTTTTTCAGAGAGCATAAACTTCTTAACAGCCGACGGAAAGAAATTTGAACATCCCCTTCACCATCTTGGCAAAGGATCAGCTGATTTACCTCTAATTGCTATCGATTCCTTCAGACACATGTACCTTTTCCCTGATATCAAGGATATGGATAAACCTGGAAAACTTAAAGAGTTCTTACAGGACCTTTATTCGGGCAAATTGCATAGGTAAATTTCTCAGTTAGTTTTCAATGTTATATTGTGTAATTGCCGTAAACTTTTTAATAGTATAAATAAGGTTTAAAATCTTAAAACAACCATTGGTTATTGATTTTGAATATTATGAGAACCAGATGAAAATGTTTTTTAACATTTTTGATGCTTAGTTGACAGAATTTTATAAAATTATTAAGAACTGTTTTTTTTTTTGTATTGGTTGATGGAAATCTATAATGCTGTTTACTTAACTCGTGTATAATGCTCTCTTAGGAGGCCATATGTTTCAAAATATTTCAGTAGAAAGATCAATGCCTGTTAATGAATATTTTTTTGCTTTTATGGATGTATTGTATCTGTATACATTAAATTAACTAAATTAATTTTATTACAAATATAAATCTGCTCCATAATAATTATTGCCAATTTATTCAAATCATGGCGTCTGCTCTTATACCTGACTTTTTAAAAGCCATTGCTTCATGGAACAGTTGGTTAAATAAATAATTCACTTTCCATTTCCTGATCAAAATGCTGATTTCTTCTGCTAAATTTTGTTTCTAAACCATATCAGTACAAGCTTTGAATCTTTCCCTTTTTTTCACTCAAACGTGGTTTCTGCTTTTGCAAATATAGATAGTAATCCTCCGCAGGTGTAATTTGATTGTTTTATTTTGTTCCAAAAGTGGTAAAGCTTGTTATCACCGTTTTATGATACATATATATATATATCAAATCTGTTTTGACACACTGACCCTCAGATAACTTTAGGAAAATGCCTGTATAATTGCGTTTTATAATGAAAAGTAAACATTTTTCTTATCATTATGTTTGCCATATCGAATGGCACTTGTAAGCCTTTGTTTATATGTGCAGTGTTTATCTGCAGTGTTATGGTAAAATCTGAAAAATAAAAGCAATTATTGTCGAGTACAGATTACATATAAAATTAAATGAATTCTTATCCTGTTAATTGTTGGCTGTTTTTTTCTTTGAAAATAATCTGCAACATTAAAATGACTTATGTTATTATTTTCGATAATTTATTAAATATGAATTCAATCAGATTTAATGAATGAATTTTTAGTAATCTGCATCAATGAATTGAAATTGCAAATCAGCCAAATCAAGAATATTTAGTTGACCACTTCTGTAAATTTAATATGTTAATAAAATATTGGAAATCTTAGTAGTATAGTTATTTTGAGAATCAATTATATTATTATGTTCTTCTCTTCATCTTTAGATTATTTAATGGTGGTTTGCAAAATGGAGTTGTGTCCATTGCAATGTTAAAAAAGTAAACATTTTTTTGTTTATTGTTTTTCAGGGAATTCCACTATGGTCCGGAAGAGTCTGCTAATAATCTTATTGATTCTACGTCAGGTGAGAAGAAGACCACCAAGCCCCCAGAGTCGACATTTAAGAAATTAGCGCCGTCAAAAAATAGATACACTTTATTACGGGATGAATTATAAACATTAGTTTGTGAATAAAATGAAGCATAGCGCGCTTACTTAAACAGTTTTAACATTATTAAACACTCCAAATCCTACTGTCTATTGTAGATGTTCATGATTTCATCTGTTTGGTTTAGTCTGATTTTACAAATGTAGTCAAAATTATCGATAACATTTGAATATGTGTCAAGGATCATGTATGACCCATTTTTTGCTTTGAATTCTATTTGTGGAGTTTGTAGCAAATCTGATTAATTGGGCTATTATTTGGAAAAAAAACTGACAGTTTTGAATCACACCTTGGGATGTTAACTGTATATTTTTACATTTTTTTTGGGAGGATAGTTTATAAAAAAAAAAAAAATATTTTGATTTATATTAATTCTGTCTCTTTTTAATGATTCTGGACTGGTTTTGCTCACTGTGGACATTATTAATTGAGCATTTTGCATTTGTCATCTGGTCATTGTACTGACATTTTAAAACATGTTATATTTAATGTACCTCTCAGCTCAAAATTGTTCTCTAATAACCAATTTTCTACTACTATCATCACTCTTTCTATCTTCAATATTTTTCATTCATCCGTAATCTCAAATCCCTCATGTTTCAATGTTCAAATGGCAAATGTTTCTTTTAATGACATTATTGATTGCAAGCTGGTTGATCCACGTCTGATGCCTTTGCGCTCTTAATTTCTTATTGTTCCACATTATTCTGGACACATATTCAATATTATTACCTACAAGGGTGCTTGAAAAAATGGAAGCAGTTTAGGTTTTATTCAAAATTAAGATAATCACACGTTCAATGAGGTTAATATTTTCTTATAATATTGCTATTGTGTGACCAAGTGACAATATTTTTGAATGACAGTTGTAAGTGACTTATTGTAATTGTCAAGTTATTACCATTTTTTTTTTTTTTTGTAATATGTCTATTATTTTTGTGAATACAGCGTTATATCAATTTACCATTGTATTGATTGAATGTGCACAATGATACAGTAAAACAGTTATTGAAAAAAAAATACACCTTAATTTATACACAAGAAAATCATCTTTTATTGCTGCACCCAAAAATCTTGAAAATGAGACAATCTAGAGATGACTCCAACTCTGGTTCCAGTTAACTTTTATCTTATCGGTGGTTTTAACTAATTCTTGGACTTTTTGGATTTTAGTATTTCTTTCAAAGGAATTATTTAATCTTTGTACATATGCACTTTAAGATTAAAATACATAATATAAAGTTGACTAAAAATGTCAGTCGTATTGGACGCGCACTATTACGTTTCCTTTTTGAATTATTTTCATTATTGATAATATTAATATTACTTGTGTGAAATAGTGTACTCATTCTTCCACTCGCAATGATTGTGTATAAGAAAGTGAAGAACTCAGATAATAACGGCCATTAAAAATTAATCAATGTAATTTTGAACATTAAAGTAAAAAAATATTTGGAATATTCTGTGTCTGGAGATTCTTTTCAGCAAAATGATGTATTGTGGAATATTTTGTTTCATGAAATTATTGTCAACTGCAAATAAACAAAATTTATTAATGTTTGATTTCTTTATTCATATTGCCAAACTCATTGGTTTATTTTCACATGTCCATTTATTGATTTATAGTCTACCATAGTCCTTAATATTATATCATGTACAAAGAAAGGTTTTTTCAAAATAACTAGTCTGTTCACTTTGAAAAACATTCTAAATATTATTTTATCAACAAAAATTACTGTCTTATTAGGCTTTTATATCTAATTTGGTTAAAAATATGTCAGTAATGTTTTAATAAACAAATGCATCTGAGTTTGAAGCTTCTGTGACTGTTTTTCAATTTTTAAAAATATGTATATTTTTTTTGAATGTTAAATCAACAACCTTTCCTGTGACATTATTCTCCTCAATTTATTCATAACCTAATGAACTTTCACCATTTTCTTTTGAATATTTATTTACTTCAATTAAAACAAATAAAAGATATTGATCGATTGTCGGGACTTCTCACTCCCTTTTGGAGGCCCCCTGAACCTAGAATTCCTAAGCTTCAGCCTAGTTAACTTATTGGTAAATCTGGCTCTGTATAAATTATTATTACTATGTCAACTTACTTTATAAAAATTGTAAGTATGCTTTAATAATTGATTTTAATAAAAAGGACAACATGAAATCAACATAATATTTTGGTCATCTTTTACTATTCAGTGCAATTTTTAAAATGTAATTTTTTTAAGTGTGATTTTTTTTGGGCAATTTTGAATTTTTCTGGTGGCATAATTAAAAAGTATTTCATCATTAATCTAAATACATCATTTTCATGATTCATTCCCAAAACTAGCTTTATTCTATAGGAAAAATACTGGATTTAATAAAAAGACACCTCCAAACTTATTGATAATGATATTATAGCGTATTATTGGCCATGCATGTCTTGATTTTGATTGGCATATTTATCAAAGTTTTTTTGTGCTTGCATATATTATTTAAGAGAACAATAATTTTAGTGGTTTGTAGAATCGGCTCTATACAAACCTTGTAATTTATTTACAAATAATTCACATGCAGTAGAGTAGTAGGTAGAAATAAGCTATTTCTTCTAACTAAGCCGATCTACATGTAAATAGTTTCTATTATAATGCCTTTTTGGAGGAAAATTAATTGATTGGTTGCCGTGGTAGGTTCAATAATTTAGATGAACTTGGTCTCATGAACCAAATAATGTTTGTTACCAAAGTGGTGAAAACAAACCAATTTCAATTAATTTGATTATATTATCTTCCACCTTTCAATAAGTCATACAATGTGTTCCGTAGAAACTGTTACCATAAATAACAGAAATCATTGTAATTCTTTTTTATGACTGCATCGGTTGTAAATATTTTTTCATGGATACCATGTGCTCACTTTTCTTGTAGATTAATAATTTCAGATTTTATGAAATTGTCTCAATTCCACATTAGAAAAGCTCATTTATGAGAAGCGTTGTTTCCTTATTCGAGCAGCTTTTAATAAGGCAACCGACTCGTGTTTACATGTTTATATCTCAAGCGTTTTTTTGAATATCTAAGATGTAAAAATATGTGTATGATAATTTAAAATTTCTTTTATATGTAACATTAAAAACAGTAAGTATAAATATTTTTTTATTTACTTGTTAAATAATGTATACATTAAACTCCTGATTATCTGAATTAATTATGAAGTTGTCCACACGGATAATCCAAACTATTTATTTTTATTTCAATTCAAGAAACAAGTATAAATTGAACAGCCAGTATTTTAATTAAACATGCGATTTATTAACCCGCAGACTGATAATGTCGCAACTGTGGAGATGGCCAATTGCAGTTTACTGATAGATGATACTAAAAAATATGAGTATGTTATTAGTGTCAAACTTATTTACAAGCTACTTGTGTTTTTTAAGTTCTTTCAAAAATTTGGTGCTGGAATATCCTTTCAGTAGCTCAGCAGGCTACAGATTCACATCTTTTTATAACTGTCTAATATCTGTTCAAATTTTCATATTTTATCATATTGGAATATTCATTGGTAGATGTACTCCAAAAAATGTCAACAGATATCAATGTCGTATTGTGACTAAAGCAATTTCTAATATTTTCTTTATTCTCTCTCCTGATTGAGATATAATGTAATATCCTCATCACCCATATATTGATAACCTGTATTATGTGTATTGTTTTCTCACCACTCGTCAATGGTTGGTTTGTGGCCATTTTTTTTTTCAAAACAAAAATTTATAATTTTGCTACTTGCCACCCCCACCACCTTCTTAATATCTAAGCATGTGTGCATATTTAATATTCATATGAATACATATTTTATTAATGTACATAGGTATTTTTTTGAATGCACATTTAACTTTTTTAGCAAGGTTTTATTTACTCTAGGAATTTACTGTGCTTAATTTATAATGAAGGCTTTTTTCTTCTGATTCATTATAGTTATGAAATGTATGAGGTACTAAATATAAAAGATATAGTTCTGATGAAGGCGTAAGCTGAAATAGCTATCGACTATATATGCCTTATAAATTTTGTAGAACTAAAATACATTGCTATTTTTTCACCATGTTTTAAGGTACTATTTAAAATACTGATTTATAAATATTTTTGTTTTTACTGAATAAATCAGTAATACTTTTATCTTATGAAAACAATTTACTTTTAAGAAAAAATGTAACGGCATTCAACAAAATACAAGTTTAGCCATCCTATATTGATGGGTGAAAAATCATTTGTGTCAGTTTTTATTGTGATTAAATATGCAAAACATATATATAAAAAGAAATTATTTATTGTTTTCCATGCACAACATCATAATAATTGATATTACTGAATTTGCATGCATAATAAAGGAATTTAAATATAACTAACTGCATAAAATCATCAACCAAAAGTGCAAACTTTGTTCAAAAACTATAACAATTTTACAGCAAGCATATATGATATTCAAATCAACACTGTTCATTTAGTATTTTGGTGTAAATTTGGGCAGCTAAATGATTCCTGTTTTGATGAAAACGATGTGCATTTAAATCTCAATTTTGTATTATGTCAGTTACAATCTTTGCGTTCTTCACAAATTTATTATTTGATTTAAAAAAATTCATTCAGGTTTCTATTCAGTTGTAATTCTAAAAATTATGACAGCTAGTCATCTTGAAGTTACATGATGAGAATTGATTTGTTTTTAATATTTGATTCTATGTTGATGAATAATAGTGGTAAGAGATGCTCTGTTGTCTTTTGGTTTACCAATAATTAAATTCTAATTGTGTTAAAACGAAATTAATAAGCATCATTTGTTTTAATCTGCCAAAAATATGTTACTCAAACATAAATTTGCATGTTAATATTTTTCTATTCAATAATTAATTAGTTAATAATTTATATATATATTTACTACTATTTCCTGCTTGTATTCCTCAAAAATGTTACTATTCTACAACCAGAAACTTCTTTTTATTGCCCATTATCTTTGATTGCATTTATGATTTGATATACAAGTTTTACAAATAAACTATCTATGTTTGATGTATGTAATGAGGATTGGTGTTAACTTAGATGTAAATAAATTAAAATAAATTTGATACTGTTTCTGATACATTTCTACGCATAGAATAATTATTGTTCGCTTCTTGGAAAACATACATAATCAATATTGATGTTTGGCCGTTTTGGAAATTAAGAAATATGCAGCGACTTTATGATGGTTGTTTCGAGTGCTGAAATTTAAATATGATTTGAACTGGCAAATGCACCTTTTAGTTATCAATAAAAATAATGAAAAAAGTATGAGTGTTTTACTATAAATTTTTTTTTGAATTCATAATTTTTCTTGTGAAACTTCTGCGTAGCTGACATAAATAATTCAACTTCTTCAACAAATGATGCTTGCGTCAAATATTGGAGGTTAGGTCAGTTAAAGTTATGATGAATTTAGACCAGGTTTCTCTCTTCTATTTATTTATTTTGGATGATGTTGGATGCCTGGGAAATGTGTAGTGGACATCTGGTAAGTGGAAATTAGTTTCCTGGACAGCTGTAAAGTATAATTGGTGGAACAAAAGAATGCTGACATGTCATTGTAAGCTAAGTAATTGGCGAATGACAGTATAGCCAGAGTTGGTGCGTTTAGGTAAAATAGTACATATTGAACATATATAGTGAAAAGAGAAAAAAATATTTAATTTTTCTTAAAAATCTGTGTAATTAATAAAATCAAACTTTATATAGTGTCCAAAAATTTACACTAAACTTAGATGTTAAGTGGAATACAACTTTATTAGACTTTGAGTTAGATTTTATAATATACATGTTTGTCTAAAATTTGATTATCAATATTATTCATCAAGTATCACAAAAGCTCAAGTATTTCACATTTCTCCTATTCTTAAATAATTGTCAAAAAAAAATAATAAATTTTGTGGATTACGTGACGATATTGGATATGAAAAAAATACGTCAGGTGGATATTAAATTTAGATTATCAAATAACATGATAAAATGTTAATTATTTGTAGAACCTGGTTGACGAGTTATGAATGCAGGATTTAAATACTTACATTGGAAAACTGATTTTCCATTTATCAAGAGGCCCTAAAAAAGCGATAAATCTTGAAAAAATATCAATATAAGAAGGCCTTATCTGTCTCAGGTAGGGTACTAATTTTTTGTATGTCTCATAATCAAGTAAATCAGAAGAATTAATATTCCAATATCCAAGGTGAAAATAAACAGTAACAGAGATGAGTGAACAGTTTGTGGTAAAGGTCTGCTGGACTGAAACTAAAACTGCCCATTTCTAGGCAGGACGCAATATGCAGATTTACATTTCTTGGTCTGAAAAATATGATTTTTTAAAAATTTACAATAAAATATGATCATCTTTAGGACTGGATAGTACAATTTTGGGGAAACGTTCAACAAAAATGTTTAAATTAGGTATAACAATATATAGCAAGACACTTGGTGACTTAGAGAGTCTTAGATTTTTTTTTTTTTTTTGTCGGAATATTAGTTTTTTATCATATAGGAATGTATATACATATATGGAAAGAAGTAATAAATAAATATTGTTCTAATTGATAAAATATTTTTGCACTCTTCTTGCTCTTCTCAAAAGTAGCGATTTGTTATCAATGTCCTTTGAGTCTTTTAGAGACAATATCTTGGTTACTGAGACTCCAACTATATACTGCTAACAACTTGTATCAGTAAAAAAATACATTCTTTTTCAGAACATCTAGAAGTGCGTCCACATTAATAATTTCAAGTTGATTTTACGCAAAATATTAAGAATCTCAAAAATAGATGGCGGTAACAACACCATTTTTCATTTACAAATTATTATTTTCCAATTTCATTATTGGTTTTTGATTTGTACCGAAAAGATATATATACATATATATTATATTTAACAAAAATCTAGCGCTTTTTAAATTAATTAAAAGAAATCGAAGAAATTATTTACATTTTAGATAATTATTGTAGGTATGGTAAAATATATTTGGAAGTTACTAAGAAATGATTTTCAAAAAGACAATAGTAAAATTTATAGTACCCACTTCCGGTAAGATTCGAATATCTTCTCTATACCAATGGTATTTTTTAATACATAAAATAAATTGTGAAAAATCTATTGATGTATTTAATGGCGGTGCCAATTCACAGGATTGCTGTATTTATTTATGAGACCAGCAATATTACACGGTGAAAAAAATAGCAATATATTTTAGTTCTACAAAACTATTTATTTAAAATATAGTTGCTAGCTATTTCGGCTCACGCCATCGCCAGAACTCTAACTTAAAATTTGCTTATCTATATATAGCTGTGTAGAAAAGGTACACAATACATCTTCTCTCCTGTTTTAACGACCTAGCATTGTTTCTTGCTCGCAATTAAATTAAAAATTGTAAATGAAACTAAAAAGTCAGCTAATAAGTTCACATATGGCACGGAAATGATCTAATACAGAAACAAGGAAGCATCCTGCAGAAATATTTAACCTTATTTCAACTTATATTATGGGGTCAGTATATCCTTTTCATTTGTTTCTGAAATCTATCATTTAGCAAAAAAAAAAAGTTAACAACTATATCATTTATATTCAAACAATTAATCCTATAATATTAATCTAATTGAGCTTTCATGAGTTAGAACTAAATATGACAATATAAAATACTGGTAACGAGTTTACCTTTTTTAATACCGTTTCTAGAATCGAAGACTGGAACTAGATTAATAGAGGTCTTGAGCACTGGATAGATTTTCTAAAAGTAAATATCAATGAAAAAGTCTAAGTGTACTTGTTTAATGTAAAAATAATAATGAAAATATAAGGTATATTTTATGACACTAAAATATACTTTTCTAAGTGGTGATTCGTGTATAATAGTGATACAAATGCAAGGGTGTTTTACTAAGGAAACGAATGCTTAGAGATAAAAGATGGTAATGGTGTGGAAAAAGATGACATATTATCTTTTTTTACGAGACCTACAAAAACCAATCAAAAGCATTACATGCACATATCGTTTTGACAATCTGATCATTCGGAAGAGGAACTAAATGAACGACATCGTAAAAAATTAGTGGCCTTCAAAGCATTCCATTTTGTTATTGTTTGTGGGATTTATTGCGGTACTACAAAATTAGATGATTTTCTAGTAATACAGATACCATGTTAGAAGCAAATATTTATTACATTATTGGCTCCACACTTTATATTAGGGATAAGAATATTAATTTTTATTTACTTTGCTTGCTGTTATGTCTTTTTTCTGGTGGCCAGATTGTACGCTTCATCAGTTTTTTTTGTATGCTTGCTTTTTGGGTTCTCATGGGATCCTTGGTGCATAGAACTGTCTTGATAGTGGTGACATTGATCGCTGATAGATTAGCCTCAAGCTGTAAATAGTTTGATACTATATTGGCGTGTCTGCCATATTGTGTTTTAAATTTTTTGCCAATATATTTTTTTTACAATATTGAAAATCAATACCCGGGATGGTCGTAAAGTTTTGGGCTAAAAGTAGGTGTCGTGGAGGAAGAATTTTGAAAACATTATATCACATACATCCTGTTAGGTTACTGGGTTGTGCAGCAGAGTTCGAATCCACTAAAAGATCGCAGTGCATTGATGTTGCAACTAATTTATGATTTTTTATCATTATGCATTCATGTTTGTTATATTTTATTTATTTCCCCAACTGCCTATCTGGTTTTATAAACGTGGGTCAGAAAAAATGTTTTTATCAAAAAATAATTTAAAAAATCAGGACAAATTGTCCAAATAATTATATATAATTTAAAATTTGTAGTATATTTGTATTTAATTTAATAATTCTAATAGAAAAGACGACAATACTATATGCTTCATTTTACTCCACTTCTATTTTGCCAAGAAGTTGTTTTATCAGTGTTCAATGTCCTATCATATTCGGAAACCAACTCGTCAATTTCCGAAAAAAAGTCGAGATATGCTTTGAATTGAGAGTAATTATTATTTAAAAAACACCTTCTCCAATAATCAATGTTACCATATGAAAAATAAATCTTTCATCATATTGACAAAATCGTTACTAAATTTGAAATTGAATTAAAAATCAACAATCAAAAAATACTCGAATATTTATTATACCAAAGTACAGGTAATCCGATTTATAACTATCGTTTTTGTGGAAAAATGATACGGTTATTATTGAATGGGGCAAAAGGATTTTGTTAGCACTTGGGTTGAATATCACGGTAAAAAAACGCACCTTAAAAGGTATGCAACTAGAGATTGCCAATGACGTGAGGTAATGCAATACTCGTGATACTTCTGGAACGAACTCGCACAAAGGAAGAAATCTGAAGATTGCGGGCACTTAAAAAGACAGGAAGTTAAGTAGAATCATCGATCTTTCCCCGAGCGATTGTGATCACAAAATGAAACATGTAATTAGCACAACTTGAGCGGATATGCACTGCGCTTTGAGAAAAGAATGAGAAGGTCGCTCGTGAAATGATTTTCTTTTATTGTTGAGAAGCTGAAGGAATTCAATCGAAATATAAAGTTATTCTAGATTTTAAATATTTGTATGAACAAGTTTCTCTTTTTGGGTGATGATTTCAAGGATATACTGATTTTTATTTGGATGACTATCTGAACCATTTCCATAAATTTTTTATATAGAATACAAATATGAATGCCAAAAGAGTTTCCATATTATTGTGTTATTAATTCTATTATATTCTAATAACAAACGTGAATATATATACGTATCTAAACACTCAAAGATATTGGCTGAAAGTTCTTTATGAAACTAAAATATCAATTTTGAATTATTCTTCAACACCTTTTGTCATTCACGATCCGGATTTTGCCTTCTGGCATCTTAAGTAATTGTCAGGGTTTTAGACAGTACAGACAAAATGACGAAAAAAATGTTACGACTTCTAGTCTAGTAGCTAAGTTAATGACTGAATTAATAAATTTATTACAACTTATTGAATAATAATGATATTTAAATTTGGGAACATACGCTGACATTTTTATTTTGCGGTGAAATTTTATTGTTTAAGATAGTTTAGAATAATTAAAATTACGACGAAAAATATGCATACGAATGCACTGCATATGTGATGAGATATTTGGTTATTAAAATATCTCATTACAATATTTAAAATTTTGTTTTTATAATATAATGCGATGCACACGCATGTATTGCAATATACTGCAACATAAAGTGATGATTATGGATTTTATATTAAATATGTTTTTAGTGTTACCATGTTATTTTTAATTAACGATAATTGACACAGAGTAAATGAAAATGACGTACTTATCAAAATGTAAATTCGACTTGTTCCATTTCCAAATTAAAAAAATTCACGATGTTGCAAAAATGAAAAAGTTTTTTCAAGCAACGTTAAATTTACCTGGATATATAATATTTTAAGTAGGTGCTTCATTTTTGCACAGACAAATAAAATAACAATAAAAAGCTCTGCCGCTTGAAGCCGCCATTGTTCGGACGCGTTGCTTTGGCAAAGGCTCACACAAAAAACATCGAATCCATAAAATCCACATAAAGAGTGTTCACCCAAAATTCGAGGCGTTTTTTCCGTTGTTCCTTACAAACTGTGTACTTTATATTGCTTTATGCAACCTGCTACAATAACATATTATTTGATAATACGCGTTTCTAAGGAATTTATTCTTTTGAAAGAGGCATCACGATATTTTGTGGATATAATATGGTAAAAGAATGTATGAAAATATCGAAAGTAACGAAGCGTTATATAGTCAATAAAATTGTTCTAAGAATGTTTTGTTCGCTAAATTGATTTATGTCGTCCAATTATTTAAGTTTATTTATATGTCTTCGAATTGATTTGAAAAATAAATGAAGCTTTTCTTGGATCACTTTATGGAGTTGATAATTTCTTATTTTCTAAGATTTCATATCTTAGAAAATTTATAATGCTTTAAATGTTGCACCTATTTTTTTAATAAGCCCAGGTATGTATCTCAAAACTTTCAATCTATTGTAAAACGAAATATTTTCCTATGAAAAACCAAATATATATATATTTATTATAACGGAGCTATATCAAATAAATGCCAATTTAATAAATCTATTGTTCCAGCTTGTTTGCTCTTGTCTATATTATCTCTTATTATTTAATAAATTATTGATTACTTGAAAAATATATAAGACAGCAAATATGAATTATTATTTTAGGCAAAAAAATTTAAACATTGAAATTTCTCAGATTCTTTTACTGATTTCATCGTGGCTTAGTTACATCAATTTCGTAATTATTTTGCATGTTTACAAGAGAAACAAATGCCGACTAGCTGGCTTTCGAATTGAAAAAATGTTTGCAATTTAACAAAAAAAATTGGAATTCGTCAAATTTTCGCTTCAGTTTCACAATACAATGATATACCATCGATGGATTTGGGATTCGAGTTGAAAAAAAAACGACACATGAGCAACAACTGGTCACTCGACGTGTTGCTTTGTCAAACTTTTTGCATCCCGCTGGCATACGACTTTGACAGTGATACAAACGAAGAACCTTTGACGGACAAACGTCCGCCGAACAGCGTTTTTGACATTTTTCATAGGTCCATCTCATAGTCAGAACTAGAGATTTATTACTGAAGACTACGCAGGATCTTATAATTTAATATATAATAATTTTAAAACTTAACAAAAATGATTTCTTGATTTAGTTACTGATGCGGATGAATGATTCGTACTTTTTGAATCGATCTGAATCCACAAGGGTTGTTATTAAAAAAAAAAACACTTTTTTTCAACGTAGAAAAAGAGAGAGTCACTAGCTTCTTACTAGACGTTTTTTTTCTATAACTACGTATATAACATAGTTTTAGAAAAAAAGCGTATACATCTTACTGTAAAGAAAAAAGTTGGGAAAGATTGTGGTTCGGAATTACTACCAATGCTCGTTAAAAATATACCGTTAAGTTAGAAATTAGATAAAATTTTCACAAGTCAAGTGACAATAAAAAAATAATTGAAGAAAATAAGTCGAATAATTAAAAAAAGTGTCAAACTAATCGTATTCATTAAAAAACTTTCTCTTCAAAAGGGCGTGGTTTGAAGTGTCAACTATATGAACTGAAGAAAAAATAGTGGAAGCTTTGAACTAACACACGATGATGTAATATTTTATTGATTGAAGTGGCATTTACTTGGTAGAACTCCATTATAACACGGTGAAAAAATAGCAATGTATTTTAGTTCTGCAAAGATTTTTGTAGAACTAAAACACATTTCTTTTTTTCACCGTGTTACAATGTTTTAACCGAAATGATAAGTTTCTAACAGGGCAGTGCTTTAGCAGGAGTCTTTGTTTCTAATGTAACATTGAAATACTAAATTGTGTCTTATGAGCACGTCATCGAGAGCTCATGTCGATTTATTTGGAAGTCTTTGCATACTATTGAAAATGGCGACGAAATTCTCTGGGCTAGTAAGTAAGCAAGCACCTTACTTAAACTGTAATCGTTTATGGTTGCTTTCTGATTTCACTAATTTTGACTTCGACAAAATTTGTAAAGATACAAGATTTACGATCGGTCTCGTCAAAGCGGAGTGATCATCGGTCATTATGTTTGGTTATTATGTGACGCAGCATGCTCCCGTCGATAAGTCTACCATTACATCAATGGACAATGCAAAATGTAGAGACACGAAAGTGGCGTGCAAATTCTTGTGGCAGCCTGGAGGAGAATTCTTTACATTGTACATTGAAGTTGCACGTAACGATATGCTAGCATTGATTGTTTTCACAAAATTATATATGCGTTTAAAAATTTTCAGCCTTAGAAAACGTGGTGTGAATGCAGTGTAAATATAGGCATTAAAACGTTACCCAACCAATTATAAAGACAATATAATAATTAAAATAATAAAAGCTGTTAGAATTTGAAAAGTATCACATAGAGAATTTATTTTGAGGATACACTGTGTCGGAAACATCATGTAGTCAAATGCTCAGAAGTGATGTTCGTTTTTTTTTAATTTACAGCAAAGCATTTTTAAGCTTTGAAGGTCTCTGAGAAATAAAAGTCTTAATTTTGTACACTTATCTATAAAAATGTTTACATTATGTTGACATATTTAGTATGGACGCAAACCCATAAAAATAAGAAATATCGTATTTATACTTCTTTCGGATCTATGTCTCTAAATATTGAAGAATACTGTCATCAATATGATGATAAATATGTAAGGGGTTGCCAGATAAAGAAAAAAATCTTGAACGCTGTAAAATATATATGTAATGATATCTGAGACCCAAGCTCGACACCTAAGGGTTACTCAATGAACTTTTGTAATTTAATAATTCTATAATATATACAAAATATTTTGTAATTGTAAAAAGCATTGTTTAAGTAGTGTTTTTTAATTACACGTAAAAGTAACAACTAATTAAAACTTAAAACGGCTTTAGATAAAGTGAGATTTTTTGCATTTTTGTGTAATTTTATTATATATTTATCTGTTTAAATTCATAAAGAAATTAAGTCCCACTGAATTTGTGACTTAAGATTTTTTTAGAATCTAACCATAAATTTTTGTGTGACTGCATAAAACATGTGCGATTCAAAACTATTATACTATAAACAATTAAGGATTTTGTTGTTTTCTGTGATATTACTTAAATGTGCGAAATAGATCTTATGTAACAGGATATTTTTGACTATTTCTATAATTTTTACTTTATTTGTAAGCATTATTAATGATCAGTTTACAATGCTCTTGCGTTTTATTTATTTAAATATAATGCCGTTCTGATAAGAAGCGACAGTTGAGAATAACAAGCTGTGTGCTCAATCAGGAAAATTGAGCTCAATGAAAAAAATTGTTAAAAATAGGTCTGCATTCTTCTTAAGTGGATGCAATGTTTTATCCCCATCGTCTAAACACTAACGCACGGCGCTGAGAAATACAAAAAAAAACATTGAAAAGATTTTTTTCATTTCTACTTCAGTAAAATTTACAGCCTTGTTTCACTTGTTGTATATTATTCTTTGACAATGAGCGTAAATGCATTTCCCACGCATCCCTTATTTTGTAAGATGCAACTGACAATAAAGTGTGAAACAAAAATATAAATCTGTGACAAATTTCGGCTACTTCATCTTTTGTGCACTTCCAGATATTCATTGAATCAATTCGTGCAATTGGTAAAACTGTATATTTAATTTTTTGCTAGAAATACATTAATATTTTTAAAAATATAATTCGACTCTTTTTTGTGTTTCTTTGAATCATTTGTATTTTTACTCATGTTTTGTAATTCATAATCCGGGTCTTGCCTTTCAGTATTTTCAGGCATCTAGTACACGGAAGTGAGCGTCAATAAACACTTCACATCGTTTATATATAATACGAATTACGAAAATATATAAATAAGTCTGGGATTGTTATGGTAATTCCTTTTTTAATAATAATTTCATTTAAATTTGTAAAAATAATCTTATGAACATTAGGATTAAATGTCTGTCTAATGAGATGATTTCGCAAATGTCTAACAATTTTATAAACCCGTTAAAAACGTTGTAAAATATTTTGCAAGTGTAGAACACGAAACGAGTAGGTGCTTCAATATATGTATAGCAGAAATCTTCGATGATTGGCTGAGATAATCTGAACGCATCGTTTTCATTTGATGATAAAAAAAATATATTTGAACTCCTTCCAGTATAGGAGCGTTTCGTTTGGTTATCATTTTTTGAGATATGAATGATCCTTCAGCAAATCTTTTGGGCAGTTTTAATACCATCATTGGAGTCAATGGAATCATTTTATAAGCAAAATTTTATTGTATAACTATTGACTCTTACCCACGAGTACAAAACATTTAGTTGCAATTGATTTCATCTTATAACATTAAATATTCCTATATTAAAATTTTTGGCGCTCCGAATAGACTTTAGATTATGTCGATCCAATAAGATTATTTATAATTATCAATTTATTCCAATATAATATCTAATATTTTGTCTTGATGATGTATATGTATTGTGTTTTTGTGATATGGACCGAAGGTGTTTGATGGAATTTCAAAATCAAATTTGAAGTCAGTTCTGTTGCATCCGTATGATAGAATACCTGAAGATGCTGAAAGGCGAAACTCGAGTCGTTAATGAAAAAAAAAGTGGAATCGTACAATGTTGTAAAAATTCAAATTTGACATATAATATGTATTACATTATAAGTGTGATGTACCAATTTTAAAAAATATTATATTTTTAATATATAATGTAATGCTGAAATATTAATTATGTTCATTCGTAGCTTCGGCAAAATGTATACGTTATTTTTCATGTGAAAATTAATTGCCATTGTAATTTACAATAGTAATTCTATGTAACTGCTATATTTAATAAAAGAATAAAACATTCAAAGTCTAATAAATGACTGAGAGCAAATAAAAAACATTTTTATGGGAATATATATGTTGTTGAAAATAAAGTTCAGAAAGTAAAATTTTGTGAAATCATGTTTGTTTATTTGACCGGTAAATTTTTCGCATATTGCATGTCACGTGTGTACTGTACTCTCAATGTAAGGGGCGAAATCTCTCCCATCTCGTTCGCTGTTACCTGTACCTCGTCAAAAATGTTTGGGGACCCGACGAACCCAACCCCCGTGCGTTATGGGTCCCTTTCCCCGCAGGCACCCCGCTCCGCCTTCTCGCTCAAAGCCGGTCGTTAAGGAACCAAAGGCAGTTATTAAAAACGTCTTGGAGCGATAGGTGCGTCGTCTGTAATTAAATATGTGTTCGCGACTCGCCGTCCCTCAATAGTCAATACCTCTACTGCTCTGCGCCGGAAAATTCTTCGTGGAAATTCGAAATTGAAAGCGTTCCATTTGACGTGCCACGCTTTTATTTTTAATTAGTTTTATGTCTAATGAATTCGATACAATCACAATTGTTACGTACATTTTAATTTTGTGGATTTTTCATTTAATAATCAACGAAGTGGTAAATAAAATTAAAACCAAGTGACAAAGTTTATTGAATTTAAAAAAAGAGATTTTTGTATGCTTCTAGAAACTAAATAAAATATAAAATAGTAAGTCTTGACTTTTTTACCTGTGCCGAATTGCTTAAGTTTTTGATAATGGATTGTCTGGGAATGACGCAGCACTGTTACAGTATGCAGTATGGACAGCCTCAACCACAACAGGTGGGTGATCTTTTTTCATTGTTATGACGATAAGAGATATCATTACCGCGGGCCGTCCGTTATTAATTTTTGTTCACTTTTAAATGTAGCGTTGCGGATCTGTGGACTTACTATATTTATGTATTTCTGATGTTGTACAAATTTAAGTATATGTCTCTGTTATGATGGTTCTACATTCAATAATCGCTATGGTATAAATTTAAGTAATTAGAATAAGATTTCTTATTTTTTATAAAGTTATAATGTTCAATCAATTTTTGAGCTAAAGTATTAAAAAGATGTGGTTATTTATATGAAGGATATCCTGACATCATTTTCATCTGGAAAAATAATATGTTTGTTTTAATTACTACAGAAATGAGCTATTATATGTTACGTTTAATTTATTTGTAAAATTTTATTAATCCATGTATTTTTACATATCTTTGCTTTTTGTGATGAACTTTAGCACTAAAACATTTTGATTTTATAAAGTCAAGTTTATTCGTAATTCGTGTCGTTTTTTGCGAGATATTGAAAAAAATATAAATTTTTATGATGCAAATATTTAAAAATGTATTTGTTTGGGATATTTGCAAAGTAGTTTAATTTTTTTTATTTTATGAATATGTATTGGTGTATGACTGTAGAATAGTACAGTTTTATCTTGAAAAGAATTAATTCATACTTTAAGAACAATTAGTTTATTTGAATTATCATGTTTCAATTTTCATCTCTTGTGCAGATGCCGTATATGAGCGGAATGGGTTATACCACAGTATGTGAACTGTCACCAGCATCATCCGCAAGTCCTCCGATGACCGGCTGGTCTCCTTGGGCGGCAGGTCCACCGCGTACACCACAGATGCATTCCCACCAATTCGCGCCCTTAACTCCCGCCCTGACGACAGCGGCCCAGAGGCGCTGTGCCCGATGCAGGTGTCCGAATTGCCTCACAGAAGCGGCTGGTCTTACACCGGCGTACTCCAAAGATAAGTCGAAGAGGGAACATTCTTGCCATATTCCAGGCTGTGGAAAAGTATACGGGAAAACTTCCCACTTAAAAGCGCATCTACGTTGGCATACCGGCGAACGACCGTTCATCTGTAATTGGTTATTCTGCGGTAAACGATTTACTCGATCTGATGAGCTGCAAAGACACCTTCGGACTCACACTGGAGAAAAACGCTTCGCTTGTCAGCTTTGCACTAAAAGATTTATGAGGTCCGATCATTTAGCAAAACATATTAAAACACACGCTAGCGGTACGAGGAAAAATCGAAAAGTTGCAGTAGCAACAACAAAAGAAACAAATTCCACTATTTCAAATGAAGAAATCGCTCAAGAAACCACCGCAAGTGAAACAGATACCAGCAGTCCAGCACCAGATTTTAGTGCTCAGAAAGACTACAACCATTACGAATATCCAAATAACTTCACCAATCCAGCCCAACCGTCTATTGATTATACCGATCGTTCAGGATTAAGAGAATCATCCTGTTATGCCAACAAGCCTCCCGCGTATTATTCCTGTAAAGACAGTTATCCGAGTTATTATGCGTATTCGAACCCGATGGGATATCAGTGTGCGGCGAAAGAAAATTATAACATGTTCCAACATCATTATGTAATGAGCCAACCATTAGCTATGGGACAATGATAAATGTGACGTTTTAAATATTATTTTGTTGTGTTTCACTTAGATGCTGTAAACAATTTTTAAATAGAATATTGTAACTTAACTTTAAACTGTACATTCCAAATTTTATATTTAAATGAACATTATTCAAAGTGATTTTACATATTATTTTCATTGTATATGTAAAACAATGATTGATAAGTAGATTTCTATTAGTTTTTTAAGTACTAAAAAATGTGTTTTTATTATTTAAAATATCATGCCTTTCCATCAAGAAGTGACAGTTAACACCTTAAAAGTGATTTCTATTAGTGATCGTTTTCTGAAATCGCATAGAGGTCAATTTTGATGAAGGTTTTTTTGTATGTGTATTTTAAACGTAATCTTTCACGACGCTGTTATTTTCAAATATTTACTCAAATAGTAATTTTTAGACTTACATTTTAATACTTAAATAATTTGTTGCTGTAAATATTTATATACAATGTTAATATAAATACCTCGGAAGCCCAGTGCTAACGGGGTAGGGTTTCAATGTAAACTATTTTGTGATCATATTTGAAATCAGTAAGTAGTGCCTTCACCCCATTCTAATATCTCAATCACAAACGAAATGCAGAGAGAGAGAGTGCTTAGCTGTTTACTAGTCCTCTCCCAACCTTTTCCCTTGTTTCCCACTCTCAAAACACGTTCTAAAATATATGACCATGCATATAATAATACATGCAAGCAGATAACATGGTTAAAAATGTGTACGTAAAAAAATTGGTTGTCTGTAAAGTCGGTTTACGGACGATAGTTTAACGTGACAACGTCATAAGAAAACATTGATGAAATGATTGCATACTTTTATGAATAAAATGGAATCATTTTTATTGAATTATCATTATTTTGTATGGATACGAAGAAGGAGTGAAATGAAATCTACAATTTTTTATTGATATATTTTATTCGCACGCGACAAACGGGACAATGAGTCATTGTTTTTTCGTGCGTGCAGCGGGCGATCATCGATTTATAAGACGTTGTCACGTCAAAAATATTTTCTCAAATAAATGGAATAAATATTGTGAATTGTTTTTTTTTATATGAGTTTAAAATTACAAGTTTGATTGATATGAATATGTTAAATGCGTTAATGGAATTGATGTATTGCTATGTTATTTATTTTGATATAAAGAGTGCCTTGTTGTATTTTAAGATTGATGTAAAATAAGCATTTTAAGCCTTAATACAAAATATACGAAACTGTAGAAAATATTACTTGTTGTTTGCTATTTAAAAAAAAAATCCCTCTTAAGCTAAGTTTACCCATAGATATTATTATATAGTAAAAAAATAGGTGATTAATTTTCTCGGTGAGCTGTTCATAGTGATTATATATACTGATTTGTTTTTTTTAAAGTTTAGATTATTTTTTATATAATATAGTTAATGTTAAAATTTACGCGCGTTATTTATTTTTTCAATACATTTTGATAGTATCGAAGTATTTATATTATTCATTATTGCATAAAAACATTGATTCTAAAAAATACTTTAATGGTTAAGTAATTTTTAGCATTGAATGTTTAACTTTTTTTTTTAATAAAATCAATAAAAAATTAGGTGGTTTGTCCGAGACTTATTTTGATATATATATTGAGTAAATGAAATGTCAATATTGTTTTGAAATATTATCATTGTGGAGGAGAATCTGACAACTTGAAAAGGTAGAGTGTCTCCGCTATGATGTGAAATTTATTCATGGAATAAAACATCTAGCGGTGTGCCGCCGAGGCTTCGCGGGCAGATGTAAGGCGGGCGGGCGACTCCGCTTCGCCTCGGACGAGAGGGCTATTAAATGGGCGGGCTGCAATCGCGCCGCCCAGCTCCACGGCCGCCCCCGCCTTCCGCGGCCCGCGATCCGCAATCCGCAGTCACCACCGGCGAACCATCGCCGAGACAAGTGCCACGCGACTCACGACGCGACTGCTACCTGCTACTCGCGAACTGTGACGCGAGTGACACCGGCTCCGCGCGACCTCTGTCCGGAAAGCCTCGCTTTTCTCAACGCCATTTTCGGACCGCCGACCGAGGACCCGAAACCCGCGTTTCGGCCAGTGTCTCTCAGACCATGTGACATTTATTAATTAGTGTGACGATTTTATATACTCATCTCAATAAGTACCGATTTCACTTGACAGTTTGATCTTTAGGTAGGTACATATTGTAACAGTTTTTTAATGCTTCGATTCCGTAAATAAAATATCGATTACAATTATATTTGTCTTAAAAAATCCACGATACAATCAATTAATGTGTCAAATTATTTTAATTATAGCACTACACATGAATATCACGAATATTGACATTATTACGCTAACGAGCATACTGTTAGATAT
This sequence comes from Himalopsyche japonica, assembly GCA_028555115.1. Lineage (NCBI taxonomy): Eukaryota > Metazoa > Arthropoda > Insecta > Trichoptera > Rhyacophilidae > Himalopsyche > Himalopsyche japonica. Next base: position 74,888 of record JAHFWJ010000208.1, read on the forward strand.
TGGGGATGTTTTTGTGTCATGGAATTTCAAGTACTTCTCCCTGATAAGACAATATGTGACACATTTGCGGGGAAGGAAAAAGGGGAGTGATTGATTCTGATGATTGATCGGTTTTATAACAATTTCAGTGCTATCGTTAAATTGAAATTGATATACGAGACATTGGCTGTCAAATAAGCAACTTGATTTTTTCGATGAACATTATGTTTTTAGAGAGAAAATAAATACGTATCCAAATTCTTATATAAAACTGTAATTTGCTTAAATAACTCAGTACATTATTAAAGCAAATCTCATATTTAAAACGTCAAACTATTACTTAATCAAGTATATAAAGATTTAAATGTATAGTTTGTTTAGTTGACGTAATGAATAAATCCATTTGATTTATGCGCGTATTATGATGAATATTGAAAAAACTTCTAATATATATTTTGATTCTAGATTTTTTTAACGATTTTTATATTTTGGAGAAAAAATGAAGATTGACGAAAAATGACTATTACAATGAAAACACGTTTGTTTCAGATTTTTAGTCAACTCGAATGAATGTAAGGAGTGATTTATACTTGTATGCGACGGCAACAAGAACTTTCAATACGTACTGGAAGGATATTTTATGTAAGGTATTCAAAATTAGAAATTCATTCGTTTTATTTTTGGGAAATTTTGTAAAAAAATATTTAGATGTGCAATTAAATAAAACTTGATTAAAATATGAAAAGTATTACTCCACTATGGTGAGCTTTATTTTTTTGTGTTACACAAATTGTAATTATGAATAGCTTTTAATGGTGATTTTTTCAAGCCAAATTGTATGTTCAATGATAAGTATTTCTCCATTAGTTCTTACAGCTTATTAACATAAATGATAATAAACGTCCTTTTTGTATCAACTCATAGGATGTTCATAAACTTTAGTAATATAACTCAAAGACCGCCTCCTGGTTTGATTGAGTTAAGAAAATGACTATTAAAATATAAAAAGACATAACTATTGTAAAATGAAAAGACGTTGACAGTAAAACCATGGAATTAGTGTTTCAGTGATAAAAGTGTTTTATCCACACAGGTGAAATAGCGAATTTCCGAAATCAGCTGTTTTGAATAATAACTATTCACTTGTTACAAATATGAGCGGAAAAAACCACGGTTCCCCCGATCTACTAATGAATGTAAGTAAATATATGATTTTTTTTACATAGCTATTACATAGAAAGTTGACATTTCCCTTCTTGACAAACAATTTTAATTTAAATATTTGGTGTATTCAAATACAGTTGGTTACTTATTACAATTGTCAATCTAGTCACGATATAAAGACGTAAAATAATGAATTAAATCAAATAGAAAATTAAAGCTATCAAAAACGACAATTATTATATTAAGAGTGAAAAAGGTTTACATAATAGAATAAATTACGATAACTATCCGCGGAATTAAAAATACACTTTCTTAACAATATTTTCAATGTACCAATACAAAACATTCTCCGACTTCGTTGTACAAAAATGCATATGAGTCCAAGTCCATTTATTGTATAAAATGTTCTGTTAATATCATATTGCTTATAATTCCTAAAAGTAGTTTTGAAATTTGAGTTAAAAAGGGTGTTTAATAAAAAATCATTTTATGTTCACTAGAAGTGATTAAAAAATATTGCGTGTGACAAATGGAAAACTCTTTGCTTTCTTATTTTTTTATATAGTGGGCTTTGACCATATTTTTTTAACATGCCAATTTGTGTAAATTAATAAAAAACACTCTTTTTTTTACGACTGAATTTTTGCCAATGCAAGATAATTTTCAATGATTTTTAGATATTATAAAATACGTTTGTCAATTTCTTTCCGTAAAAAACAATTACAAATAAAAATCATTTCCAACATACAATGAAATATTGCTTACATGTTTATACTTAGTGAAAGGTGACGTATAATGATATTTTTGTGTGTTTTTATATACAAGTAAATCTTTAAAGTGAGTGCGTCAAAAGGCACCTTTGAGTTATTATTCATTACAGTAGATAACAACGTTTTCATTTTGTTTGTTGTTTGTATCAAATATAAAAAAAATAAATCATCATGCAACTTTGACTGTAAATTTCAAATGATCTCTCAATCATCAATAACGTCTATAGAATCATCCTTAAAAGTTATGTATTCAAAGCTCATTTCAATATAACAGTGTTACAGCCCGTGCTGTGAACAAAAAAATAACAGCATGCTTTTAATGGCACTTTTATTAATTGAAAATGATGATGACGTCTCAGACCATTTTTTCTTTTTATAAAAGCTCTGAGTAGCTAGCTAGTAGTGGTCGCCTACTTCACACGAGGGCTCTTTCTAGTGGTCCCCGCGACGGCTAGGCGCCAATGCATTTTACCAGCGGAACCTACTGATAAATTTATTGTCTATCCAAAAATTTCCTGGTAAATTAAATTTCAAGCGGAACAGGAGTTGGCCCTTTCCTTGCGGCCGGTCGATATTAATTACTTCGCGGTGGCTTTTACTATTTCAAATGACAGCTTGAAATGGTTATTAAGTATTATTGTTAATAACGAAACCAATAAATTTTAATAGGAATATGATGGATGTTATTTTGAATTAATAAAAGTGTGACAGTTTTGGGAATTCACGCGTCATTGAAACGGCGTTTAGCACAGAATGAAAATAGTCAACATCAAAATTGTATTATAATGACTTTGAAAATTTATAATCATTATTTTGTTGTTGCGAAAATGAAGATTGAAGATTTACGAGAAAAATTTCAGCGTGTCAAATATATAAATTCAAATTATATCATTAATTATTGCAGGGTAGCCAAATTTAGATCTTAAATGGCGTAAATAGTATCATTCTCTTTTTAATAAAATCTGCAAAATTAGTTAGTTTGTATTGTTTCAAAAAAATAACCGAAAGTTTGTAGACAATAAAGAAAATTAATACATGTACATACGTAAACTACCCTAGTCGTAGATTGCTCAACTTTGTAGGCTTTAATTGCGATGAGTTCTAGTATGGAAAGTTTTATAAATTTATATTGTAACCGATTTATGGATTACCCTTTGAATCTCCACGGTTTTTTAACAATGGGGTCTACCGAGAGCAATCAGCTGATTATGTCATATTCTTCAATCTCTATTTTTTTAGAAAAGAACGGTTGAGCAACAGAATAGAGATTATATTGATCGAATTAGCATTTACTCGCTAAACTCCATTATAACATGGTGAAAAATAGCAATGTATTTTGTACATCTAAAATAAATTGCTATTTTTTTCACTGTGCGTGTAATAAAAAGTTTTTATAGAATAAGTCTTTCGTTATATCTCCAATAAAGCTCTACCCACGCTCCATATTCAGGGAGAATATGTTTCAAATAGTTATTTGTTTTTAATAATATACTCCTGAAATATATATGAAATCAATATAAATTGTAAATATTTAGATTAAAAAAGTGTCAGTTTCGTATCAACTGTTATGTCATTATTATAATAAATTTATAGTAGAAAAGAAGATTTCTTATAAGAGATAAATTTTGAAAATATATTTTTTAGTAAATTTCTTGTACTTAGAAATTTACTGAAAAATATATTTTCAAAATTTATTAAATAAATTAGGTTTCTCCGCTTTCATACATTGGTCGTATTTGAAAATAATTTAATAAAAACCATCACACCTTTGTAAGGACTAATAATGAAATGAAAAGACGTTAAGTACTAATTGACAGCTTCTGAGGGCTGAGTGAGTCGAGGTGTTAGGGGAGATCCCGCAGGCACTTGAATCCCTCATACTCTCCTCTTTGTGTTTGGTTATGTATACAAATAATCCAAGACCCTAATGGGTCTAATAGGGCAACAATGGGGAGAAAAATAGTCTTTGGTGATGGTATTTGGCTTAATTTTCTTCGTGCCTGCCTAATTTGTTACAGATAGTTTTGTGCCTGCACGTATTACAATGCATAACAATGTATTTAAATTTCGCCTAGTAACCCAGAACAGTGTTTTTAAATTTGCGGTAAAAACTGAAAAAAAATTCTCAACCGGCCGTACAGAAATAAGCACTATTATTTATGTAAAAAAATAAAATTCCATAGATTTTAATTTTTATCAGATATATGCTAATATTCAATTGTCGTCAATTAATAAATTATTACACTTTCTCGGACAAGCAGAAAAAAATGCAGACCGGCGTTGGTTCGCGGACCACATGTTGGAAAACGTTTATTTTTTTATTAAATATAAAAGAAAATTATTTCACGATGGTTGGTTTTATTAAGGTAGCGGCAAATATTCAGTTTAATTATGAAATGTATATTGACTCATATAAAAATTAAAATGACTGCATTATACATTTCCTTTTATTTTAATATCATTGAAATCTATTTTGCTATTCATTATGAATCAGTTCGACCCTTAGTTGGACTGATTGTTCAATTCAATTGTTGACTATAACCAACGTGTTGTAAATTATGTTGTAATTAATAACATAAATGGTCAGATCTGGATTATTACAAGTCTCAATAATATATATTTATAATAATTTTAAGGATTTTTGTATTAAGTTAAGGGTTTTCTGAACCATGTTTGCTTCAAATTTGAAGGCATGTTGTTTTATAAGGGAGAATACACCAAGAAATATTTTTGTTCAAAAGTTGTTTGTAAGTAAGTTGCCTAGCCTATTTTCTGAAATTTTCAATACTATGTTTCTAAGCGCAGTTATCATAGAAATTTGCTTGGAGAATGGTTTGAGTATATGGCACTATAGATACCACAAAATGTTCTATTACATGTAACTAAGTACAATAACTATTTATTTATTTGAAAGACTACAATATCATGTGATAATGCGTTAATAGGATTCAAAGCGTGGTTAGCATGTCACGTGAAAACACGGCTCGATACTGGACGTGTTAAAATGGGTTTTTTGATAAAACTCGCTTGTAATTGGAAAAATATTAAATAACAATCATTAGTAATTTTTTTTAAGATAATATGGCAATGGTTAAGTTATAATTGTTTTCTAAGTGGTAGAAAATGTTGGAGGTCATGTTTAAAACAGTACGCTATATTTTTAGATAAAAAATATGTTTAATTATTGGAAGAACAAATGTTGAATATCTACAATGAAATGTTGTTTATTTTTAATGGTTACACGCGTATTGCAAAGGGATTGCTGCAATATTCTTTCTTTTGCAACCTTCTTACAGTTTTGCCGCACATGTACTTAATTTGCGGCTTACTTGGATCAATTCACCCCCGGTAGAAATGTTGATGGATCAAGTGGCTTAGAATCCCTGGAGGGTGCTTAGTGAAAATATTGAGGGTGAGTTGACTTGAATGAATCAGGAGTTCATTCTAAGCTCGTTTTCGACGGAGTCAAGGGATCACTTTGCGGTAATACTGTATGAATAACAAATCAGGCGTATCAGATTTTCCACTTACAAACATATTACGTAACTATTTTCGTACCCAACTAGTATCATTTGTAAAAAATTGCATACAAAATGTTTATATACACTAAGCCACTCGAATTGTATGAATAATTTTTTTACGACAAAAATTTTTGGGGTAAATATTTTAATGCAATATAATATGAAAATTCTATAATTCTATTTTTATTACGCAATTTTTTTTGAATTCTATCACAATCTATAAAAAAATATTAAACATTTTCAAAGACATTTCAGATCATTTTATGGCATACATACCAGTGGTATACGACTATCATCAATTTTTTGATTATTAATATGAATTTTCAAAACAGGATTTACTATTTTCGTTTACTTTACCAGAACATTTGATGGAGAAACTAAAAAAAAAAATATAGCACATACTGAGGGCAAGTTTTTATCATTCGATTTTCCATCCTGTCTTGTCAAATATATTGGACCCGTAAACAGTCATAATTTCTAATAGAAGACAGATTTTTTTTTTTCTGATGGTATAGTAAATATATCAGATAATTTATTTTTGTAGAGTAATAGGGGTAAAAACCCAATTTTAGGGAAAGAATGGAATATAGAAGACGTCATATAAAAAAGATCGTGTAGATAAAACTAAGCGAAAATGTATTTCATCAATTCAAAGCAATTTTTTATCTACAGCGCAAAATTTTCAAGATATATTTGAGTACCGTCATTGTTTTATCTCCAAACGATTTTGTCTCGTATTTTGTTGAGTGAATCTATAAAAGAAAACATGCTTATAAAATAAAATTTCAATGAAGCCATATTCTTTTGTGTTTTAGTAAAAAAAGTTCATTATATTCATTCTGGTAAAAGTTGTAGCTGTGAGTACAAGATTTCAATACTAATTGTACGCCACGTATAAAACGTTGTTTCATTAAATAAATAATTTATTCATTCATATTACCAAACGACTGTCAAGAGAATTGCCGCCCACAAAAATGAAATAACATACAAATTAAATTAGTCATATTAACATTTTATTAATTTATTCCATGACAACTTGGAATAAATAGATATATTTTGCAGAAAATACTTTTTATGAATAAATTATACTTAAAAACTAGCAATACATTTTTACTAGGAATGACAGCATAGAAAATAAGTAACATTTATTTATACTGGAAATAATAAGGGGATTTGTAATTTAATTTTCTTTAATTAAAAGTTGACACGGACATAATGCAATTATTAAGAGTATGTACGTCGAATAAATAAATTTATAGCGGCCAAATTCTTTAAACCATAGTAAATAGTATTTTTTTCCCCTATCACCTCCCCATAAATTGTGAACATTTTAATAGATACATATATTTGTTAGAGGAAAAGTAAATTGGAAGTGAAAAATGTATTTTTATATTTTCAGTAGTGAAAATATAATTTAAGAAATCAGGCAGATAAAATGTACTTAACCTCTTAATGATAGTATTATAATGTTGCACGTGGTTTCAATGGAAGTCCTGAAAGGAATTGTATATCACTGGAAAGTACTGGCTAGAACAAAGTTTCCCATCATAACTATTTCATCGGGGCGCCGTGAAAATTTTCGTCTACAAAATATTAATATTATAACTTTATAAAATGCAAGGTAATATAAGGTTTACCATGAGATAACCAATGGATGCCGTAAAAAAATCTGACATTTTAAAGGCGCCGGAAACTGAAAAAGTTTAGGAACCACTGTGTTAGAGAATATTTTCATGCGTGGAAGAATATTTAAGTATGAATGAATATGATAAGATTAAATTTGCTGATAAATGCAATATAACTATAAAGCATGTACATACATACAGTATACGGATAAATAGAAAAAAATATTGTCATCAGAGTTGGTATTTTTTTAACTGCTGTGATTAATCTATTAAATTTAATGCTACAAGTTATTTATAGTAAATAATCATTTAATCGGTAGTCTACGGTTTTTCTGCGTAAAATAACAAAGATTGAATTGTTGGAAGAAATGCTTGAAATAAAATTAAATCGTCTGCATCATTTTCGAAAAAAATACTGTTTAATTGTTAACAGGAAATTTTGTGCGTAAAGAGTAAGTAATTTTATAATGTTAAAAATAATGAAAATTTACATAGTTTCTCAAAACGATTTTACTTTAGAAAGAATTTGAATTTGAAATTGAACCGGATCTCGTCTAGCAATTATTTTAGTACACACTTGCCTATTTGTATTGAAAAATACTGTAGGTACGATAAATTATATTTATTATATAGTCTGCAGTTATAAGTTTGGGTTCTAATATATAATAAAATTATTGTTTTCGGCATCAGTTCTCCTCAAAGTGTGCATTCTGGACATTGCATTATAAACAGTCTAACTAATGCGCCGGCGTCTCTGCGGCTGATCTAATTAATAAAGGAAACGGAAGACCTCTGTTGATTAACGAGTTGAAAAGTCATTAGTTTCGGCCAACCGAAGCGGCCTTAAGGTCCTGTGGGAGGTCAGCAAAAAATCAACGAACTGATGAAATATACCTACGTCATATTTTTTTGTAAAACCTTTAACTGATGTGTATAGGTCAGTGTTTCTAAAATATTTTTAATAGCAAAAATTAATTATTTCCGATAAAATACTATTTCGAAAAAATTCGAATAAAAATAATTCTTCGTTTAAAAATAAAACAAAAAACGATTCTTACAAGTAATTAGGATAGGTTTCACTAATCGGAAACTTTTGCACCATGCAAGCAATAATTACCTCTTAACCATCTGAATGCAAATTTTTCTTTTGTCGAATTCATTTCTTTGAATATTAAGCGTCATGAGATTTTCAGTTATTTTTTATTTTGTTCTAAAAAAGTTATTAAAATTACTTTTTTTTCAGCTCTATATCTTCTTCTTCTTCTTCCCGGGTTACGAGTTAATTGGACTTCTTCCTGCGAGCGAGTGCGAGCATATATAGACATATAGTCTTTAAATCTTATCAATATGAAAAGAATGATCCATTTTAAGCATTTTAAGCATTTATTATAATGATTGTTATTTATTCATTCTAATCATAGTTAAATTCAGTGTGTGTTAATTAATATTATCTTAAAGATGTATTTCTCAATTCTTCAATTTTCATAGAGAATATCATATTAATTATATTGTAAATAGTAAGAAAGTTCACGTGTATCTATTCTATACGCTTTTTCCTGCTATTATTGAGCTTTGAAAGTTCTGATATCGATTTAATATCGGAAGTTTCCAATCCAAGGTGATAGGTTTGGTTCTATCGCGGTTAATAAATACATATTTTCTAATACAGATAATATGAAACGTTTTTGTTAATGTAAATGGTTGTCGGTGGGAAGGTAGACGGAAAAAAACAAAGTTAATAATGATTTTGCGGCAAAACTAACAGAGTTTAGGCACGCTAGCCAGTAGTAAAGAGATACGCAACCTTTGAGTATCTAACATTTTTTTTTTACAATTGTAAATGAAAGTTTTTTTAAAAATCAGTTATTTATCGTAACGTCAATTATGGAATAGATGCACACTTAAAAAAATGTTGTTTTCCTGTTAATTGTAAATATTATCTCTAAATAAGAATATTTTCCGTTTTATTAAAACCAATGATAAAAATAATTCATTACAAACTTAGTTATTAATTTTCTTTGAAAATATAACGCTTAATATACACGACTGTTGAAGAAGATTGTATTTGTATTTTTGATTGGTTTAACGAATTCAGTTTTTATATATATAGAAGTTTTTTTTATGTTTATTTGACTGCAGAAAATTTTAAACTAAATCGGATATAATGAAAATTTGTAGTCGTTTAATTGTAATCAAATAATAATGCTAAATAATTTTCGAAAAAGGTTTTTTATGGGCATAAGATTAAGAATTGTAGCCTTAAGATTTTAACTTCATTGCTGGTCGATTTATGTCGCATACTAAAAATAGAAGAGTGTTTTGGTAGGAATAATAAAACGTATCAATGATACATTGCAAATATTAAAATAATCTTAGGCGTATTTTAGAACAATTTATTATTTTATTTTACTCATCCAGAAAAATATAATGTGTCTATAAAAATAAGTCAAGTCAGTTGTTTTTATACATAGATGCCGAACAAATAAAGATTTATAAAATTATAACCTAATGCATATTAAGTAGTTGATATTTTTTTTACTTGTTTTTGCTTTATTTCACATCCATGTATTTGGACAAAGATTCATATCATAAATATTTTATAAAGAATTTTAGTATTGAATTACTGATAGACAGACATCAAAATATACTTTGAAATTCATTTCATGGATAAAAAATTAATTAAACAAAAATCAAATAACGAATTGTCATTCTCTGGCCATTGTTTCCGTACCCCTGACGTATTGGACGTGTGGAGCGGAAAACTAGATATGGGTCCATTTTATGCTTTACACAGGCGGTCGGCTGATCTTCTCTAAGTAATTAACCGCTCTGGCAAGTCAGTTTTCAAGGCTTGAGACATGGCGAAAAAAATGATTTCATTTTGTCTAAATAAATTCGCAAAAACCATGTGGATATTCGGCAAATGAAGCGACAAAGAAATATGGTAAATACCTAAATGCCGCTAAGCAACGAACAATAACGGCGACGGTTGCGATTTGAATTATTGTTAAGGACTTGACAGATATTCTATGCTTTCTAATTTTAAAATCGTTTCATAAACTATTGTAGGTATAAAAAAATCTGTATGAAAGGTACCTGAACTATATTAAAGACAATAAAATTAAGCAATTTTTAAGTTAAGACTTCTTATTCGTTGATGTCGCCATGCTATTGAATCCCTTAACATAAACTTTTCATTGACATTTATAATGTTTATTCGTTATAATTCATCTCATATCCAGTTACTATAACCGGATTGTAGAAAGAGTGATTATATTGCTACGAGTATTTACCTTCTTTGGATAGAGAGATGCCGGGTAAGGAACAAGTAGACATCGTTAAATACATTCTGTCAATCACTTTAGATGTTATATGTACCTCTACGAGAGTGGACATGCGCACCGACGGATGCGCAGTACTGCAAAAACCAAAAAAAAAAACACAAAGTGTTTCCATGTAAATATTTTCATAAGTAAAACACAAATGGATAAAATTTATTTCATCATTTCACGAATGTTGTATACGTCATACTAATACTTTCATATATTTAAAAATGTATGAAATAATGGATTATAAATAAAATATACATATTGTATCGTTTAATAAAAATATAAGGATACGATTTTTTTGTTAACATAGTCAAAATAAAAAATAAAAATTCTTTGCGGTACGGTACTTTGCAAGAAAACAGGAAGTAAGTATGTAAATTTTAAAGGGATATTCGTCGATGCTTCAGACAAGCTTTAATCGATTACTTTGATGTAAATTGAGTATAAAATTACCTTCATGAAAGCCAAACAGCCACCTTTCACACTAATTTTAATATTATTTGGTTTTACAAGGGTGTAAGGCTAAGCACTATGCAATTTATTGACAACAGGCATTTTGGATATTTATGAGAGGCTGTCATAAAATATTTAGTTATTGCTGATATTCGAACCTTAATGGAAAGTATTTATAAAAAGTAAGCAGTTAAAGAACAAATAATCGACTCATTTTCACCAAAAGTTGAACCTAAGAAGAGTTGTCCAGTTTTTTACGATTAAAACTTTCAACAACAACCATTTAAAAATACCATTTTATACTATGAATATAGCATTAACACTCTGCTGACTTACATTACAATCATATTCTTTACTGCAAAAGAGCACCTCTATTCTGAATGTGGTACTGTTAGAACTTATTTTGATATACTCATATAAAAATCTAAACAAAGCAATGTTATTATATTTTAATTAGTCATAAGTGTGGTGCAAAATTCTTTTGATGTTCTTCACTAATTAAAATATATTTAAATTCAATATAAAATATAATTAGCGAGTCTTTTGACAATGGCAGTCTTCAAATTAATTAGATTATTATGACATGATGCAATGTGCAAACAGTTATCAAGGTGACCATCCATTAAACGTTTTTGATGTATTTTATTAGTAAATTTCGTGTGAGAAAATGAAGAATTTAATGTATTTGATTTTAATAAAAGGTCAGTTGAGAATTCTAATTTGAAAACATATTCTTTTTTCCGAAGATAATTTGCACTTTTATCCTGTTTCACAATCAAAACTTTTCTTAAAGAACATGCCATTAAAATTATATAAAAAAAAACTATGCTTGATGCTATTTCTACAACACGAGTTTCGTTCTTCGCAAGTGTTTTCAAATGACCTATTCATAATTTTTTATGCTCTTGCAGTAATTATTATGTATAACGACATTTCGATGAAAATACCATTTCAAATTTTAGTCAATAAATACGTGTACATTTTGCGATGAGTAAAACCGGTCCTGATCATAAAACTATTAAATTGTGGATATATTATACCTCTCCGTCTAGAAGTACTAGTAAGCACATTAAAATTTAAGACAATATTTACATATTTATACATTTGATGAACCATTCAATTCCAATGTTAAAGAATGTAAACATCAACCAAAAGAATTTAAAATTTCCTAAGGTGGAGAATTGATTTTTTATTATAGATTTTTTACGTAATACAAATTCAATAATTCAGAGCCAAATACTTAGTGGAAACAATTATTACATAAAAGAATTGTAATTGCGATGGACTAACATTGCATGGCTATCGACTGGTCCGAAATTTATTATACTGAAAATATAATAACTGTTCAGACTTTTGAAAGCCATAGGTTCTGACAAAATATTTATCACTGAAAAATAGCTTTATTTAATAAACGCATGTGGTAAAACCTTCGTATTGATTGATTAAAGCTCGAATATGTAACCTAATCAACATGTCGTTATACATGATAATTGCTACAAGAGCATGAATAAAAAATACACCTTGAACTTTGGTTATTGCCTACTTTTATGGTAATTTGATAATAACCATCATTATTGCCGTACGAGGCATGTGTTAAAAATAAGGCTTCATACATGTTCACTTCACAGATACGCTCCAAAAATATTATTATCCATAATATAGAGGTGGTATAATATAATCATATTGAAGCTCAGTAAAGAAACGCATGCACCTGTTATTGTATTGGAAAGAAAGATTTTTAAGCACATACCTATTTTCTATTAGAATATTGTATATATTCATATTAATTCAAATTTTCTACGCACTTAACTGTAGTATTTTTAAAAATTATTGATTAGTTTTCAAAATGTTTTTTTTTTATATATTACTGGAATACTGATCGATTTTCATTTGAGATGTTTTTGAATTGTTTATTCATGTATAGAATGGATAAAATATTTTGTTACAGTAAATATTGTAAATAAAAAAAAATGTTACCATAACGGGTGCCGAAAAAAAATGCATTCATACATTAATAACTGGTAAATTTCTGGAAACACTTTAATGCGACACACGTACCTCTATAATATTTATTGTTTGACAGTGATTTTTTGTTGTTATAAAACTAAATAAAAAATCATGTAATTCGCAAAAGCAATATTCTTATATAATAAAATTGTTATGACACACGTTGTATCATTATAGATTGCTCTTTTTAAATGTTAAATTGTATTGATCGGGCAAAATTGCCGTTCTTCTGAATTGTGTTAAGAAAAGTCGATTCTTTGAATATAAAAAGCACATTCCATAAAAAAAAGTTTAATTTGAATATTCTTTGAGAATCTCTTCTCTTCACGCTTCCGGTATGCATTTGTTGTCAACCTTGACGCCAAGAAAATAGAGTAGCTACAAGTGGAAACATCGTGGGACACTTAGGACGTCACCTAGAGGAGGAGAGCCACACGCACTCCTTAGTCCACTGCGTTCACGCTTATCTTTTTGTGTCCGGGCTTTTTGCCAATCATCAGCACGCAATGCCAAGATATTTTCTCGTACCCAAACTAGTCCGCGGCGGCTGAGGTCACAACTATTACTCCAAGAAAGACTTATAACAAGGAATAGTATGAATGTTATCAAAGGTTTGGACCTAGTCAATCGAAGGGATGCTAAAACAAAAGCAGACTGAAACCCGAACTTTAATAATATTTTTATCCAATAATGTATATCACTTATGAAAATTAAATCAGTTTTTATTATCAAAATAAAGGATTACAAGTACAGTAAAATAATCAGGAACACATTTCACCTTGTAAATTTGAGATTGATTTTCATGAAATTTTTTGAAATTTCAAACGAAATTTGAAAATAAGTATGTATAAAATCGAAATATACCTGTAGGTTTCCTCCAGAGAAAATCTTATTGGTAAGCATAATAAACAAGTCACATAAAACTATTTTATATATTTTTTATGTATTTAAACATATTTTTTATTTTTTAAAATATCAAAATCTCCCCCCCCTATGCCTTCTCTTTTATTTTTTTTAATATTGTCAAGATTTTGGTGAAAATAAATGTTTTGTTTTGTCAATACAGATGAAATAAAAACTAGCATTACTGAGCGATATTAAATAGTAAATTTGGAAATAACAAAACTTTATTAAAATATTATCATTATTGTTGTTTTGTTAAAAAAATGAAGTGCAATTTTTCTTATCTAAATTACACGGGAAATAAGCTAAGTTTTTCACAAGAAAATATAATTTAAATAATTTACTTTTTACAGTAACTTGAACGTTTTAATGTGTGGTGAAAATAGTAATGTATCTACATCATTTTTAAACATTAATGATTCGAAGGTTGAGAGATTTTTTCAGTACTATAACATAGAAATGACATAATTTAGTCTTTAAACGTTATAAATATCACGTCAATGAATCGATTGTAATTTTGATTTTTTTGTAGTGCTGGAAAATTGATTTAAAATATCATCTGATTTCCATTGAGTTTATTGTGGTTATTTTTTAATGGCATACATTAGTATGAGCTTCATTGTTCTTATGTAATTAATATAATGGATAACATATTTCAATAATGAAACAGCATTTTGTCTTAGTTATAATGTCGCAAATAATTAAGAGTTTTCTGTAAGCGTTTTAAGTAATTTTACCATCAATTCAAAAGACTCAATCCTTGAAAAAATAGTGAAAATAAATAAATATTATTTGAAACTATTTGTTTTTTAGTAGACCTAGTACTGGCTATCGATTACTAGCAGTCCGTCACTGGTTCGCAGATCAGCTTTTGAATAGTTCTGATATAATATATTATTACATTGTTTGTCGAGTAGTTCTGGTAACTGGCGATAGTATTATGGTTTAAAAACTCGATTACAAACCTTATTAAATCAGTCTGATAATAATGAAGTTTATACCAAGTAAATAAAATGGTTAAAAACGGTGTAAAATAGCAACGTATTTAAGTTGTACAATTTATTTTTAAGATATAGATGACAACTATTTCGGTTCACGCCATCGTCAGAACTATTGAGCCGAAATAGTTATCAACCAAAAATAAATTGTACAACTAAAATACATTATAATTTTTTCACCGTGTTTTAATGGAGTTCTACAAAGTAAATGCCAATTCAATCAATAAAATGGTTAAAACATTTTTATTTTGATCGATCGTTGAAAATTTATGTTACTAGAAAAATTCGACGTTTATCGGCGTTTATATTTGAAATTTAAACAATGCCAGAACTACGATTAATATAAACGGCTCGAGACTTCACGGGTTTATGCTGATTTGTACGGTGAAAGAAAGTCAGCTTATTCTAGCGACTGTATTGAAAAGGTATTCAACGAACTTTCTTTGATCTTTATTAACAGAAATACTGATTAGTAACCGTACGACCAGGGTATGCAAATGTCTAATTCAGATGCAAATCGCATACACGAAGATCGATTTCTTGGTGCCGCTTAATCGGCAGTGGTTGAAACACACAGACGACGAAGTGGCCAGCTGTCATGGCGGCATTGGATTCTATCATTTCTCACTCGGCGAGTCTGTTAATCAAAAAGCTGATTGACATTTGCATCGGGGGTGCCTCATCAAAGGTAGTTTCCATTCCGTGCGGGCGACTGCGCGGTGCTCAGCGAACCTGGCCTCTCGCTTATGCTAATATTGGTTTTCTTTCGCCGCTAAATACACCCATTAGCTTTTTATTTGCACGTCGTATATTTGCCCCGGGTCCCAGGCCCGATTCATTAAATTTATCTTGACGTATATAATGTGAAACAAGCGAATTATGCACGTGAATTATTATACTTTTTTACGTTGTTTTGAATGCATCATTAATCTGCTTTGAATCATCATTTCGATAGCCATGAATATATAATTTATAGTTGCACATGTTAACCAGCACACTTACTGTATCTTTAAGAAGATTCTTGTTTGAAATTTCATTTTTATTTAAGCTCGTACCCCTTTGTAAAAGCTGTAAAATCTTATTTAATTGCTCTACGAATGAGTAAATATTTTTGACGTAAAAGATTACACGACTAAAATATATGGCTTTTATTCCACTGGCAAAATTATTTAATATAAAAAATAAACAATTATCAAAATGATAAATGAATTTATTTAATTTAATGAAATTTATATATCTATTTCATCCTCGAACATTATTGCTTATAAACAGCGAGATACATAAGCAGTGATTTCGTAGAGTAATATTTTTATTTAACTATGGAAAGGTAAAATGTAAAAACTTTTTTTTCTGAAAATATCTGATTGGCACTCTAAGCTGTCCACTTGTATATTTGAAGAAAATAAAACGTAAAAAAATGTTTGATTTATTTTCGGCCAGGCATGGTGTAGTCGTTATATTACTAACGAAAACGCAATGAATAAAAAAAACAGCCATTAGTTAAAGTAAAAGCGATCTGAAATTAATATGAAGAGCCTTGTTATAATTCTATAAAACACTATCAAATGTGGGATTGATTGACGAATTATTGATTAATATAGAAATGTTACGGAGCTCGAACACCATGACAGCAAAAAATAAAAAAAACATACATCGCTAAGTTTTACGTGAAATTACATATTAAATTAATTAATTTCAAATAACATCAAACTGATAAGTGACGAATAAAAACGAAACGATAAAAAAAGAGTGATAAGATCTTTCATAAAAATTAAAAGTAAATTAAAAACATCGACAAACCTCTTTGTAAACCGTTTACTTAAAGTTGAGCGTTGTAAAATAAATTTCAATTATATTGTATTATCAAAATTATAAAGAAGCTAAAAGTAACAGCTACAAAGAGTTTGTCACCAGAATAATATTTGTTGGTCGTGTAACTATTTTTACTTTTATCCCATTCAGCTTCATGGATAGAATCGACGAAAAAAGCTTTTTAAAAAGTTCATCTACTTTTAATTGATGTCATTAACAGGGCTGGGTAAGCCTTCAAGAACACAAAGGTCTTCATGCAATCAAAGGTGAAAACATTTTCTTTTGTGATAATAAGTTTTAAAAAAATAATTTATATCTTAAATAATAATTCCATTAAAAAAATTTTAAATCAATTTTAATTTGGCGATCAGACAATGAATTTTTTAATCGATAAACCAGTAAAAAAAATCTCACAAGAAAATTTTTAGGAACTGCAGTTTAATTAATAAATGGTTGGTCGAGAGTAAATGCATCTTCCGGTTTTTGTTGTCTCGAAGTAGCCTCCATTGCACGATGTTGATGGAACGTTATTTTTTGTTTTTTAATAATAAAATACAATGCTTAGTACTATTTCCAAAATTTTGAATTATTTAGATCAAGATATCATAGTTTATTTTTACTGTGAGCATTATCAAATAACTTACTAATGAACAGCTCGCAATGAGCGAAACCAGTCCTGATCTTAGAAATTTAAAAACGTGAAAATGGTGCTGATGATTTTGTTTTATTATTTAAGAATAATAATCTTTCCGTTGACTAGTAATAGTTAACACTCCAACAGTGGAGAGTACTTCATTTAAAAATCATCTGATCGATTAAAGGAAAACCAAATAAACGTCCAAGCCTCTTACAGATTGTTATATAGTTAGGGTATTTCTTAGTAATTCCAAAATCAACTTGGTTGTCCAATTAATTTTGCATTCCAAGCAGAAAATTTACAAAGAAGTCATGACGATATCAGTCGCTTTGTATTATTTTTGGTTTCCCAAACTTTAAGCGATGGTGTTTTATAAACCGGTTCTGATCAAAAAATATACTGTCGAAATAAGTATTAGAATATGTTTTTATTGTTTAAAAAATAATTAAACATAAAAACTAAATTTTTATTATTTGAATTTTTGTATTCTTCCCTTCCAAATGTATTCAAGGAAAAACAGTTTAGTAAAGAAAACAAAGGTATGTTTATTTATATTATTTGTACTCACAAATAGATGGCAAATTAAGAATTGAAATATGTTTTACTGAATTTTATTTAGTAATGCTACACCAAAAACCATGAAATAGTGGTGCTTATTTCGGGCACTAAATCCAAACAACAAGTACAATATTGGTTTATATTTCATTTTATGTCCAGGCGACGATCATCTGTGAGTTATATATATATATATATATATATATATTAGGTAAAATTTCAATGAAGAAATTTTGTATATTTAAACTTAAAAATACAGTTTGGAATTCTTCCTCTTGATTGTAGTAATTGCTGTTAATATTCTTTCCCGCTGCAAGTTGCCAGCAATTTGGTTTAATGGCGCTACCAAAGACCGGTTGGTCTGCAGTTTGCACGGAGACGACTGGCGACGCCATTTGTGTCTCAAACATTACTCTCTTAGTCAAAGGACACAAGTATTATTGAAATTTATTGTATTTGCTTTGTGCCTGTGACGAGTGAATGATTGTAGGAAATTTGAAGCCTTATAATAATTGAGATTGTATGTGGCGGAGAAACTGAACGTAATAAATCGTATGTTTATAATGCTATGAATTTCAAATTTAGCTATTTGATAATTCACTGTTTTTATAAGATACACTAATATTTTAATCGCATTTTCTTTTAATGATATGTCACCAAAATTAAAGTAAATAATATTTTAATTTAGGTATCTATAATTTGAAATTGACAATAAAACTATCGAAAAGGTATTCAAAAAAAATGTTTTTTATTTTCAACTATTTTTTTTACATTGGTAAGTCAACAATTTAAATTAATTACTTAAATTAGTAACGAAGTACTTTTTTTTGAAATTGTTTTTTCCTTGGAATGTTGAAATGAATATCTTCTTTGAAATATAGAAACAAGAAAGTTATTTTGTAGTACAGCCACTTGGATATTAAACTTCTGCTTTTCTCCCAAAAGAAATGGATAAAAAATACTTAAAACGGTAATATATTGAAGGTAGATAATTATTATTATTAGCCATTTAAATTTCAAACGGGTACTTTTGTTGAGTACGTAATGATTTCTCGTGAAGTAATTATTTGTTTCATTTAAAGTAAGTATTTATGTTATTGCAATCTTCTTACAAGTTTCGAGTAATGCAGACTCGAAATAATACATGTAAAGCGACGACTTGCCAATGAGTGGGTTGAATATTTTTCACGAAAACAAGCTGAACACAAAAATAATATTATTTATATCTTGGGGCGGATCGCGTGTCACTGAGAAAATAAACACAGTAAACGTTTCTCGCTAAAACTGACCTCCAAGCCGGCAAATTCTTCCGACCGAGGGAAAGTGCATTGTACACCTTGTGATGTTATTACTATTAAGTTCATTACCTTCATATATCCATGGCTACTAGAGTCATATCTGAGACTGCGGATGTAGATGCTTCTTAAAGACGAGAAACACGTGTCATATCTAAAAGTACAACGATTAGAATAATAAAGTTAATAATTAAAATTTTATATAAAAAAGAAAGTCGCTCTACAACACATAGAATATATTACAACATGAATATACATGGACGTAATATAACAAAGGACTATTACTAAAATAGAGTAAAACTCGAACGAAAATTACACTTCAAACTTTCGCCTTCGTAATTTACTAACGGATTTGTTTGGTATTAGATATTCATCTGTTCAAAATGTCAAACAATTTTCGGAAAAATATAATATATACCACTACTGTGAGTGTTGTTCGACTTATTTGAATTCTTTGCAAAAAGAACACATTATCGTGCTTTCAAAAACATATTGAGATTTTAACATAAATTTGAAGATAAAGCTCGGGAAAAAAGAAATAAGCTTTAATAATCACTGTTTTCGTCGACTGTACACATGCTAGTTGAATCCAATAAAAAATAAAAACCCTTCATATAATGGAAAGTTTCGTATAAAGAACAGATTGTACTCTTACTTCACCGGTAAGTTTAAAGTATTTGATTATTGTAAGCCTCATTTGGAAAACATTATTTTGTTAACATAATGTTTGTATTAAAAAAGATTTTTTTTGAATGAGGCATCAGAAAACAATTCTTAATTATTTGTTAAGCTTCATTTATTTGGTTGGAAAATGGGATTCCACTTTTGAGAATAATTACAGTCTAGCGGTCGTTTTCTACATTTGAATCGTAAAATTTTAACGCACACATTATTAGTAAAATAAACGGCCGATAAAAAGTTGATAATTAACGAGTCGGTAACTGGCAATGAAATATTTGAAGAGATATGGAAGTACCAATAAAAAGTAGCTGTCAAACGACCGGCAGTCCGTCGTCAAGATCGATCGATCGACAAGTCACACGTTTCAATAATAATTATACCAACAATCTCAATTTATTTAACGTCTCGCCGGGAGGCGATTTTAAAGCTGCTGCAGCAATTATCATCATGGCATCATGACGAAGTTTCCTCGTCTTCCGGCGCTTTGGCTGCAAGGTTGGTGAACTGGCTTAAATTGTCGCCTTATCTGATGTCATCGCGTCTTCCAAATGCACCTTATTTTTTGTGGTCAATATTTTAAAATTTTTTCTAGCAGGAGACTTCTTTTTTTTCTACTAGAAATTATTTTTATATTTTAAAATTCGATTAATACATTTTTTGCAAATGTTGCGAAGAAAGAGAGGCAGAGAGAGTGAATGTTTACGTGGTAATAGTAAAAATATTATCAATCTCATAGATTGAGAGACTTAATATTTCTTTCTTTATAGATGTACAAATAAAATTATAAATATTGTTTGTGCTTGCTTAATCTTCAGTTTTTATGACATCAAACTAACTATACTGTATGGATGGTTAAAAGTTTGCTGTAAATCTACGGTATCTCAAAATAATAATTTATATAAAAATGCAACGTTTGCATAGCAATGCTAATGCAAGTATTTGAGTCGATCCAACGTATTATAATGCACATCTTCTATCGAACGTCATTAAAAGAACATAAATACACGCCTTATTGAAAAGCTTATTACTATGTCATAGATCTAGATATTTTTTTCGAATCTTTTGTCGTGAGCCAAAAAAAGATATTCCAGCTACCCAAACCTTAATCCACCGCTTCGCAGAACGCCTTTGATTGACAGGTTGAAGAGAGATCATGCCAATTATGACGTCCATCACACCTCGGCGGGTGTTTTTCTTTTCTTCTACTCTTCCTTGCATCCCACTGTATCGATTGTATAATCTTATACATATCTGAGATCTTATATTTTGCTATCATATTGCACATTGTGCACAATATATAACAACTTTTTAAGTTGAAATATTACGAATATGAATATATTAAGACTATAAACTCTAGATATATATGCTCATACAAGTATAAGAAAAACTATAGTTAGATTATAAATTTTTGAAATAGTCTCGTCCCATTATTAATCGAAAAGATGAGCAATAGCTTGATTCTGATTTTTGTCGTCAAAAAACCGTACCATCTTCTAATATTAGATATTCGCTTCTTATTTGAAGCACATATGCAGGCAATTCGTTATAATTATTAAATGATCACTTACCCGCCAATCGTTTTGTTTCATTGCATGACATACCAGCATTTCTTGGTTCTGTGAATAGTCGTCCAAGATCGCGCAATGTTTCTGAAAAATGTAATGAAGAACGATTATATTGCAACGTTTATATTTGTAATATAACTACAAATTTAAGTAAATCGATTCGTCGCTGAATCAATTTAAAAAAAAAATCAATGAATATTTTCCATGTGGTATCGCATATTATGCAAAATATGCTAGTATTGTTAACAGCGAACCACTTTAAAATAATTAACTATGTATTTACTTTGTAATATTTATGTTCTTTTGTAAAACGCTTGTTTTGGCATGTTTGCAATAACATGCAAGTTGCCGTGCCCTGTGTGTGTGATACAATTCACTTTATTTGTTGCATTTTTCCCAAAAAGGACCAGTTATTCAGTCGCACTCAATATATTCTTTTACTATGGAACAAATACAAATTTTCGTTTAAAAATACAGATTGAAACGATTGAAAGGCTTATGATTAGATATTGTATTTAATCAACAAACGATTTTTTTTCCAGATATATTTGATTTTTTCGTCATTCAAAGCAGAAAAGACCCATGCCCAAGGTCATTCAGTTGACATGATTTATAATATCGACTGAAGGTGCTTGATAGAATTTCAATATCAAATTTGAATTATCAAAACTTTGTACGATTCCAAATGTTTTGTCACTAACGAACAGGGTTTCGTCTTTTGGTATCCTCAGTTCTGTTGAATCCGTGTCAGAGAATGCCTGAGGATGCCAAAAGGCGAAACCCGGACCGTTAGTGACAAAAATGTGGAATCGTAAAAAGCTTTAACAATTCGAATTTCGTTTCATTTAGATATTGATCTGAACCAGATTTGAAAAACCTGATTGTAAAATTGAACCTTTTATTCAAAAGCTTTCTTATTCGATGTTTTTTTCTTAAATCCATGCTAATTTCAAGTATGGAAGTAAGTAAACGATTTTAAATTATTTTGATGTAATTCACGGAGCCCGTTTATTTGGCACTGTTGAAAAAAAATCTGATTTGATTTCAATATTTATAAGTGGATGTTACTCGCTTATTACATTTGCTTACATTTGTTACTCGCCTTATTTCTGTTTTGTCAGGTCTATTGAGCAATGTTTTGGTGCAGATGCCAAAAAGCTTTGTATTCATTACATGTATGGTATTGACGGTAATTTACTTAGTGCTGGGGACAGCATGGTCTTCAACTTGTAAAAATTCATTTGACATTTGTCTTGGTGCTTTGTGAGGTTAGATGAGGATGAAAAATATCGTGTTATTCTTCGAGGTTTCGAATTTATGTATGAGAGGTAGAATTTACATGAAAGCTTATTATATGCTCGTGGATACATTCCCTCATTGCAAAATTTTTCTAAAAACTCTTTCATCTAATTGTTTCTTAAAAGAAGATACGGTCAGAGAATATTAAGCTAGACAGCACACGACATAAAAACATTAATTCAATATGTATTTACACTGGCAACGAATGATCTTTATGATATAATTATTTTTCGTCACAGTTCGTCACAGTGAACCCCCGTAGTGACACCATATAAATCGCGCTATGATAAATAAATGTAAGTAATTTTGATCTGTGAATTTTTCAAATAATTCGAAACACAGTTTAAGAATTCATTGAGACACCATTTGGTATTCGTGTTGGACCCTGCCATTCTCAATATACAACACAATGATGTGTTGCGGAAAGTAATGAGTATTGTAAACTCTTCAAAACACAACAATGGTTCGCGATATTTTCAAGTTGATTTTTGACAGCTTGTAACATCGGTTTTGCTTAAAGTAGATAATCATTATTGTTATCAACAGAAATAAATGTCTAGAAATTTAAGGCGACAAAGTCAGTCCGACTACAAACGAACCTGTCAATGCTACAACTAAGTACACAGTGAATAATATCAACATAATTTGTTGTACTTATTTGTCTTCTCGTTAATTAATCATACGACCCTTAGTGAAATGATAATTCTTTTTGGCCTATGAATATAATCCGTCGTCAATATCTCATAGAGCTTCTTTTATAATAATTACGTCGGAGCTTTTGTCAAAATTATTGCGTTTTTTCCCATTGAAGCAGTAAAGTTTTTATGCCTGTCCAGCAAAAAGTTGGCATATATTTTTTTTACTGTTCTACATCTCCTACAACTTATTTTAAGTTTATTTTTATTAACAATAATATAATACCAAAGAAATTAAACGGTATGTGTTGTGAAAATTTCGAAATCACAATAATATAGCGATTTACATTAAAAATATATAAAAAAGTACATTTTTTCCTAATTTTTCTGATTGATATTATTAAATAAATTGTTCTTAATATACTGCTTAAAAAATAGGGAAAAATCAATCATGTATGCA
Source organism: Himalopsyche japonica (assembly GCA_028555115.1). Lineage (NCBI taxonomy): Eukaryota > Metazoa > Arthropoda > Insecta > Trichoptera > Rhyacophilidae > Himalopsyche > Himalopsyche japonica. The sequence continues at coordinate 98,576 of JAHFWJ010000208.1, forward strand.
TACTATATATTTTTTTTATTTGATACATTTATCTAATTTAATTAATTAATAAATAGTATTCGTGTGAACTCACTCTCGTCTGCGTGGTGTTCAAATTTCGAAGGCTTGACTGTTGGACATTATTAACGCTCTTATCAGTAGCATGCTCGTTGGAGTTTGGAAATATTCATGTTTTACGTTCCACAAGCAAAAATTTTACAATATGCTATTTAGAGTTTAATTAAATGTGAAATCAATTCACAGAAAATTTTAAAAGAAAAGAAAATCGAAGTTTATTATGTAGAATAATAGTAACTTGGTTTTAGAATTTTGTTGCTGATTACCCTTCAATGACTACGTCACATCCTTCTTATGTTTTGTTTAACAGTTTACATTTAGCAGTACTATTAAAATTTTGATTCTAGAAATCTTTGGAGGGAAATATGAAAAGAAAAGCAATAATTCTCAGTTGTAGATTACCATAAAAAAGATTAATATAGTTTAATGATTAATAATATTATCGCATCTTATAATTAAAAATATATGAAAGCGATTAAAGGAATTCAATGAAATATTCCCATTTCATTCATTAATGACAATGCGGCGAGAAAAAACGAGATTAAGATCTCGTATAGTGTAAAAGGCGTCACATTTGATAATTTATTTATCGAAAAGATCAAAGGAGTTTATTCAGATCACGCTTTGCAGGCAACCATTCACACGGGCTTAGATTATATTATCATATAATATTTGTAATTGTATCTCAAAATCCAGTCCACCTAATTATATAATAGGTATTATTATCTATATGTTATATCAATCAATATTTTCAATTAACTAGCAAATCAAAGTAATGTAATACTGCTAACAAAAAATGCTGATTTTATCTACAATATTAATCGATTGGCGGTTTTTTTAATAACAAAGAATAAGGAAAAAAGTGCAGTTATTATAATACATATTTGATAAAAATCCTTTTCACATAAAATAAGATTCATGAAGTGATTTTAAGCCTGTTTTTGTATGGAAAATTATTCAAAATAATCTGAAAGTAAATAATAAATTCTCAAATTTTCATATTATATATACCACAAAAAAATTTTAAATTATTTATAATTAACAGTAAATCAAACTATTAAATTGAACTTTCAATTAAAAAAAAATGTTTTTTTTTTCTATTTATGTAATTATCATATATTTTATTATGTGTTAAGTTACCCAATTCGTATTTTTTTAACACAATAACTTTTTTGATCATCTTCATTTAACTGTGTATCTTTAACGAAAAATACACATACACTGTCAGTCCATGCGCAGCGTTAAAACAGTACAAAACATAAACACCTTCTCTTCTAATTTCCTAACGTTTTCGTTAAGTGTATTTATTAGATGATTAATTTAAAAAAATCTTGAACCGATCGCGATTCTATTGAAGAGTGATCGCGATTCTATTGAAGTTTAAAATTACAAATATTTTGACCGTGCCAGTATGAATAGCTTTTTCTATCTATTTATGGATTTATATGATAGCATTGAGGTTTAGGGACACTAAAGATTTTACTTCATTCATCCACCCATAAAAAACAGGGCGTTACTTGCCACCAGCACTTTTCTAGTACCATACTTTATGTTACTACTTTAATTATAAAACAGACGGATTGCGAAACTGACTAACAAGCATTCCATGAAAAAAATAGCTTTTGAGAACTTTTCCTCCTCACCGAGAGGGGGCATCTCTTGTAAATACGATTTGATAACAATATTTTAGCATCCAATAACATTTCAAAGAACATCGTTATATCAAGACTTTATTGCTTAGTAAATTTGTTCAAAAATCCGTCACAGGTAATTAACCTGAAATATAGACCGTCTACGTGGAAATTATCGTTCGGCCTTGACTTAACCTCTAGTTTTTTAGATACCAATTATTATAGTTGGATATCACGATCTTACGAACGAGGTGCATGCGCAAACCTTATCGTATTCGTGATATATTATATTATAATTTATTATAAAAAAATCAGATTTGTTAAACGATTTTTGAAATGTTCTTATCACATAATGGAAATTAAAAAAATACATAAGCTGATTCTTAAAATTTAGTTACATAAGACAATTGATAATTAAGAATACATGCTGATTTTAACCTTCTCTCTATGCACAAGTTTATAAAAATAAAACACTTGACTGCTTATTTGCGTCTTTAAATTTATAACAGAAATTGATAAATAATTATAATAAAATATTCCGTTTGATATTTGTTATTACACTGCTCTACTTTCGTACAAAATTTTCAGAAGCAAAATTATGTACAAAAGTAAAGGTCTGCATACATATTATATATATGCTGAAGGAAATAGTTTGAATCATCTATCATTTATGAAAAATATTTTAAATAATTAAAAACACTTATTTTAATACTTTTTTCCATAATATATTTTTTGATCAGGACTTTTGACTGATGACCAGTTTATAATGCTCGCGATGAGCGAAACCGGTCCTGATCAAAAATATATTGAGGAAATAAGTACTAAAAATATGTGTTTTTTAGTATTTAAAATGGCATGCCTTTCCATCAAGAAGTGACAGTTAACACATTAAAAGTGATTTATGAAAAATACGATTTTTGTTTTAGCAAAGTTAAAAATTACTTATATTTAAAATAATTTTTGAATTATTCCCAAAGATAGGGAAATCTAATGAAAATATCTTTAATGAGAATGGATATATGGTATGCATATTTACAGAAAACACGAAAAAATTACGTCAATCAATTAATAGTAAGTATAAACTGTAAAAATAAATTTAATTGAGCTACCTCAATATAAAATTTTAAATAACTGATTGTTCCACGTATTCTCAATTAAGATGACAAAAAGTGATCTTGTGTCAAAGAATGCGTGTTATGTAAGACCAAAATGGTTGATTATCTGAAACTCCAATATAACTTGGATGGATACAAAGTAAATATCACTCATCAAATCAATTGATATGTCAAACTATTTTTCATATATCTGTCAATACGCCTGAATAGGAATCGAAAGGGTTAAATTACTATTCATATCCGTATGGCATATATGTTAAATAGAGTATTTGTAATCGTTTTCTGTACGGACGCGGTGTAATAACTAATTTGTTACTTTGTATAAAATCATAGATCAGCAAATCGTTCATCTTTTACGACATCGATGCAAACAATATGCTGTAAATGGTAGCGATTATCTCTTTTGTAGAGGCAGGCGTGTAATGTTAGTGAAAGCACTTCATATTAGCTGTTAACCTGCCCGCACTCCATTTACAACACTGCTGCGGTGCGAAATTTCCCTGGCCGATGTATGAATCTGATACAGTTGTGATGATTATCATAAGCTTGCACCTATTAGACTACATGAAATATTTACAAAAATAAAAGCTCTCTTTTTGTCGACAATTGTAGAAAAAAAAAATGATTACTTCAACGGCAACTATATATATATATTTTTTGAAATTTGAGTTTATTTTGTAATTATTGTATCAAATGACGTTGTTTATTTGATTGTTGATTAAGTAAAATATGATTGGAAATGTAAACGGTATTTTTATGAGTTAAACGTGGTAACGATGTAATAAACCAAGTTGAAGTTAATCTTTATGAAATCGGTTGAAGTGGTGTTAATATGCACTCAACATTCATGTTCATATTGATCATGTCGCAAGTAGTACTGTGTTATGTCAGAAATATATAGAAAAATCAAGATTATCATAAATTATTCCAAATGTTGATAAAAAATTGGTGGATTTTTTTTTTGTTGTGGAACTAGAAACTGTGTTATATGAATATATTAATTATTTTCTATCCATTCAAGACATCCAACAACACTTGAATTAATTTAAACATATTTTTACTATCTATATTCATCAGTATATAAAATTTGATTTTTTACAAAGATGGAAAGACATTTTCACTTGTGAGGTCATACATTTCTGTTGTCAATTCAATTCGTCTATATTTGGGTAAAAATTATAACTGAGTAAAAAAAACCATGTTAATTGAACTGAAAATTTAGTTCTCAAAAAATTAAGAAATCTTTTTAGAGCTTTGAGTATAAGAATTAAATGTGTGTATGTAAGTTCATACGAGTATGTGTTCGAGCAGAAAATAATTTCGTAGAGAAGGGGGTAGGCAGAAAGGGGAACATATCACTGGCAGGTCGTGCGCGAGTAATAATAATAATGGATGTAATTTTTTAAAGATCTGAAGTAGAGGTGAGGTTGTTTATCGCATACGCAATACGCATCCATATTCAGAGACGTCCTAAAACTTGATGTTTGAAAAAAATATATCTACAATATATTTTCTCAAAACGCGATTTTGATTTCGACTCATATAAATTGTATTTATCCTGCAATCTTTAAACAACATTGAAAACCGTATCATTTCGAAACTGATTTTAAATGAACGGAATTCAAACTTAATACGAAATATTTCGAATTAAAGAATACAGGTATAAATAAATTATTAAAGCTACAAATAAATAAAACAAAAACAGTTCGTATTTGAAAATGGCCTGTAATCGCTTATATAAAATCATTCTGTTTTTATTGTCGGGGATAATATCATAGTTTGTACGAAATTATATAATAAAGTTATATAAATAAATAGGTTAATCTTTATTAATCGATCTTCAATAAACGTTAAAATTGTAACTTTAAACGAAAATAAATCCGTAGAAAGCTTTTGTATCATACAAAACTCACATTCACTGACAATATTGGCAACACTTTTAAGTATAAATACTGTTAAATATATATTCAAATCTTGATTCTTCTCCAAAAAATTGAAATATTTATCAATTAACTTAAAAAAACGGCGCTTTTAAAATTGTATTAAGGATGCTTGAAAATATATTAGATATCAGTAGGTCGATCTGTATACGACGTGACTTCTGTTTTGTGCCACCACTGCAATTTGCGACCAGATTTGTACGTATACAGAAAATATACAATTCAAATGGATATAGAATATATGTGTGGTAGTTATACATGAATTGATCTAGTAAAGTCGTAGTAGTAGTCAAACACAATAATAATTGATTACAGAATAGTCCGACAATCCTCGCTATGAATATATTTTATTCAAAATATATAAAATTAGGATCTTTGGTTTAAAGGAATTTTATCTTTAGCAAGAATTAGTTAAAGGATTTTCAATTTAAATCATAACTATTGGTAATTGTGATTTTTTTTCGTTAATCAATGAAAAAGTTAATACAGTGAAACGACCGCACATGAGTACTATAAATACAGGTGTGTCACTCCAGTAATAAAATTTTATATCAAATCGTTTTATTGTGGCTTTTTGGATGGCTTTATAAAATTTAAAATCTTCTCGATGACCGCTAAGTTAAGTATGCATAACCGTTTGGCCACATAGATAAACAGTAACGGTCACGTTAAAAATAAAACGGCATTGAAAACTTTTAATTTATTAACTCGGGAGACTAATCAATTTTAAGAGCGTGTGATTTTATAATGGCTGCGAGATGAAAAAATCTTTTTCAATATTACCCTGCCTTATTGGAAGGCAGTACACGCGCTCACCCGATAGATTGTTCAATTTTAAATCCAATTAATTTACTCATTAAACTCGAGATTATAATACGAGATAAAAATACTTTTATGGCATTTCGGATGTTTCAGTTTGGAGGAATTATGTGTTATTAAAATAAAATAGCTTATCCGACGTGAAAATATCCCGTTGCCCCTCTCTTCGTCACTCCCGGTCTGCTGCCTCGGCAAAACCGGTGAAGATAATAATTCGTGAACATCAGATTATCGATAGATAAGTTTGGGATGCCATTAAAACTGCTTTTATGCCAGGATTACACATGCCAGTGGCTCGGTCTATTAAATATAGGTAGACAAGTACACCTGCCAGCTATGCAATCTTAATGATATATCGTACTTAACTTTCAGGATTTTTTGTAATAATAAATATACACTAATCAATTCTTGATAAATAAATAATGCGTTGCTATTAATTTGCATCTAAAGTAGTTATAAGTACAACACTTAGACGCAGCAAACCATTTGAATACATTTATTTTTATTATGTTTGTAGAAAGCTTTTTTTAAGCCTTTAGCTATTTTGGGAATCCGCAAGAAGTAGTTTGAAAAAAGAGGATTGTTGCTTAAGTTTTTTTTAATGATGAAAAATTATTTTATTATTATAACGCTCAAATATCATGAAGTGTTCAATATCCAAGGTAAATTTTATATATGTTTTTTTTTCATATTCAAAGCGAGCAAAACTAATCATTTGAGTAAGCGCAAATTATTCTTTTATTACGAGTTTTAAATATATTTAATTTGAAGTATAAAAAATATTGAATGTCAGATATATATATTACAAAAAAATGTTACAATTATAATTTTAAAACGCCAAAAGTTGGATGCTGTTGGATTCTACATACATAATATTAAAAGAATCACACATAGTGTAATTGTAGGCAATAAATTGTTTTTTTTTCGTGTAGTTTTTTTACATACAAAATAATTTGGTTCCATTGACTATTTTAAGTATTATTTTTAATATAAAAATTGAAGGCACACATTTTTATTGGATATCAAATATTTTATTTCATCCTTTTTAATAATGATTGAATATCATACATTTAAATACAGTTAAGGAAGTGGACTGCGCCGTATAACCTGATTACATTTTTCAGTATTGAATTATTATTTTTTATTCCATTGAATATACTGATTTTATATTAAAAAAAAATAACTTTTTAATGTTGTACTTTTAAAAAACCGAGAAACACGACCTAAAGCTCGAAAGCTTAACAATAATAAAAAAAACCCCAAAGCAATCACAGTCGCGCTACGTCATCGTCAATATAATGCTATGAGCGTTGCCCTCGTAGCGGTCGTAGAACGAGCTCGGTGCGGCGTAGAATTCACAAGCGATCTACTTTAAAATTCGCTGAATTCGCCCAAAAAGCGACATTTTACGATTATTTGACTTCGGCTCATTGCGCCCGACTTGATCCAAGTAATGGGGAATTCGTGGTGTGTTTATTAAACTTATCTTGACTTGAATCAAGTTACGCGTACAAGGATGAATTAGACTTTTGGTAATGTTATTTAATCAAAATGGACGTTGGTCACGTTCGACGAAAAGTCTGATTGTGATTCTGTCTTTTAATCGGTAGATATATGATAGCAATTTTATATCCACTAAGACTTTTATTATATTTGTGAATCATATGTGTCAACATATTTAATAAAACAAATGGTCATTTACATGGTCTATCGTTACTATTCACAACATTTTATGTGAAAAGTAATGATACGTCTTACCACCTGATAAACCTTACAAAGTATTAATCAACATAAAGCCTTTATCCTTCTAAGTTCCTAGGTTTTACGAAGCCTACTGATTATTTGCGTTGAAAGTTTAATATCCAAGTGGCTGTCCTACAAAATAATTTTCTTGTTTCCGTATTTCAAACAAGATATTGATTGAATTGGCATTTACTTGGTAGAACTCCATTATAACATGGTGAAAAAATAGCAATGTATTTTAGTTCTACAATTTTTTTTATGAGATAAAGATGATAGCTATTTCGGCTCACGCCATCATCAGAACTATTTTGTATGAATAGCTATCAACATTGCTATTTTTTCACTGTGTTAATTTAAAATCTGTTTATATTACCGCTTACTCTAATTTCAAACCTTATATGATGTGTTGTGTCATTTTTAAATATTGAAAAACAATGATCTCGTAATGATGTAACAATAAATGTTAGATATAATAGAATCATTGATTTGTATAGATTCAAATATTTATAGATTTAAATATTATGTGACAAAAAAATGTTTGTTTGCACATGTCAATTATCAGTCAAATAGAAGAGATTAATTTATAAGTTAAATAATTTAATTTTTGTTCAAATATGATATAAAATTGCACAAACAATAAATCGTTTAAATTCATCGATAAATCCAAATTAAACCGTTATAAAGACATCTCTGCTGGAGTTAAACGTAGTTAAATATATCAATATCTTACGTAAAATGCACTTTTATTCACTTATTCAGCGTGGACTTAATAAAGAGGCGTTAATCACGCCGTTGATGATACCTTCCGCTTAAATAAAACCAACTTAATAACATAGAATTTGCCTTTCAAAATGTTTTAAATGTCATGCGACGCTATTATAGGAAGGCCAAAGCTCGCATGCGTGTGTTTGTTAACAGGACCAGCGATAGGAGATAAAAGCCGTAGTAATTTGAAACTGGAACACGAGACTCGAGTTATCAATTAATGTTTATTTTACAAATAAAATGAGGAAACTATTGCATTTAAATTAAAGACATAATTACTATTAACAGAATCAGGGTGTACAAAATAAAGCTGATTTAATATGCTTAAATTTGGGTCACAGTAAAAAATTGTTATTAGTGTGTGCGATTTGGCGTTAAAAATATAAGGCATTTCTGATTTTTTTTTAGTATATAGCCATATTTGGTGGTGTTTAATCGTATACTTTAGACAAACATTTATTTCATAAATTTTCATACATATGATATGCATTTGTGAAGCGTATATCGTAAGGATTAAATCAATGTTTTAGCAAAAACAAAAATATATATATATATTCGATAGCTGCCTATCAATTTTTATGTTTAGTGAAACAAAGAATTATACAGTTCTTTGTAGCGTTAAAAGATTGTACGATGATAAACAAATTATAATCACTGTATTAACATACAATTCATTAGCTGCCTGGTGATTTTGCCATTTAAAAAAAAAACTAAATTTTCATGATTAAGTTCGATAATAAAATAAGAATTGTTGTCACGGATGGTTAAACATTAATTTCGTCTTTCGTCACACCGTCCAGCTCTGTTCGTTCAGGCAAGATAAGTTTGATCCGGCTTGGTATAATGGCTACAGTTGTCGCCCGCGGGTTCGTCCAGCCGACACGCGGTCCCTGGTTCGATCCCGACGAGGATAATGCAATGCCGACCGCACAATATTACCCATTCTAGGCGACGACCATTAAAAGACCATCAGTTTTTTCGCGTATCCTCAGCTTTTACACACATGGTCGACAAATTACTACAGGTGAATGAATGTTCAAAAAATAAATTAAATATTAAACGACTTCGTTTTTATAGTAAAGCACGTAAGACTAACTTCGTATCAATCTAAAAAGTGATAGTGCATGAAAACGTTTTGACATTTTTTTAAAATGAATTGAATTTTTTATTATTTTTGAGTTTCTTTTTGTGTTTTTCTCTGTGTCAATACCATAAAACAGATTAAGAAAATAGGTTCCATGATTTTGATATAATTTTTAGGCTTTTTCTCCGTCACCAAATTGAAATAAAATAAAAAGTGTTATGTAAGATTGGGCTGCAGATGAGAATTGGTCAGATGATTTCCCTGTTAACAACAATTTTTAAGATTAGTAAGGCTAGAAAAGTATTGAAATATCGCAGAAATTACAAGAAGTACAAAAAATAGGTTTTGAAAAACATGAGAAGTGGAGTCAACATCCAGCTTTGGCTGTGTTTTTTTCTAAATATCATTTATTCACCTTAACTCCATTAACATAGAAAAAAAAATTAAGTATTCAGCTGTAAAAAAAGCTTCACACGTTGATAGCTATTTTGGTTTAAGATCGTTGTCAGAACTAATTAAATTTACTATTATAAGGTAAAATAAAATAATGTTATAGAATAGAAGAAAAGCATATCCCCCAATTCATGAAACATCCTTGGCTAGTTCGTTCAGTAGTTTGTGAAAAATAGTTTGAAAGGTTGATTGGATTTGATGAAAATGTTTCACAGTATAAGTAGACAAACGGTCAGATTTTTTTAGTTAATTTGCGATTGCAGGTCACGAGCACGAATCCTTTAAAAGATACTTTGAAATATCCATTTGTGACATCTTGAGACGTAATGTTTTTTTGCCACAAAATATTAAGGAAATATTAAGATAAATCATTCGAGATAAGTGAAAGACTTACAATCAATTCTATTACAAAGATTCTGTTTTGTCTATATGCCTATTAGTAGAAGTAAATCACAGCTTAAAATGCTATAGTCAGATTTATTGTTATTACGAATTTTTTAATCACATATTGTGTGTATATTTAAAATACAAATTTGGTGAGTGCTATGTCATAAAGGTGCGGTGCTCACCCTCCTTTGAAGGTCTGCCAATTGCAGCTTTTTTAATCTACTTTGTTTGCAAGAAACTGGATAGTTGGTCGTATTTTGACGAAATAAGGTTAAGCGGTTATTGAGATGGAGCTTTGTGAGAATTAATAAGAAAAAAATAACAGTTAAAATTCATCATGTGATTATTTATGGGATCATCGAAATTGATATTTTAATAGGTATTAGATATACAACGTTATGCAAGGATATCGTCAATTTATACTTGATAAATTAGTCGAACATCATAAAAAATGATAAAAACTTTTTAAAAAAAAATATTTAAAAATTTTAGTTTATTTTAAGTTTTCTGGATGTAACGGTGTCTCAACATACACTTGAGGATTATCATCACTCCAAATACGGCAGTTTTGTTTATTGACGTATCCATTCAACCAAAAGTGAGCTTCAACGCTAAACAAAAATCGCTTATAAAAATCGGGATCAACGGCAATCTTGTTTTGGGTAATTTGGAAGCGTTGTTCAGGCGTCAATCTATTCATGTTAAAATGCCAAAACAACCTGACCATAAATCACTTGACAGCTGACAAAATGAGGCCAGTTAAAAAAGTGTTGCCAAATTAAAGTTCTATACCTCTAAAAAAACACCCGATATGAGGAAAAATATTTTTATCTGAATTGTTTTCAAGAAATAAAAGAGATTGTTGTGGAGATAAGCTACTTATTAAGAGTCCATATGCTCCACAACATGAATGGATATGGTAACAAACAAATATCTATATTGGCATTCTAGCAATAGTATCATCGAGATTCCCAGCCCGAGTTAGACGTGCTCAGCTTTTAATGCCGCCGTCATAATAATGCGAGGCTACAAATCATTTTCTTGCTTCCTTCAGTTGGTCTCGTTGGTTCGATGTCTCGGCAATTATGTTTAATAGCGCTTAATTGGTCAAGCGACGATGACTAAAAAATGTGAACGCAACAAAAAACATTATAGATGATCTACCGCTCTAAAATATCGTTTTATAAAACGTATTTTTTATATACGACCCGAGTGGCGAAAAAAATAAATCGATTTACGTTGCGTCATTCGGTGTAACGGAGATTCCAGCTTTTTACCATTTTGCCACGACGACCTTTAGCTTAAATGTCGTTAATTTGATTAGTTTTTTTTTGTATTGTGTTATAATATAACAAATATTTTATTTTGTAACATATTATTTTCAAAATAATATTATAGTATATAGGAACTAAATAAATGAGTTTTGTTGTTTTTAAATTATCAATATCCTGTTTGCATATATGTTTTATAAAAAAAGTCACGAAGGAACAGATATAAAACAGCTTTGATATAAGAAGTTACTTTTAAAACTTATTACTTACATAAACAAAATAACCTGTATTAAAGCGAATCTTAGTTTCATACAAATTTATAATAGCTTTTAGGTGTTAGCTGTTATTCTCGGTGGAAAGGCATCATATTCTCGATAATAAAAACGGAAACGGTGTTGATCATAAAATATATTGTGGAAATAGTATTAAAATGTTTTTTTTGTTGTAGAAATTTTTTATACTTTTGATTTATTTATATTTCTAATAGTCTAGTTCTCAAATTGTACGCGATACTCAATACCGAATATAACACTGTAATCGTCAATTTATTACAGCACGACAACCTGTATACTTATGTATATAAGAGCAGTCATTAACTATTAATGCAACATATATTAATTTACAATAACAAATATTAGTTTGCTAAAATGTTGAATCTTGTGTGCATGTGAATATTTTTTTATTTTTTTGATGTTGAATTTTACCATTGCACAAAAGTCCAAGTTCTTCTTCGGTAATGGCCGGCCGGCGTGGCTTTATCTGCAAAGCGCTGACTCATATTTTTAAATCCACACGCCGTCTGTTTACTCCACGCGCCGTACAAATAAATTGGATAATTTTCCACCGACAATAATCACAAATGTTTCATTCGAATTAAGTGGAAGTTACCTACTCTTCGAGTACCGATCAATTCGGACATTTCTTGTAAACCTATGCATTAAATATTTTTGTTTGTTTCATTGAATTAAGCAATTAAATTGGCTGATACATTTAAAAAATGAAAATTTCCCTAAAACGTGTGTATTTGACTATTTTATTCAATTTTACACAGTATAAGAAGCAGATAATGCTTAGTATGGAAGGTTATTTGATCTAAAATAAATCAGTGCTCAATGATCAATCTGTAATCAAAAATCACATGCCGTAGTTCAAATAAGGCTTCAATTATTTTTTATAATGAGGATATTGAAAAACATGAAAAAACTTGCTCAAAAAACTGATCAAATGTTAAACTTTTATTACAGTTTAGGAGATATTAATAATTTTATTAGTGTCTTTAGCACCATAACTGTTACTTTAAATACTTTCGCAGTACATTACTAATTTGTTTTGCTTATCTATTTATTAGTAACAATCAATTTTAGTATACAGAGGCATATAAAGGTTTATTTTTAGTCAGTTGATATTGTTCGTGATGAGCGAAAGCTTCACTTACAATTTAAAATAAAATAATGGAAACTGAATTTTATTCATTTAAATGTGCGCAATTCAGTAAAATAAAAACTACGATTTACGAGTAATTTTTTGGTATATATTTTTCATTAGTATAATCATTATAATCGACAACTTATTCTCTCAGAGAACAGCAAAATAACCATATAAAAAAACCCATGAGAAATATCGTGTTTATATCGTTAAAACTTTGATGGCACAATCGATAAAGTTTACTTAGCCCGGTTCCGGGTATTCCCGCTAGCCAAACCCACCCGCACCCCAAACCCCTAAGCCTGCGCAATTATCGTGTCACATTTGAATAAAAGTTACATATTTCGAGGGTTATGCATGGAGATGTATGGAGATGCGGCCAAGGCGGAGTAGACTGACCACACCGATTATGATTTATTCGGCGATAAGCGACCGGCCAGGCCCAGTGTGGCCTCGTTACGACAAACACCAAATATTAAAAAAATAATTACAATTTTTACGATATATGTATTTATCCCATCGTATCTCTTGAAAGCCACTGTTGCAATTAAAAAATATAGTAAATATTGATTTCAAGCAAGATGTCTCTAATAATATTAATTATATTCAATTGAAGTTCAACAAAGTTTTGAGTGGAAACATTTGGTTGGTAAAAAATATTTTGATTATATATTTAAATCATTTTAAGGCAGTGGTTTTCAACTTAAAAGACGCAGGCTATTTATGGCTAGGGGAGGTAGCAAAATTACTTAATAAATATATACTTATCATATCATAATATCTAAAAATAAATAAAACTTCCTATATTAACAGTAGATAAATGTTTTTTTTATATTTTGTCTATTACGATACCAAAGATAGGGAGAAGTAGATTTTGGTTTTTAGGGAGGTATCGAAGCATAAAGATTATAAAATGCTGCTAGACGGTGTAAGTTTTTAATCGTCGGGGAAAAGAAAATACAACAAATAAATATTATTATTTCCATAATATTATATTCAAAAGATTTGAAGCGATTTCGCTCATCGCGAATTTTATCAACTAAGTCAATGTTTGAATATTTAGAATGTGGGAAATTGACTTGTCGAATATAATATTGACCTCACTAGGTGCTTAAAAGCAAATACCGAACTTGTAAATGAAAGCTTAATGTGATAAATAATTTTTAATGAAGCGAAACACGTGTCTCACCTCATAACATAACATCAAGTAAAATATAAAAAGCTATTAATTTCGATTTGTATTAATGTAAAATTTTGGGTCTTTGCAATAGTAAATTTCTTCCATTCTTCAGTATTTACAGTTAAAAAAAGAAAGCTATTTGTAGTATCCAGTTTACTACCAACTGCAATAAATATAAACGACATAAAAATGATCAAATAGCCAATTGACTGTAACAATTAAAGTTCTACACTGTATGTGTAGGATCAAAATTAGAATATTTTTTATTTTCCATGATTTTGTCAGGGTATATATATTGTTTTTAATAGTTTGCAGTATAAAGTCATACTTTTTTAAATGAAGAAAATTTGAAAACATGTCGATTTATCAGTTTTTAATTTTAAGCGTCAAATCAAATGGCTGACTTTATTTTGTTCAATATTACTTTCGTATGTTGAAAATAATATCATAATTTCAAATAAAATTCGTTTTTTTAATTACATACATTAATTATTAGTTAACTTTTTCTATTAATGAAACAAACATTTTCATCAGCAATGTTTCATTTTTATGAAAACGAATCTCATAAAAATAAATAATTTTATATTCTGTAATGGATCGAATAAACAGTTTCTCTAAGTTAGAAAGAGTTGTAAATTTGAAATATAGAACAGCAATTCATAGAAATACTAGGATATATCAATTTTATATATAATAATTTTAATCAGATTATCAATATCAAAGTTGTAAGAGTAGAACAAATTACATATATTTATCGTAAATATATTATCAATATAATCCATCAAGCCTTCTGTAAAAAATGATAATGACTAATAAAGTTATGGAGTGTTGAAATAATATATTCAAATAAACAATCAAACAGATTTTCACACAAAATTTTGTCGTGATAATTATAACTTTAAAAAATAATTACAATGATTTAGGTGCACCCCCTTGCATTAGCGGGTGGAGCGCTGGCCCGCGGGCATCGCAACCTGTTATTATCGCCCCCCTGCCTCCTCGATGATTTAAACTGACGTAGATTTGGTCGTCCAGCATGTTCCATGTTCCACACACACTCGTCCCTAATTGGAGATTTATGTACGAATTTTAATCGAGCGGCGGGTACGAACTCACCAGCGCAATATGTCAGAAGGTCTCGTCGTTTACGCGTCACGGTTGTGTGTATTTTATGTCACGGTGAAAAAAATAGCAATGTATTTTAGTTCTATAGCTATGTAGAAAAGGTACACAATACATCTTATCTCCTATTTTAACGACCTAGCTTGTTTCTCAGAAAAAAACAGATTCACAATTCGCTAATCACGTTATAAAGGAATCACATAACATAAATTCAAACTCAGCGCCTAAGTGTTTGCATCTTTGTTATAAGGTTTGCAGGATGATGGCTTTGGAACAGCTAGAAATCAATAGGCATCAACTATCGCAAAGGATTCTTAACGAACAAACTAAGATATGTCGATCACCATTGTTTGGTCCTTTGCGGGGTGCTTATTTGTTTCTGTAATAGACCATATCCATGCCATATGTAAACTTATTAATATAGCCGCCTTTTTAGTTTCATTTACAATTTTTAGTTTAATTGCGAGCAAGAAACAAGCTAGGTCGTTAAAACAGGAGAGAAAATGTATTGTGTACCTTTTCTACACAGCTATATATAGATAAGCAAATGTTAATTTAAGCTCTGTAATAGTTCTGACGATGGGGTGAGCCGAAAAAGCTATCAACTATGTTTAAAAAAATATTTTGTAGAACTAAAATACAGTGCTATTTTTTTCACCGTGTTATAATGGAGTTCTACCAAGTGAATGCCAATTCAATCAATGTATTTTATATTTTTGCAGTCGTATGGATCAACTCATATAATCAACCATCATCATAATAAACCAACATCTAATGTCGACTTTGATTACCGTCAATTTTTTTCGGCCCTATCACTTCATAGATAAAATCACGTTAGCTCTCAATACGTATAAATGTAAATGGTAGGCCTACTCAGTGCCTACGTATTTACATCTTTGTTATAAATGTCGCAAGATGAAGCCTTTGAAACAGCTGGAAATCAATAGATATCAATTGTCACACGAAATTTAAACGAACAAAAAAATATAAGTCTTTCGCTGCTTCTCAGACCATTGCGAGAGGCTGAAGTGTTTCGGTAATAAAATCTTATCCGGGTAGTAGTTAAGCTTGTTGTAAGTGCCACCTGTTTGCCTATTTTAAATTTAAATTTAGCTAATTTTTTGCTAGCATGATATAAGCTAGGCTGTTAAAACGGAAGAGAAGATGTATTGCGTACCTTGTCTACATAGCTATATATATATATAAGAATATGTAAGATTAAACATAGTTCTGACGATGCGTGAGCCGAAATAGCTATCAACTATATCTTTAAAATTTTGTAGAACTCAAATACATAACTATTTTTTCACCGTGTGGTAAATGATAGGTTTTGTGTCAGTTTTTCTTTAATTATTTCACGTCACATCTATTTATCATATCACGATAAATATTCTGTCTATTTCACAAGTGGGTGCATCTCATACGCTAAACCTTCCCTTCAAGATAACTACAACAATGCATATATGAGTTAGAAGAAAATGACCTTTGTCTAATCGCATTGCATATGCTAAGTGTGCAGAATTATCTAAAACAGGAATTGAAAAATAAATGTTTAATAATTTAAGACAGGCTATCAATCTGGTAAAAATGAAATTTGAATATATGTTTTAAGAAAATATTTTGTTCTTAATAACTGTAATATCATATAATTGTTTGAGCTGTATGCCAAGAATGAAGTGTGAATTTCTAATAATTCTTCCGACAACTTTAATTAATATAATTATTATTTTAGTAACAATCAAAATTTGTTCGTGTCGGTTTTGATTTATAAAGCAATCCGCCTCCGATATAAATTTGCCCGAGAAGCAATCAATATATTAATTTATTAAGTAATTGATAATTTCTTTCGGTTATTGGATGTAGTCTCTTAGTTCTCACGGTTAACCTGCAGAGTGGGGTTACCTGTGGAAGGAGTAATTAACGAGTCGGGCGGGGTCTTTTGTTTTAGGTTCCTAATGCTTTTGGGATATAGGAGGATACTTCTTTGAAATGACCGTATTTTACAAAAACAAAACCAAAAAAAAAAAACTTTTTTTTTCACCTTAATTAAATGGATATTAAACCTGCTTCGTTAAGAACAGCTATAAAATTGCCATATATAATAATATGATAATTCAATAACAAATTTAGATTACTATAAAGTTTACATGCTACGTTCTATTGTTAAGAAACTGATATTATGTTCAAAAATTCTATTTGATTTCTCCGTTGCCATATCAGCTTTGATTACCTCTAGCATCCATCCAGAACGACGGAGTCTATTAAGGTTGGTGATACCCAATAAAATATAGGAATTATTACGGCCTCCCTGAAGCGGCAACACAACTTAAGATTATCGTCACCTTCTAAATTTTGAATGTTTAATTGTCGACTTTCATTTGCTTGAAAAGTTTGACACTGTATTATATTGTTAAAAAAATGACGTGTTATTGCAAAAACGCGTA
Organism: Himalopsyche japonica; assembly: GCA_028555115.1. Taxonomy (NCBI): domain Eukaryota; kingdom Metazoa; phylum Arthropoda; class Insecta; order Trichoptera; family Rhyacophilidae; genus Himalopsyche; species Himalopsyche japonica. Next base: position 116,012 of record JAHFWJ010000208.1, read on the forward strand.
AATCAAGATAATATCATTTATGCATACCTGTATACACACCCAAAACAAATAATGCTGTTTATAATTATTCTCTTGGTACAGATTTAAACAGATCCTTGCATAAATATGTTTTAACTCTCGATTCAATTCACTGAAGTCTTCTATGCAAATATTCAGTACGTGGGTTGTAATAACCACTTGAAGCATTTCTCAATATCATCTAAAGCTACTACGCCTTCTCTGTATACAGAAATCAAATCTAAAAGCCAGCATCAATCGAGTTTGTAATAGAATGCCAAGATGCGATTGTTGAGTCAATATTTATTCACTCGAGGCGATATCGGAACAGCTATTTAGGATTTAATTCAACATAAAATTGAAAATTAATGTTTTAATGATCCATAATCATTGGTTTATTATTTGCGTTATTAATTTGCATTGCCAGTCAAACGTTAACATCATAAATATGATATAAAATGATCGTGTATTTGATGACAATATCTGTATCGAATTTAAAGAGCTTAAACAAGTGGCATATTGCTTGAAAATTGTCTGATTAGATTATTTTTCAATTTGTCAAACGGGTACCATAATAGTTTTTTTTTTTTGTTTAGAAAGTCTCATTTGAGCTTTTGGATGTTTTATCTATAATAATAAAAATCTTATACCCAATATGTAATCAATTATATTCTCATGTGCTGATAACTTTAAAAGTTAATGTCCAAAGTGTATTTATATATATGAATATTTTTATCACCCCAAAAACAATACCAATAAAAACGATATCTCAACAGCTTAATGTAATACACCCGGCCACAGGCAAAGTTTATTAATACGGTAGTTTATATTGAAAAAAATATCAAAATAAATTCAGTGCTCATATAAATAAAATGTAACATGTTTTAAAGAGATAAATAATAAATAACATAAATGTTAGTAATTATAAAATGTTTTCTTATCGAAAAGCATAAATTTGCAGAGTTTTAATATATTATAAATACTATATAGTATACTGTCACGAGATTCGGCTATAAAAGTAGGGCGTCCTGACAGTGAATCACCCCATAAGACTGACCATGAATATCATTTAACACATTTAGTGCGTGAACGCGTAAAATAATGCGAATATCATAATACCGTGTGTGGCAAAAATTTATATAAAAATATTCAACATTTTGAATCCATCAATATTAAATTAAACAAATATCATTTCGTTCATGCAGCAGACGGCTTGGAAGTTTGAATACACGTATAATAACAATTTAATGTATTAAAATTTTAGGAATTCTGTTAAATTTTTGATTTGTACGTTTGATATGAAATTTACTGAAGATTTATTCGATTGGATTTGACTGACAATTATTATATATTCAATTATTTCTTTTAAAATATTTTATCTTCGAAAGTAACAATAGGTGCAATATGATATTGGGGTATTCAAATCACTTATGATAATAAAAGAACAAAGCATATTAAATATTTGACAAAACGAAAAAAAACTTTAAAATTTTTTTAATCTGAAACTATTTTATTGTTACTAAAACTTTTGAAGAAGTGTCAAAATGGCATGTTTTGCGAGTTGTTTTTGAGTAAAGAAAAACTGGTTCGTTGACAAGGAAGATTTACTGTGTTAGAATTTCACGAAACATACGAATATGTACATAATAAAAATTAATTAATTATGTCAATTACTGCAATTATTTTATAAATATGAGTTTTTAAGCTAATAAATGTGAACATAAAACACACAATTGCGTGAACTTACGGTGTTAAGAATGTACACGATAACTCACGACTGCCTGCCCTGCCCCGAAAGTCAAAACAATAAAATATTCCATAGACACTCCCGCAGAAAGGTTTCTTCCATGTGATAGAATTGAATATGTACTTGTTGTACTTTTAGCTTTGACGCCATTGACTTGGAATATAATTTATTAGGATATTTCCATAACAAATACTATCATATAGTATGTTACATTCGATATTGTTTGATCTGAGGGTGACGATAGGAAACTTAAGCACTGGAATTGATTATCAAGTATGTTTGTAAGGAAACTATTATCAAAAAATTTCAATATGCGGTCATCAAATCAAATCAAAACAAATATCAAATCAGGTATTAAATGAATATAAACATTTAAAATTTGACTAGTACATTGATGATTCTTGTGAAATAATTTAAACGGTTTGAATAGCGATTATGCAGTCTTAATTTTCATCATATATATTTTTTGATCTAATTATTCAAATTATCTTCAAAAATCAAGAAAATGCCACAATAGATTGAGATTTAAATTTATTTCAATCAATTAATAAATAGATATTGAAAATATACATTCGTAATTATGAATGCATATATTAAATTAATTCAATATTATTGACGTTTTTTATGAAAGTTTTTAAACATTGAATTTGATGAAAAATGTAGCTTTCAATGACGGGTAAAAATCACAAGATATGTTTTTTAAGCTATTTCAATCTTTATGAAATACGAGGCACAAACTCCGATTAAAATATGTCATTTCTCTTAAAGAAATAGTAATATTTTTAGATGCATTCTTTCTGAGTAACATTTATAAATAATTATTAAATTATACATGAGACGAGAATTTTTACCAATAATTCATCGATGATGTGATATTGTCTTATATATAAGTACATATGTGTGCATTTGAACTTTAAATAAGCAGCAAGTAACGTCTAAGATACAGCAAGATTATCATATCAGAGTTTTGTATCTTGCGTGAAACCACCCAGGGTATGGTGAACAGACATGAATCGTATTATTCATGTATTGATTGGAACTTACCAACAACGAAATTCTCGCAGTGTATAATTATAATGCCGTCGCTATACTAAAAATGTTAAGTCAGAAATATTTGTATTTTATTGTAAGTCGATCTTAGATTTTAATTAATCAATCATAAACATTAAAGCAATAATTTTTGTGTGTCTTAAGATGATTGTTGATGAAATACAACGAATGCACGTGTGTCTTGATACAAGATTACAAATTCATTTATTGGGCACGCTTGATTTGATTAATTAGTTATGCCGTCCAACTTTGCCAGGAATTTACTGATCGTTCAAATAGCAAACTATATTAACTAGAAACTATAGAATGCAAGATGTATTGCATTGAAAATCTTAGTTGAATTTTAATTTGAATAACCTATTCAATGCCCAAAACATGAGTGGAAAATCCTTTATATTTGGGCCATTACAAAAACTGATGTAACTTGACATGTTTGAAGGTTTGGTGTTGGAATTGATATAAAAATATATGACTTAAGTTTTTTGAATATGCAGGATTAGAAGTAAGTCGCCAATGAAGACATCGGTTTCAATAATAGCACGGTTCATTCACATCAGCGAGTCATTGTTTTGTGTTGCGGTGCTATACACTAAATTTCAAGATATAAAACACAGGAGGCCTCAGCCGGGGTATAGGCGGCGGTGAGTGCGGGCAAGGGCGGCAAGATTTATGTCCCCAGCCCCGCCCACGAGCGCCTCTCTCCGTTGGTATATCCTTCCTTGCCCCTTCTTTGCCCTACGCCCCTGCGTTTGGTAACTGATGATGCCTATCACCAGATATATTCATCGGGCGATCTGATAACGCGATTAAAACATGAAATATTCGAAGATATTTTGTAACGGATTAGTGTTTTTTCGTCAATAACAGGCAGTCTTTTTAAAATAATGTTCTCACTCCTCAACGGTACATGCACGCATTAGGATAAATTGTCGTTGACTAATTTCTCAAATTTTGCAAATTAGATATGCACAGCTTTTTTTAAATTGCTTTGATCATTTATACAGTATTGAAAAAAGTTATCATTTAATACAAAAATTAACTTAACGATGTTTATACAAAGAAAAAAGTTAACGTTTGTTTTCATTTCCACCATTCTTCCAATATAACTGTGTATTTCAAAGCTATATTAGTCTAGATATTGATTATTGTATAACTATTAAGCAAAGTTGTGTCCAACAATAATTTGGTTACAAAATTTCATTTCTTTAATGTGTGTGTTACATATGTGTAAATATTTCCATTAATTAAGAGAAAATTTCAAAATATTATTTACAACGAGAATGCCATTTGATTTAAGATATGCCACAAAATAATAAAAGCTCTCATAAAAAGCGTCGCAGTATAGATAAATAGCAACAGCTATTTTAGAGAGGAAAAACTAAAATAAAAATTGTAAATAAGTTGAATACCACTGCGATAGTAGGCATGTTACTATTCGTAGCGGTTTAGACACCGTAGGCCTACGCCGCCGTAGACCACTTCACACAGCGTTAACTACTATCGGTTGTCTACGCCGCTACGTTAAGTTGCGTGTGCTTGTAATATATCACAAGGGGTCACTGTATCTGGTACTACACTTAGTATTTATAATACGAAGGCTTAGAATAGGGAAGATGTATAAACTAAATTGTATTTATGGATTTATAGTGTATAAGCAAGTTTCAAAAAGTATTGAATAGTTCAATTTGTCAGAAAGTGTTAATATCGAATAAAACTATATTTATAAAATACCTCAGATTGCTATATATTCCTGTATTCTTTTATGATATTATAAGCATCTTCATGTTCCAGCCTATTTTGCATCTATGATTTATGTAGAGTTATGAACACCTAGTGGAACTTATCACAAATGGAATTGTTATTCACAAGCGGCGCGTTAATCAGTTGCTTAACTTATGTTTTTTGCAGAAAATTGGCAAGGAAACATTTGTAGTTAGATAATTGCTTAAATATCCATGTTTTAAAGGTAATACGCGTGGAAGAGAGCTCATAGATTACGTATATTCATATCTTTAAATATATATATATGTATATAGTTAGTTTGGTGGTTTGATTTTTCAACGCCAATGACGTTGTCCACTTTACTACATGTCTTACTTACATTTGAAAATAAAAATTAATTTCAATATGAAACATTTTAAGAAAGAATATCATGTCAATAACCTTTGTTTATTATGTTCCAACCAAGTTGGCAAAAAGATTTTTTTTGAAAAAAAAAACAAGCGTCTGTCATTTCAATAAACACTTTATTGAGATAAAATATCAAAAATACTTTTTGTATTCAAAAGGTAAAATTAATTTATTGTTTTGTCAGTTCATATTGGAAATCGGAATATATTAAATTCTTAATTATATGGCAATTAATGACATAACACATAAATAGATATTGTCTGCTGTATAAACATATCCGTCTCTGAATGAGCAAAAGAACTTGTTTTCTTTTCAGTATAGTGTAATTTAATATTTTAACATAAGCCACGCCTGACTATGCTAGATGAATATTGGTAGCAATAAATATCGATGGTGCTGGATTATTTGTCGTTATAAGATGAACCGAAAGATAATTCGTATTTTAATAATAGGTTACGTAAGCAACACAAAAAAAAACATAAATTATTCATAATCTGATTGCACTTAATAATCATCACTGTTCGCCATGTACGACGAATCTCAGATCAACAAACTAACCACGAAATCATTGTAAACATTACAGCCACTAGTTGTATTGACATTTGATAAAAACACTTCAAAACTATTACAGTTTAGCAGTGAATGCTTTACGTTGCGATTAGAAAGTTCCAGGACAAAGTTTCTTGCCAAGATTAATGTCAATGTTTTTTTTTGATATTTCATCGGAATATTAGCGTATCTGATTCATTTTTTATGTTACTTATACATATGTTATAATAAACCTTCAGATAGCTTTTGCAATTGTGATTTGATCTAAATTAAAAATACACTTTATTATCGCTTTACAAATTATTGTCATTTATAAAAATTATTCATCTGCTGCAAGAAAAAAATCCCTCAATACGGTTGGCCCTCGTTAATTTGATGTTGTCAATATTTATTGATATTTTATACGCCCCTAAAAATTTGAATATCTTATATATAATATAATATTAAATGTGAATGAAATTGTATTTTTTTTAAATAGTAAAAATACATTTTTAGTACTATGTCTACAATATGTTTTATTATATGTACCGATTTTACTCATCGCAAGCATTATTAACTGATCATAAATGATATTATGGAAAAAGTAGTAATTTTGTTTATTACTTAAAATATCATGCCTTAAACCAAGAAGTAAAAGTTAACACCTTAAATGTGATGAAAATACATTAGATTTTAATCAAATTCAAAGACATTTTCTTTTATGTATTTATAGAACGAATTTATTATAAAAATTTCCAACTAATAAAAACAATTTTGTATTTATATTCGCTTCTAAAACCTTTCGCTTGAATTTATAAAGAAATACGACATCCACATATTAAAGTTCTTTTTTCGAAAATCGGGAATTTGGATGTTTCTATTCTTCAAAATGTCATGTCATTTCCTCCGTGGCATTCGTCTCTTTATACAGAGGCAATATATTAGGGGAATAAGGACGTAGCGAGTGCATAAAATATTTACTCACTCGATGTCAATGTCCCTTCCGGATGGCGAGTTGTATTTATGACCGCTTGTTTCTACCAAAGGGGAATTCGAGTTTTGATATGGGCCATTTCGAAATTGCGTTGTCGAATGAAATATGACAACACTATTTTGATGGTTTTCACGTTGTTTTCTGACAAAAAAAATAATGTAATGTTTACTATCACAATGAAAATTTTACTCAGATTATTTGGCAATATTTAAAGTCTTTAAGATTAATTAATAGACAGTAAATAACTTTATACTTTTATAAAAGTTATATGATATCTATGAGAATATTTATGTTTTTATACTTGTTAAATATATTGAGCAGGAAAGTGAGTGAATCGAACTCGAAGTTCTCGTACTAAACTCTTTGATAAATGTATATTTATCGAAAAATAAATTTGAATCCATAAAGTAAGACTTTGTGGTTATTCTATTATTTTATACTAACCATATCCGGTCCTTAAAAATTCACGTAGAGAGTATTTTATAGAGAGCAACTTATTACTTTCTTTACAACACCCATCAATTCTTATCTCTTCTGAAAATAGAGGTTGATAGACTGACTTAACATCAGCTCTTTTTAAATGGTTTTTGATTAAATAAAGCACTAAGAGTCATGCGTTAAAATATTTTTATTAATAAGTTAAATTCACACAGATTCATTTTTGTAAATGGATTTTTGAATATTGGCAAGTGAAATGTTTGTATATACATACGATTTACGAAAGTCTATTTTAGCAATCTAAATGGAAGCGATCCTAATAAGTATAATTATGATATTAAAACATTTGTGTTCATAAGAATCTATTAAGAAAATAGGTGACATGGAATGAGTAACACATGTATTGTAAATACATGTTGTTTTGAAAAAGAATGCATAAAAGTGTGACCATTGTCAAAATATATCTTTGTATTTGAAGGTATTTTCTCTGCCTACCCGGAGGTGTTTTAACATATATTTTTTTAATTTCGCAAAATATTTGTGGCGTAAAGAATATTATTTATCACCGATTTATTCAGGTCGTAATAATATGTTGTAGCGTGGTGATTTATGAATTAAAAGATTGTGCCGATGATTTATTGTTTTGTATTTGTTTTATGGAACTCCAAACAAAATAATATTCTTTCGAAAAAAAAGCTCGTCTAAGCGTCTCGGATTAATTTTGTGATCGCTATCGAATGCGTCCGCCTAAAATAGTAAAGCTACTAACATACATCAATAGACCCATATGAATAAATTGTTAAGATAATTACTCGAAAGCCTAAAGAACTTAAACGATTTAATATTTTTTGACGTAAATAATAACTGTCGATTGCGTTTGCGCGGAACGTTGTCATTCACAATAATTTATGATTAATATAAATTTTTATAAATTTTATATTATAATATTTATATTTTTACTTCATAGTAAACTTATTCCTCTGAAAATGATGCTTATCTATAATACATAGGTTTATTACTTAAATCTAAGGAATATCCCGCACTCAATATTAATTATACACATCTTAAACCACTGTCGTCGATTGTATGTACTAGTACGGTGTAATCAACAAACCATATACAGTTAGTTATTTTTAATGTCTGAAACGGTTAACATATAGATAAAATATAGTAAATATGGACAAAAAGTGTGCCTGAACTGCGTCTTCTTGCTTCTTATTTTGATTGTTATATTTGAACTAAAGTACATGAATTAGTTGAAAAATTCATAATTGCAGCTTTCGAGATAAAAGCTTTGCATATTGTATTTTCGCCACCTTGCTGTGGTTGGTTTAATGTGATAACTTATAGACAGCACTAACGTAGATACTTCTTAGAAATACCATATTTTATATGATTAGCTTATAAATAATGACATAATTAAGTTAATAGATATTTTAGTTTGATAAAAAAAATAATAGTAACTTCTTTGCTATCATTGCGTTCTTTCGAAATGGGTTTCACGTTAAATCAACAGTAAATTTTTGGATAAAAAATAAAGCACTACAAATAATTTTTGAGAAAATTACAATAACCTTATGATAATTTAATGTAACACATTCTCTAAAACAATAAGATTCATTAATCAATGTGTATTTTAAATTTCTTTGGTTAGTCTATTTTAATATAAAAATAATTTATGACTAAAAGTTACCACAGTTCACGTGTTTTTCATAGAATTTTTGATTGTAAATTTTATATTACTTCATTTATATTATCTACTACATAATATTATACGAAGAAAATTTCTTAGTCAATTATTTGTTCAAATAACCATATTTCAAATCAAGTTAAGCTGTACCCTGCCGTGTTCATAATTTACTATTTGATGTGATTAAGATTTTAGCTTTATTTATTCTAAGTCTTGGAAAACAGCTTTTTGAATATTCATATCGATTAAAAAGCGATGCCATGAATTAAAAAGGAAACGTTGGGCCGTTTATCAAATAATTTGAACGATGTGGTTCCTCCTCCGTGTCTTTTGAAACCCCAAAATGTTGTTTTTCATATTATTTATTTTGTTTTGATAGAGAGAGCCGGTCATATAGTTCAGCCCCTTAATAATTAAGTATCGAGTGAGTGCGTTACGATTTTAATGATAAGGGCTGGATAAAATGATATAAATACTTCAATGCTATCTTATTCAATTAATTATATTTATGAACATGTTATACTGTATGTCTAATAATTTTCATGAGACTTCTTTAAAAATGAATAAATATTGCCTATTTGCATGGTGACAAATACTCTATATGTGTCTGTATATTCAGACAAATTGCCTTGTCGTGATTTGATTAATCAGTGTGCACCGATTAGACTTTTAGATTAATGTAATTTATAATACGAAGGAATATTCAAGTGCTTGAAAATAGCACATTAAAATGATAGGGAAAGCAATGGGAATACTTGTATATAGGTATGAATTGAAAATACATTCATTTATTTGTATTTAAGATTTTAAAGGTAATAAAAAGATATTTTAAATCTTCTCAAATCTCGTCACTATTGTCAAGAATGCTAGAAGTTTCATTTTGAAGTTGAAAAAAAGTTTTTAGAAACATTAAGTAAAATAAAAGTTTTTCAAATAAAACATGTTCGATTATTATTGATTATAATTCTAATTTAAAGAAACAAGGTTTTTAATGAATTCATTTGTATAAATGTGCTTAATTACACGATTTAATCAAAGATTTACAAACGAAAAAAATAACCGATTACTTAGTGTCATTTGTTGCGGTTTGGACACTTTTGGTGCCGCCCTTTTAAAACGAATTGAATACGTTTTTCTTTTGTGTTTGTTCTATTTTTATTGGATAGATAAAATAATGAGCTACAATGACTTAGTTTACTTAATTTATTAGACAATTCATTAAGACTATGTCCCTGATTGTGTACTATTAAGCGTCTTTCTGAAAATCGTTTGACAACAACACTTAATCTGAAAATAACATTGAAATATTACAAAAACAGATAAATCAGCAATTTGTGGAGACACATGTAGTAATTGTGATGCTTAGGAATCATGATTATGTCAAAAAAGCAAGTTATGTGTAAGAAAAGAATGATTTAGGCTTGGCAATAATGAGACATTTTTAATATTGCAGTTGTACAAATGTTTTGGTTAATGAAACCTTTGTTAAGAAAATGCTTGTTCTTAATTTGTGTTAATTTACATGATTTAAATGCATATGTTAAAACAAAAGAGTTTGTGTTTTAAAACAATTTAATAGTTCCAAATTCAATTTATTGCATTTCTTTTTCTTTAAACAAAATTTAAGAGCCTTGGTCGTAGAGTGTATTACAAGAATTATTGATAAGCCGGATCATTGATTTTGAAAAATGTATTGTATATTTTGAGTATGCAAAAAATATGTTGAATATGCCAAAATAACTACAATGCGTAAATAAGTATGCAGAAGAATAAAAGATCTAGTCAGATGAACGCCGTTGAGTTACTTAATTTTAAATTAAAACTTAATATATTTTAGATAGATTCCTAATACACCATAATTATTTGACCCGTACAAAAAGAAGTGATTTTAGATGTTGTGCCGATTAACGTTCGCACACAGATTTCATATCTCAATATGTTTTTCAAAAATGATTATTTCTTTATTAAACAGGGCTGTGCTTAACAAATATATGAATTACTGAGTAACATCGACGCATGTCTAAGGCGACCATAATCATTTGAATTAAACATTATAAAATCATTAATACTATTGTGTATGTAGTATAAATAAATCTTTCCGCCATGGGAAAAGTTTACAACGCCATATCAATTAAAAGAAATAAAAAACCGGAGATGTTTGTATTTTATACCTCTCTCTGCCTACATACACAATAATAAATCTTCGCACAAAGAACATGTTTTGTTTATTCGAAAAAAAAGGAAAAGTATTCCTTTCTCGCTTCTCTTGTACGAAATGCGTTATCTTCGTCATTGTCTCGCTGAGTTTTTTGGGGTGAACGGAGGTTTATAGAGGGTCGCGAGATAAGATATCGTGGTTGTATTATGAGCATTGGATTGGTTCTGCCACGCCCACAGCCAGCTGGCGACCAACCGTCGATCGACTATTCTAAAGCGTTACGATTTAAAAAAAATCTATAAAACTTAATTCAGCTTTTGTTGTCATTCTTCCGTCCTTACAATACGATTGCCTTATGTTGCATATCTATATATATATATATATAAATGAATGTCTGTCTGTCCTTTATAAACTCCTACACCATTAATCCAATTGCGATAAAACTTTGTCGAATTATTGCTTAGACTACCGGGCAAAAGATAGGATACTCAGAATTTGATTTGATTACAAAAATTAATTGAATATTTACGAAAAACATGTTTTCATACAAGATTATTGTATAATAATACAGAACGACCATTCATGAAACATTGTATCCATAGCAACGCTGTCAGATGCACTCGCCTGTAGGTATTTTAAGTAGGTACTGAATATTTTGAAACAAAATTCGATTTTCGAATAAATTATTTCAATGTTTGAATTTTTACCGACTTCTTTTGTTTTAATTTTATGTCGCATGACACGTTCTGTCAATTGAAATAAATATTACGTATAAATCGTGTGTGATATCACATTTTTCATATTTCTATATAGAAAGAGTTAATTTTAGAATTCCTATAATTGTATTATATCAATCAATTTTTTTATTTTTCACAAGAGAATTTCAAAACGTAATATTCACTGTGAAATCAATAATGGCATCCAAACGAAAAGCAATAGGTCAAAGTACAACTCAAGCACGAAAGAAAAGGGCATCACGAGCTTCAGAAACAGTCGAACAACGGAGAGCAAGATTGGAAACAGATCGAGTACACACTACTCAAACCCGTTCATCTGAAACAGATAAGCAAAGGGAAGCAAGATTGGAAACAGATCGAGTACGCGTAGATCGTACCAGACACACTCTGCATGTTGATTTAAGCCATAGTGCTTTCAATTACGATCCTAATTAAGACTACAGTCTGCACCCAAGTGTTTTTATTGGCAAAATGGACAAATTATGCGTGTATTGTTGTGCCTTTAAATTAAAAAATGAAACACTAGGAATGTGCTGCGCGAGTGAAAAAATTAAATTTCCAGAATTAAATTCACCGCCCGAACCTTTATAAACGTTGGTATCGGGTGATACAAGTGAATCAAAACATTTCTTGACAAACATACGAAAGTACAATTCAAGTTTCCAAATGACATCTTTTGGTGCAACCAATATCGTGCGCGAAGATTACATGCCAACATTTAAAGTGTAAGGACAAATTTATCATCGTGCAGGATCATTACTACCACTGCCGAACGCAAATCATAAATTTCTTCAAATTTATTTCATGGGAAAAACTGACAAACAAATTAACCAACGCTGTCAATTCAATACGGGTACTAAACGAGAAATAATCGCTCAATTACAAACTTTATTTGATCAGAACAACAAATTAATAAAAAATTTCAGAACTGCTCTCGAACAAATGCCATCTGACGATTACAAAGATGTAATTAGAACTGACAAAGTACCTGTCAGTCAACACGAAAGACAGTACAATGCACCAACAATTGATGAAGTAGCGATTGTTATAGTTGGTGAAGAATTTAACTCGCGTGATATCATTCTTCATCGTAGAAATGGTCATGTTCAGCGAGTTTCAGAAACGCATCGATCGTACGATGGATTGCAATATCCGATTTTATTTTGGCAAGGAGAAGACGGATACCATTTCAACATCTCGTTGAGAAATCCACAAACAGATGAGGAAACGAATAAGAAAGTCAGTGCCATGAATTACTGTTCATATCGATTAATGATTCGTGAAAACGCTGAAAATCATATCTTAAAATGTCGACATTTGTTCCATCAATACATTGTCGATATGTACGCGAAAATAAAAACTGAACGACTCCTCTACATTCGATTAAATCAAACCAAGTTGCGTTCCGAAGAATATATTCATTTACACGATGCAGTTGTTAATGATGGCAATGTGAATCCCAATGATTTGGGGAAAACGGTCATACTCCCGGCCAAATTTACACACACACGTCACATGCATGAATACGCACAAGATGCAATGACGTATGTTCGGGCATATGGCCGTCAAGATTTTTTTATTACATTTACCTATAATCCGATGTGGGAAGATATAACACAACTTTTGTTACCCGGACAATCATCATCAGATCGTCATGATATTTGAGCACGGTTGTTTAAACAAAAACTCAAATCTTTAATGGATTTCATTGTCAAGCGTCATGTTTTTGGAGAGACACGCTGTTGGATGTATTCAATTGAATGGCAAAAAAGAGGATTACCACACGCTCATATTTTGATTTGGTTGATCGAAAAAGTCACACCTGATAAAATTGATCAAGTCATCTCAGCAGAAATACCAGATGTCAACATTGATCATAAATTGTTTGAAGTCGTCACTAAAAACATGATTCATGGTCCATGTGGTTAACTTAACAACAATTCAGCATGCATGTCTGATGGAAAATGCACCAATCGATACCAAAAAAACCTATTAGCCGAGACTATCACTGACAATGACGGATATCCACTTTATCGTCGACGATCGACTGAAAATGGTGGCAAACCCATCAGATTAAAAGTGCGAAACAATGAGGTTGAAGTTGATAATCGTTGGATTGTACCAAATTCACCGCTTCTCTCGAAAACTTACAAAGCACACATCAATATCGAGTATTGTAATTCGGTGAAATCCATCAAATACATTTGTAAATATGTCAACAAAGGAAGCGACATGGCTGTTTTTGGAGTGGGAGAACGACTTACTTGATCGTGATTTCCAACGAGAAACACACGTTGATGTCGATGAATTGGGTAAATTTGTTCAAACAAATCTTCCAAAATTGGTTCCAGATCAACGTATAGTGTATGACACAATTATGGATGCAATTACAAGTCAAAATGGTAGATTTTATTTCATAGATGCACCCGGAGGCACAGGTAAAACCTTCCTCATTTCACTCATTTTGGCAGCCACACGATCACGAAAGAACATTGCACTAGCAATCGCATCATCTGGAATTGCAGCAACTCTTTTGGATGGTGGCCGAACAGCGCATTAAGCACTGAAATTGCCATTGAATATGCAAATAATTGAGATACTAACATGTAATATCAACAAAAATTCTAAAACGGGCAAACTACTCACATCATGTAAAATCATTGTATGGGACGAATGTACTATGGCACATAAAAAATCATTGGAAGCACTTCATCGCACACTAAAAGATTTGAGAGGAAATGAACAACTTTTCGGTGGCGCACTCCTTTTATTGTCTGGTGATTTTCGACAAACTCTACCTGTTATATCATGTTCAACAGTAGCCGATGAGCTTAATGCATGTCTCAAATCATCCATTTTATGGCGATACGTACACATACATTCACTTTGAATACCAATATGCGTGTACAAATACAACATGATACATCCGCTGAACGTTTCGCAAAGCAATTGTTGGATATGGGAAATGGGAAAATGGCAATAGAGGAATCCACACAATGTATCACATTGCCAGCAAATTTCTGTAAAATAATTGCAACCATAGACGAATTGATTGCACACAATCATTAAAATCATCAATGGCTCAGTGCACGTGCTATATTAGCAGCCAAAAACAACGATTTCAATGCTATTAATTTCAGCATACTTAATGAAATACCAGGAGAAGCGACAACGTATAAGTCAATCGATACTATTGTATAATGAATCAAGACGAAGTCGTCAATTATCCAACAGAATTTTTGAATTCACTTGATTTGCCAGGCATGCCACCGCATGTTTTAACATCGAAAATTGGCGTGCCTATCATTCTTCTCCGAAACATAAATCCACCACAACTTTGTAACGATACCAGGCTTTCAGTAAGAAAAATGATGAACAATATTATTGAAGCTACAATTTTAAACGGGAAATTCAAAGGAGAAAATGTACTGTTGCCACGCATCCCAATGATTCCGACAGATATGCCATTTGAGTTTAAACGTCTGCAGTTTCCAGTGCGAGTCGCCTTTGCAATGACCATCAATAAGGCACAAGGACAGTCGTTAGAAGTGTGTGGACTAAATTGAGAAAATCCATGCTTCTCACATGGACAACTGTATGTAGCCTGCTCACGCGTTGGAAAACCTTCTGATTTATGTGTGTACGCACCAGATAGAAAAACAAAAAACATTGTGTATCCAAAAGTACTCCAATAAATAAAAACACATACGGCCACCACTGTCAAATTTAGGTAAGAAAAACATAACCTAAGCTTATCGCTTCTAATTGGCTCCGACCTTGCCTCAAGTCTGACTTATCCAATCGGAAGGCAAGAGGCTCCCGACGTGGCGCTTCTATAAAGTCGCGGTTTCTTTTTTTTAGTGACATTGCAACGCTAATAGATAAAAACAACATATAAACTAGCAAAAGATTCTGACAATCATTTATGCTCTTAAGTCGGAGCATTATGCACATTATTAATTATGAATTAAATCTTAGGTATTAGCACCAAGATTGATTTAATTTGAAATGGCTTAAATCACACGTTACTACAAAAAGAATAGAGCTCCGTTAAATCACCACAAGTCAACGCCATACCAAGTCACAAATCGTGTGTTTAAATGGTCGCAAGGGTAATATTTAGAACCACGCTGAGTGATTCGAAAAAATATTTGTTTTTAGGATGTGTTGATATTACAATTGTGTTGTTAATACAGTAAATATAAAAAAAATAGATCACTTGATGTCTAGCGCTGGCTGCTTAATTAAACCTAATGATAATGTGTCAAATGATCATGGCAACACTTATTTCTACCGCAAATCGCAGGCGCGAGTGGGTTCGTGTTGCAATGGTGCAATTTCGACATTTTTATTAACACATTTGACGTATGTACTTAGTTTGCTCGATAATTCAACACCAGGTGAAGCGACACAATGCGATAATCACCGACTCTCAAACATTTTCGTACCAAATATAAGTTAACATATGTGTTATTTTTATCATTTCAAATTCAAAAAATCAAAGAATATTAATAAGAATGAATTACCAAAGCATTCGCTATTTTATAGTAATGATAATAAGAATAAAGTCATTATGCAGGAGAGAATAAAATATACATAGTATAGTTCAGCAGTTCATCAAGTACATTTGAAGTGGAATCATATTTTCACTAGTAAATATATGATTTACCAATTCAGGCAGCGGAAATGTACTAAACCTTCAGAGATAGTATCACGATGCTGTCTATGGTTTCGATAAAGTTTTGAAACGAATATGATATTACAGGATCTGTTGAACTGTTCTTTAAACCGAGTATATTTTAGCTGATGAAAATTTACTGGGATTTCATTTAATTTATCGCCAGGAAAAACAATTTTTTACTAATGAAATAAACTATCGCTTTTCATGAAATTGTTCCTGGCAGTATTTTGCTGCGTTCTATTCTTTGTGTGATTTTAAGAAGAGTGAGCGAACTTTTTAAATTCTCTACACCCGGAATAATCATAGAGTGTGTTTCTATTCAGCCTATATTATGAACATAGAATCACAAAAAAACATAAGAACGAAGAGAGGTAAGTATTTTATGTCCCGTGTTGTTATAGTGTTAGAAAATTATTGGGTAGAAAATAGTCAAAATTCCAATCGTCGTTGACCCTTTTTCCGTATCTTATCAATCCAAAATGTATAGCTTTCGCTAAAAAAACATAGATTTTGCAACTCTGCTTACTTTGTAATAGAAATAAAGACGGCTAGTGATCAAAGCTTACCTTATGTTATATAAATGATATCCATAATATTTGGTTCTTCCAAAAGTGTTCCGTTTTGAAAAGCGCTGACTTGCAGGTAAAGCCAACACCTGTGCGTCAATTAGTCAGACGGCACACGTGAACAAAGCATTACTGCGGTCACTCATTATATTGCCATACACCCATGCATTTTTTTACGGACCTCGCTGTTTGTTATCGGACATATTTATATATGTACCAATATAATATTTCAGAAGAAAAAGGATTGCATCTAATGTTTTTATGTTAAGGAACGCTCTGATCGTCAATATCGTGTATATAAGCTTTTGTTTGTGTACGGAGTATTGTCAGATCTAACCTCACCATCATTGGAATAAGTATGTCATATATTACAGCGAAGTATGTTCAATACTATAGAACACATTTTTTTATATGAATTATTTGTCTTAACGTCGTGATATGTCTTACAAAGTCATCCTAAAAAAGCTAGCAGCCAACAGATTAATATGTATCGAAGACCGATATTAACTTTTACCTTGCCGAATTACAAGACGTTAAATAATACAATTAACGGGGCTATATTAATTTAATCAATATACAGATTTAAAATATTATGCTCTTCAAATAAATATGCAACCTTGATATTGCTTATTTAAATCATCGAACGGTACTTGCAAAATCTATTACAGTTGTGTGATAACGCGCTTATCATACGCAAAATATTGTTTACTGTCTGTAGATTTGGGATTTAATTAAAGTATGCACAAAAAACACATTTTTAAATTTGTCGAGCGATTATATATCATGTTTATTTGTGAGTTCATCAATCTGTTTACCTCGTTTGAAAAGTTTTCGCCATGTATGGCGAGAGATTGTAGCCCCAGGCCACAGTTAGAAATTGTGAGACATTTATTTGTCTTTAGATAAGACGTCTGTCCATGACACTGTTCATTACGCTGCAATATTATGATTCATACATTAAGTGCTGTTAAATGCAAAATTAGTACGCCGCATCACTGCCTACGGCGGTCTGACATTTGTTTTTAATTACAATTAAACATCACATTAGCGCGAACTTTCTAAAGTCTTGAGAAGCTACTATAAAAATAGACTTATAAGGCTTTTTGCGTAATAAAGCTTCTGAACGTATTCATTGTATTTAACATCTTTTTTGTTAAATCGAGATTCAATATTAAGAGAATATTTTTGGGAGATATAATTGACGATTTTCTATTGATATCAAGTGTACATATTATATTTTCATAGTTTGTATAATTCCTATGTAATGTCTTTTCACTAAAATAAAATAAAAAATAATGTCCCTTTTAATGTTAACGGTTAATTTTTGGAGGATTTGCTTAAAACATATAAATTAAACACGTGTAGTTTTTTTTCTAGATTTTATATTAAAATGGTTAAAACTGGTTTTGTTCATTCCTTGCTTAACAATATGGCAAAATCAGTTCTGATCATAATAAAAATATAAAGATAGTACTTTACAGATTTTTGATTATTTGAAAGTTAACTGAAGGTTTCTATTGAATAATATGAATTAAATTGACTTTTTTGTATGTGCTGAAATAATCAAATGGTATTTTTTAATGGATATGCCGTTGTGGCAGAGATTGCAATGGTTACGTGAGATTTTAAGGAGCACCAATGAATGTCCTGTTTTTTGTGTATTAATGAAATGACAAAAAGCACACAGAAATTCAAATAATCTTTTATTGAAAAGGATCAAATTAAGATATTAATAAAAATAATAGAAAAAAGATGTAAAAAAGTAAAATAAATAAAACTAACAAAAATATTATGATCACCGAAGTAGTTTAAAAATCTAAATCCACTAAAACTTGACTTAATAAATAATATATCTATAAATCGTGATAAATAAGATTTATATAAATTGTATTAGGTGAAGAAAATTTTGCAATCATATAATGACTATAAAATAATTCCATTTGAAATCAATAGTTAAATGATTTTTTCATTTCGAATAAAATACATCAATTCCTTTCCATATATATATAAAACATAGAAATAACAAACAAAGTATAACTTTTTAAATTATTTTTAACGAACTGTGATATTCTTTTTTAATGTTTTTTTTTGCCTTTTGACTATCAAATATATCAACGATTGAAAATTGAAATCATACCCTTTGTAGTGTATTAACATAGCCAAAAATATCAAATCAATCTGAAAAAATCTTAATAATTATTTGACTAATATTTGGAGCAAAACATTTGGAGCAAAACATTTTAAGAGAGATCGCATTTTATACTGGCATTTAAAAGACATGGTTTTTCATACAGCAAAAAATAAATAAAAAAGCGTTACTCACTTTTTATACAGCCGAAATTTTCCGATATTTCTGGCTTTAGTCACTTTGACGATATATTTGAGTACAGAAATAGACAGAGCACGTACAAAATAAATAAATCGACGCCGAAGACCGACGCTGGTCTAGTGAATGATCGTTCCATTGATAGGCGTCGCGACGGGCCACGCCCCTTCGCCGGATCTACTGCGTATCTTGAGATGCTGCGAAATCCGGGCGCGCCAACAGATCTCCTTTGGAGATGGTTTTCTATGTTGTGAATTCTACCGGTCACCTTTGCTGCTGCCCGGTGATTTACAAGTGGAAACTGCAGTGTGGGATCGGATATAAGAAAGAAAAATAGTTTTTAATTAATTAATAAATAATTTACAGTCTCAATTATCGCAACATGAAAATAGTTTTCCATTTTTACTCAATATTTGACTGAACAATTAATTTTGCAACACCGCACGCTGATATAACAATATTTAAGTATATTAAAACAGAGAATAACGAAGAAATATAATATAAAAAAAAAAAAAACAACATAAAATTCGATTGATTATCGAAATAATATCACATCGCGGATCACCCAAAAACCACCGGATGAGAAACTATGGTCTAGAGATCAGACATATAGTCAAGAGTAATATATATTTAACCATATTTTTTTTTTTTGTAAGAAGACACAAAAACGTATATAATAAGATAAATAAATGGATCCAAGGATAATTTTTTAATGTATAAATTTTGGTAACTCGAATTAAGCTGCGATTAAAAAAAACAAGTTTACTTTGTAAATCGTTGGACAGATATATGGATTAAATATTACACTTGATATAATTTTTTTTGACAGATAAAGATTTGACACGGTAATAATTGTTTTTATATTTACCAATGCAGCACTGTCCAATAAAAAATGTCAGTGACCAGGCGTCGAGCCGCGGTTTTGAAGTGACGGGTGAACTGTCAATGTCGACCACGGACACGCCTACTTGTGAGGATATTTGTGAGAATACATAATACACACAATACTGCAACATTATTTTGAGTGTGTGTTGCATGTTAGAGAAGCTTGTATGATTTAGAATATTTTGGGAAAATGTCCGATTGAATGTTTGCGTTTCACTATTGAGTTCATTTGATAAAATAAATTGATAAAAAGATAAATGTATTTTTATTTTATATTTAACCATCGTGAGCATCAGTGCTCAGTGCAAAGTAATTTTTGCAATGAGTTCAGACAGTCTTGATAATAAATATATCAAACAGTGTTTATAGATTTTACAAATAGGTTTATGAAGTATCAGGCAAGATACACACATAGTTGTAAGAGAAATTCAAATTTATGGCCGAAAAAATGATGTCACGATCCCGTCGTCAGTTTGTAAATGTTGACATAACTAAATTCCCAATGATGTGAGAAAAGGCTAAAATCAAACAAATGCTAACATTAATTATCAGATATGTAAACGATCAAAAGAAAATCGGCAAAACTACCGCCAAATAAATGTATTTTGAATATCGATGTTTTAGTCACATTTCACTATATCACTTAAAAATATGAAAACAGAATATGTCGGTTCATAGCTTTTAGATGTATGACTTTATTTTGTGATTCTCCCACAGTGTAACCGATTATTGTTTTTGCAGGTTGCAAATTATTTTAATTAGGAGTGATATTTGAGCAAGTCATAGAAGTGAATCGTTTTCAATCAACCGATCAGATGCCATCGTGCTATTTTCGTAACGAATCAAGTTTCATTTCACACCAGCATTAAGAATTGTATTCAAGTGTATTAGATTATTTGAAAGTACAGTGTACACTGCGCACAATTTAATCGTTGTATTTCATGCTGGCAAAATAAACTTCGAGTTTGCTCAGTTTGTTGTAATAAACATGGCACTTAACGATAAATTACCCGCTGCAAAGTTCATTGGAATTAATCTGAAGATTGTTGCACAGCTCGTTGCTAACGTCGTAGCAAAATCGGGATCCCGCTGACCCCGAGGGTAAAATAAGATACAAGCTTCCAACCGGTGCACAAAATACGTTGTCATGAAAATATTGTTATCGATAACGCCTGACGAAGGAACGACCCAGTAAAGTATCTCAGCATACAGCATCTTTTAATAAACCATACTTTGTATTGCGTTAAACCTTAGAATAAATAGTGGTCATACCATGGCGGGGCTAAGAAAAGTCAATTTACAATCTTTGACAATGTATCTTGTTTGTAAGTGGGACGCATTCTCTTTTATAATGATCGTTTATTCTATTTTCTATACTTAATTGAAAAGATGTAAATAATCCTACAATAAAAAGCCAAAAACTCATTTAGTTTATATATGCCTATTAAGGATTTTATTGATACTTCAACGTCAATACCATGATATATTTTATGTATCAAATACTAAAATTCCTTCCAAATATTATGCCATTTCATATTCAGTGTGACTAAACATGATTTTTCACACTATTTAACAAAAATAATAATAGCAAATAAAAATGAAAATCCTTTGTAAACACTTTGGGCTTTTATCAATCGTTGGTCATACAAAAGACTGGTTACTTCTCAAATCTATACTATTCAATTTTGAAAAT
Source organism: Himalopsyche japonica (assembly GCA_028555115.1). Classification (NCBI taxonomy): domain Eukaryota; kingdom Metazoa; phylum Arthropoda; class Insecta; order Trichoptera; family Rhyacophilidae; genus Himalopsyche; species Himalopsyche japonica. The sequence continues at coordinate 137,632 of JAHFWJ010000208.1, forward strand.
GTTCGGACAAACTTAATTTTTTGATGATATATAGCCGAGAAAGTTTCGTGAAGCTTTTTGTTTCTAAAATCGTAGTATACGGTCTCTCATTGATTTCAATAAGAAAGTAATAATTCCATAGTAATGTTTGTAATTGTAATTACATGTTCAATTTCTTTTTAAGTCTTTTAATACTGTTTCATATTGGATAAAAACTATAAGCCTAATATATAAAAGAAAATACAAAATATATTATTGTTAAGGCAGTTAGATAACCAAAGTTGTAATTTATCCCCCGGATAAAGCGTTTCTAATATTTTCTGAATAAAAACCAATAATTTTCATTTAAATATCACTAATTCAAAATGTTATATTATATAAACATTATCTTTTGATATCAAAATAAAATCATGGCAGCTTATTTATTTACTTGGAGCACTGATCCTGATCACTGATAATTCGTGTAATTTCCTCAAAAGACTTCCGTATTTAGGAAGCTTTCTACCGGCAGTGATTGGGGCACTTACCATGACAAGAGAGTCTGCCGTCTGGAGAGATCGACCCAACCAACATCTGATAGACAAATAAATTACTGTTATCAACGTCCCCAGTGAATCTCGCTTCTCAGCTGCCAATAAAATAACCCAGCGAATATCATGGATACAAACATCGTGGTTTTGTATTTATATAATAAAAACCATCGGTTTTTGACTGCCTGATTTTGTACAGTTGAATTTCATTACTTTTTCTTGAATACATTTTGTTTTTGCTTTTGACTATGAATATTATACTACATATGCAGATCATAAAGCCTCCATACAGAAATGGATTACAATCTGTAGAGATCATAAGTACTTTACAGGTTTTAGTAAATATCGTTTCAAAAAACAAATGGATACATATTGATTCGAATGGCAAATATACCATCTACAATTTCATGTAATACACAAAATATAATAAATAAAAAATCACATTAAGCCGTGATAGTTACGTATTATTATTTTTATGAGCACCCTTTTTTGTTATTGTTTTTGGAATTTATTGCGGTAACTCTAAATATATAGTTTGTAGGCTGCACTCACATTTTTACAACAGCTTTACGATATTTACCATTTACCAATTACTTTACTTTAGTACTAAGTGGCCGTCTAAGATTTAAAGCTATGTAGATGTATTCGCAATATGTCACCAGGTCAGTAGTAATGTGTCTCCAAGACCATTGACGCTATATGGTTCGATATAATTATTGGGAAACTCGAAGATTACCAAACTAAGCAAGCCGGCTTTTGTTTCTTTTAGATATCAAGATTTATTTCAGATTTAATGCCATCAGGGTGGAAAGGATTATCACCTGACACAGGTGTATGTCTTTTTATATAATTACTTACATTGATTGATTCCTGTATGTTTCATCAAGAGAGTTGTGGAAAATCAGATATTAAAACGGAATAAGCTCTATCGTTGAAATTTTCAATGAATGAATTATAAATAGAAAACCTTACCCCTCATCTCTTTTGTAAAACAACCAACTGATTGCCCTTTTTGAATTCAGTAGAATAATGGTGACAATTTATTGTGTACAATATCAAATTTTTCATTGTTTCCGATGATATAAAAAAGGCCATCCTTGTTGAAAAATGTGAATTACAAATCAATATATAAATAATTTTGATTTTAATTAAATGAAATTTTATTTCGAAATTCACAGTAACAAAGTTTTACGATGTTCACACATTCGAGATAATTTTACAATGTTGAGTTCAATCTACTTTACACTGTTGATATCGCGCTTTCAACGTCTCGCCACAATCATAATATTACTGTTATCCTTTGGACATTATTGGTTCTTCAATACAGCGAAAATCTCTGTTCGAGATAATACGAGAGTAAATAATATTATTATGATGCCCATACAATCCTTCAACTCGCACAGTTCGTCCCTAGACAGAATAAAATACTACAAATACTATATAGGTAAAAGCTCATATGGAAAATAAGATTTTTCGTTAATATATAACATCAATATTCAATTAAAATGAAAAAAAGTGATGTATAGAATATTTTCTTTAATAAAGAATTTCAAAGGAAGAAGTTTAAAACACTATTCGATTGTTTCAATAAATAAGATTTAATTAATATAACTGTTACAAAACCTTTTCGTATTTATCAATATTTTTGTAAAACCCCATTTTTGAAAATTAAAGGGAGGGTTTACTGATTAGGATGTAAAAAAAATTGACCCACAATCTTGAGTTCTCTCTTTAATTGTTTGCCTCTTTGGACGCCTCGTGATTATGTATTATATTTAAATATCGCCTTCATAATCGAGTTTCTACTGAGATTTTTTTACATTGTTTTTGAAGAACTTTTGATTCACCGCATCTTACGAAGTGATGTTTAATTGCATATATAAATCTTGCTCTCAATACGTTAACTTTATTTCTCTAAGATCAGAGCGAAACGTGTATGATATCTTCGGGTTAAGTTAGTCACTCTAAATGGTTTAACGGTGAAGTCGGTTTTCAGTTATATGCTGACCAGCGATGGTTGAATGTAGATATTGAGATTTTCATTGATGAATTGTGAGTATACAACTGTGGGGTGCGCCGTTGGGTCAGTCGTGATAATTACAGTTATTTACGAAGGAAGCGGATTATCTGGCGGCTTCTCCAGCTACTTGCCCCGATTACGACTCGCCTGATATTTTATTTCGCAAACAGTGCGAAGTGTACATGTGCACTGAGCAAAACGAAAACAATGATTTTAGTTAGAGATACTATGTCGTCAGTGAAAACTATTGAAAATTATGTCAATTGAATATAATGCAACTTTTAGATACATACTGACTGTAACTTCTTGATAGAGAGGCACTGTATTATAAGTAATAAAAATGTATACAATTGTTTAAATATTTATTACATTTACAAAAATCGAAAAACGTATTTTTTTTTATATGGCTTCATAATTAAAAACAATATAAAAATACATAAAGAATATTTGAATTATAAAAAAAAATATTGTTTGCTAATTTGTTTTTCCATTGATAAAAAACGTTATTATTGTCATGCAGGAGAAAGTGACCAAGTGTAGAATAGTCCAATGTTGAAATCAATTTCTGGTAGAGATTTTTTAATTCATGGTGATGTTAAGTTTTTTTCTCCAGGAGCATTTATGTTCTTGAAACGTTAAATAGCCTATTAGCATATTAATACGAAAATTCACTTACTTACTTTCTCTTAGCGATGATAATTTGTAACTTTATTTGAAAAACAGTTTAAATATTGTAATCTATTTATTATGTAACATAACATAAGATATAAGAATTCGTTTTATTAAATTTGTAAATATGTAGTGTGTTAACGATGCGTCAACAATTAAAACGATTTTTTTTAAATAAAACAAATGCCATAGTTTGAATAAGTTTGGCGATTGTGACAATTTGGATACCATTAAACAAAAACAAAATGCCATGCAGTATTGTTTGACATCTTCTTTCCTGTTTGATTGCTTCTGTCACATTTAATTAAATATATAACTTCTTCATGTCTCGTCTTTACAAGACATCTCATGTATTTAAAATTATCTCTTATTCTGTAAATTCTATTATCTGTAGTTTGTTGACGACCTCTTTCCTACTTTATTTACATAAAAATTGATACGATGCAAAATTGTATTCACGATATTAAAAAAAAAACTGCATTAGAATAAATCTGACAAGCATTATGGTTAATCTGTTTAAAATGCTACTGTTATGTTCATAAAATAACCGTAATAATGAGATGGTTCATATATTTGGCCCAATTAAAACTCGATTGAAGGAGCGTGCGTTTTAGCGACTGTTCGGCCTCGAATTAAACGCAGGCTGTCAAACATACGCTCGGTCGATCAGCTGATTTTCTGATGGACTGCCAAATAAACGCATGCGGGATGCATAATAACAATAATCAAACTTCTTGCGACGCCTTCGCTCCTCTTAATAGACAACTTTTGCCTGACAGCGCGGGAATTTCGAAAAATACAGTGGTGGACTTGATAAACGGCAAAATTGGTTGAATATATATAGGGTGCCTAGCTTTAATTATTATAACTGCTTTTGAGATAATTTTCATATCTCTCAACTTCAAATATTTCAATTATCTAATTCACTGTTTCCCGCCGAAAAGTTGCGAGTAAAACCTTTTTAATCACATTTTAATTGTAAATTTATTCTGAGAATAAATATTTATTGTGTTGTAGAATACTTGTGCTAATAACTCACAAAACTTGGGACATATTCAATTGACAAAAATAATTTATGTATTTGTTGTCGGGCGAATGATTAGGATCACTGGAGATAAAAATATCTTCCAGTATGGGCGGTTGCTTGGTGCTGGGGACATCATGATCTACAACGTGTATACGATACAATCCATTATAGATTAAAACAATTTGTATATATTTATGGTAAACTGGGATCGTAGTCGCGGTGTCATTGTTACTTGTTTTTGAAGTGGTATCGTCTGTAAGAGTTCAAATATCGTAAGGAATAATTCATAATTAAATTTTTCAATGTGTTTATCTTATTTTTCTCAAGGGCATGACTATTTGTGTTTTTTTTAAATTTTCTCTTATTCATCCAATTTTATATGTGATATAGTAACTACTATTAGCTGCCATTAGTTGTGAAATTTTTTAATATTATTCTTAGAAAAATGATTGTTTTTGGTGTGAAAATTTCTGCTAAGATATCTCTATTAAGAATCCATTTGCTTCATATCAAAAGTGTGTAATGTTAAAAATGAAAATGTTTACATTTATTGTATTTCGGTAGCAATCAAATGGCATTATAAAACCTAAGTACAACTCTATTGTAAACGCCATCAATAACGTTAGATGTTTGGTTAGGCATGCGAGATGCGAGTTACGAATCATATGTGATTGATTTATATCAGGTTGGATATAATTATAGACCGCATGTGAATCGATTCTGTTTGAGTAACAGCTGAATTACCTACTAAAATTACTAAAGAGTAAAAATAATAATCGGTGATTGATGAGCTGGTTGTTGGGCCTAGTGAGTTATGCTCTCCAATTTGAGGAACACGATTTATGATCGATCGCAAGTTAATTTGAATCGCTTTGAAGTATTCAAAAATCTTATTTGATTTATCGCCGTTTTATCGCAAAAATTAAACCACCACTACACAGCTTGCCCCCCATATGAATGCGGTATCGTATGCAAAATTATGATTTGACTTTTATTATATTTGTTGGATTTTAAAACGACAAAGAATGCGGATGTCGTTCTTTTTGTTAAAGAATAAATATCGTGTTATCATGCACGGGCTCAAAATTATATTCTAAAAATACAATATTCAATAACCAAACTAATAAACATATAATTTACAGTGAAGGATGGATGTGTTTTTATCTATTAGACACCTTTTTATGCATAACGTCTTTTTTATATATTTATTGGCACGTATCTAAAGTATAAATAAGAACACATAATTTCATTGAATCTTTCAATTTGTAAAATAATAAGATGAACTAAGCACTGGAAACTAATTCATAAAAAATAGAAAAACATATTTTTTGTGTACTACAGTATCATAAAATATTCGTAAAAGTGTGTTGCTTTCACTATATAAAAATCTAATAAAAATATTAGTCATCAGCAAGGATGTCAACTGAATAATTTCAAACAAGCTATACTTAATACACTAGAAAAACGTACTCACTTTTGTCCGTTTGAAGTTGAAAAATCAACATCCGAAACACTAAGGTGGTACATGAAATCACACTCCTGCAATAGCTATGCATTTAAAGTATCTACATATTTTGATTTTTTAAATAATCAAGAACTAATACTTATTCACAGTAAATTTCGCAAAAAGTAAAATGAACAATCAAGACGATAAAATTTCATGATATTAAAAACAATTTTTCTACACTCGCTCATGTTATTTTACATAATAAAAACACATTGTTAGTACTGTAATAGTAACTGATAGTATCAGTTGATATTGCTCGCTATAAGTGAAACCGGTACTGATCAAAAAACATATTGTGGAAATAAGTACTAAAAAATGTGTTTTTATTATTTAAAATATCATTCCTTTCCATCAAGAAGTGATTTAACACCTTAAAAGTGAATCACTCATGTATTTTATATTATTTTAGATTGAAACTTTTTATAGATTTTATATTGATAATATTATATCATATATTTTAAATAACATATCTTACCATACTCATACAAGCTGAACTATTTTTGTGTTTCACTTAAATCTATAGGCAGTGGCTTTGACTTGAAAATAAACATTGTCAAAAATTTCAGTTAAGGATACTTACCTATATGAAGAAATATTGAATATTGACTACCTTATTAGCTATCGTAGATAAGTATCGTTATTCACAATAATATAAATGTTTTATACCAAATTAAATAAAAAAAATGCTAGATTTGATGTATTATACCCGGCCAAGGTGTAATTTATAAGAGCCGTTATTTTTCATCCCCAAAAATGCGTCCGCTCGACACGCGACACCCGACACCCTAGCGCTAAACATTTTCCGGTCCTTTGTCATGCAGTACTTTTATTTCCTGTTTCTACATTGTCTGCGGACCGGGGTGATGCTTTCGAAATATGGGATACAAACTGGAATGAATTATTTCTTTTGATTCCTTTATATAATGCAACATTAAAAAATATCTATTTTATAATGTCAAAGTATTTTCGATACATTTTTTGCAAACAAAGATATTATGTTGTATTAAAAAACTGTAGTATGGAAAAATATTTGTTTTCATGTCTTCTTCCAGTGTGTGATGTAAAGATTTTTTAACTTTATTTATTGTTGCTGAAATCGAATGAAAGACAGTATAAAGTATATTATTTTGTTTCCGTTTGAGATTGTCAGATATAATCGATAATAAAACGCTCTCCGAATAAAAATAAGATATTTAAGTTTGTCTTTTAACCCTCTAATTGCTAACATCTCAACTGTTGAGACGGCTGATTTTATTGTGTTGATAATTGATACCCGAAAATATATGAATTAGCATTGATAAAATCTTCTTGTACTAGCATTGCTTGATTTGTTCTGACAAACTGAATAATATTGTTTCAAACCAATATTATTTCATAAATTTTTGAAGACTAGGTGTTGGAATATTCTTTGAACAGATCAGCGGGAACGAGTTAATTCAATAAAATACTTAAAAAATTCCTAAATTGTGATGACCATTCAACAATACCATTTTCTATTAGAACTGATTGTACGTTGTATAAACAAATCTCCTTGAAGTTATAAGTGGTAAACTGAGCAAAAAAAATAAATATTGATAACCATTTTGTCACATGGATTGAAAAAATATTTTTTTTTACAATATCATGATTGGTTCACGAAGATCGAATGAATATGATATGCGTTTTGTATAAGTTGGAGGTAAAATATCGTATGATTAATCATTGTGCGATTAATCGACAAATCGTTGCGAAGCAAAGAATGTTCGACAACCTACAAAATAATGGAAATACTGTGAGCTATCCATACGTCATTGTTAATAAACAAACTATACATATATTGAAAAAGTGGATATCGACGCATTTTGTACTGTCTAACAGGGTAAAAAATACAAACCATTAAAATAATGGTGGGGAAAAAAATGATATTTCATATCAAATTAATTTTATAATTAAGTCGACATCTATCGAAATGCAATTGCAATATATTGGATCGATTCCTGATTTATTCCAAATGGGTTTGGTATGTTTTTATCTATACTGAAAAAAATTAATACCTTACACAAGTGTACATTATTGAAACACAAAATATTTGAAAAATCGTGTCACGTTAAAAAAATATATTTGAATAAAATTGGTGTAGTTTTCGACGACTCTAACGATCTAACAATAAACAATAATTATATTTTTATAACTATCGTACATCTTAGGTTGCCAATTTTTAGCTCAATGAGATTATGCCTCATTTTCTTTTTGTTTGGCTGAAAATTTTTTTTTTGTTATTTCAATTAAAAATGGGTTTGCAATTATTGTAATGTAGGTTGCATTGCCATTTAATTTAAATACAATTTAAGGAACCGACATGACTAAAAGATAATTAAAATTAAATATCGTAATAAGTTTGAAAAAAATTATCAGGTCATTTATTTGACGTTCTAAATTCAAAAAAATCAATCGTATAATTATAAATTATTACAAACGGTTTTTTTATTAGTAATTTATGTCCAAATTGTAGCCATTTTAAATATGTAATTTCGGTAACCTGTTCTCGCTGAAATGAGAATTAAACGTTTGATTAAAATATTGCTTAGCTTATAATAAGCAATTTAATAAAATGTTACTCACCAAAATAACTGTTGTTCATACGAAATTAATAACACGAGGTAAGCAGGAAAAGACGAATTATGCCTGTGTAAGAATTAATGCGATTATTTTAATTTGAGCACGATTATTATTGCTATAATGTTCCAAAATATCATTTATATTTAAATGGCAACACTTCTTAGGATATAAAGTGATATCCATATTTTTTATAATCTTTTTGAGTATCTTTAAGATGCTCAATTAAAAAAAAAGATATTTTTTTAAAATTCTTTAGTAAACCTTTCGATTTGTGGTTCATACCTGGAGTTTTTCAAAATAATGTGTGAGTTTCTTGAAACATTATCATTTTTGCAATCTGGTTGGTTTACTTACTGGCTACGATAGAATAGCAAAAATTAAAGCATGAATGTAAAAATATTTTTTTGATAATATAAGCCCACACGAAATGTTAAAAAAATGTGATCGGTTAATTATCGGCCTTAAATTCTATCATATTTTTAAAACTAACATGCTAGAGAAAAGATAATGAACATATTTTAGTGTAACATGGTGAAATAAATAGCAGCGTATTTTAGCTCTACAAAATATTTTTTTTAAATATAATTGATAGCTATTTCGGCTCACGCCATCGTCAGAACTATGCTTAAACGAACATTTGCTTATCTAGCTGTGTAGAAAAGGTACACAATACATCATCTCTCCTGTTTTAACGACCTAGCTTGTTTTTTGCCCGCAATAATATATAGATAACCAAATGTTCGTTAAAGCATAGTTCTGAGGATGGGGTGAGCCAAAATAGCTATCAACTATGTTGAAAAAAATAAAAAAATAATTTTGTAGAACTGAAATACATTGCTATTTTTTTTCACCGTACTATAATAGAGTTTTACCAAATGAATGCCAATTCAATCAATATATTTTAGTGTGTTTGAATCTATTTGAAACAAATTCAATTGACTTGACAAGTAAAAGCACACATAAGTCCTACTCATTTAATGAAATTGAAAACCTAATTTAAATGTTTTTAAAAAATAATGGTGTAGTAACGCTAGAAATATATAATAGCATTACAATTAATTATTGTACTCAGAAATTAGACAGGCGTAAATATGATACGCTCACAAACGAACCAGCCAACCAAACAAAATATAAACAGCTTTTAATTAATTAACGAAACTAACTCGAGTATAATTGACTCTAAATTCCCATTTCCCATACAGGAGAGGGGGAGGCTATAAATATGACAGGCATGAAAATATTCCTGCGTCGCGGTTAAGCTTACACGCCCATTTTCTCGACTATTTTCTGGTGACTAATGAACTAAATATGACCAGGGGAGCAGAAGAGCGAGAATGTATTTTGGATAATGCGTGTTTCGCTATTACATACACATCTATAATGGGTAACAAATCGTTATTTATATCCGATGCCTCGCTACAAATACATTTTAGTGTACGAATAATCAAATTTAACATCGTAAATTCTAAGGAAAGATTTTTTCTGTTTTTGTTATTGAAACACAATTTTCCAGAGCGCTTCAGATATTTACAACAAGAACTTTCAGTAGCACGATTTTTTTACATTATATATTTTCATACTTTATTCAAAATGAAGTGAATTCAATTTTTTTAACAATAATAAATAAAGAAGGTTGTAAGGTAAATTTTTTTCTTTGATTTCACGTTTGAATTACGTTTTCTTTTTATTAAAAAATAGATGAAATATAAAGCGGGCGTTCAATATTGATTTATTATTTTTTTCCCGGTTATTAAAGCTTCATCATTTCCTTTCCTTGAAAGTCAAATATTAAGGATTGTACTCAAAGTTAAAATGTCATATTGTATAAATGATTTCAATGTAGGCGTGAGTAACTATTAAAAAAAACTAACAAACTATGTTGGATGACAAAAATCAATATATTTTTGCACTCTGTAAAGTATTTGCATTTAATCACAACTGAAATAGATTGAATGTTTTTCGTGAAAGACAGATGAAAATAAATATATTTCATATTAGTTTTTGAAAAAATGTAGCAACATATAAATTATATAGATATTTTTTAAATAGAAAGTTTGTGACACTTGTGAAAAGTTAAGCACTGTGTAGTACTAAAACACTATTAAATAAGCGAGGGAAATAAAAACTCCACTTACCTTCCGCTCGAGTGAGATCACATTACGAATACAAAAAAGGACACCTTAAAAGTTTTCCAATAAAGAAAAGCGAGTTCGGTTTGTGCTTGGTGGGGTTCCAGTGTGATGAGGAAGGGTCCCGTCGCCATGGGAACGCCGCCCTTCGCAAATGGGCGTGTCTGAAGCCGCCTTCTCCCTCTGAACCCTCGCCCTTGATATCTACAATCCGCCTACAGCACGTGCCAAAGATCGCATGTATATTAAACCAGTATGCCGAAAGCTTGCTCCGTTTCATCTGCCGAAATCATCTGAGCTTTGCGATTGCGTCGCAATAAAATATTTCGAAATGCTATAATCTTGGTCGATTTACATACAATTTTCACTACGTGGAGGAAACGCTACAACTATCTCTCTACTAAGCAAAAAGGTTACTATAGACAATGTTTTATATCCGGTCGTGATATGGAACATATGGCCAACTATTGCAGGCATTTCAACAAAGTTTTTCTATAAAAACTAACTGTTGTTTATTTACTTTCCAACTTTCTCATTTTAAAGAGAATAGGGACAGAAACAATATGACTAGAATACCGTGCTTTACTGGTATCAAATGATTAAAAAAGAATTATAAGACAACAGCACCTATGCATTCGAAAAAAATCTTAAGATAGATCGAAAAACGCTGTTCTTAGAAGGACTTAATGTTGAAAAATCCACCGATGCCAACGAAATTGACCACTGCACCATAGAGAAAAAAATATTAAAGGATTTTTATACACTGTTTTATGATAAAACCGTGTTAAATAATTGGTTCAAAAAGATAATTAAGGCTTCGTTGTGTTGACTGACTAAAACCGTCATCAATTACAAGATACTGATTACACAACTATATTTATAATATATAAAATAATTCTGTCTCTGTGTTCTAATCGTTTCAAACTAAAAGCAAAAGTATGTCTCACAAAAAATGATTTGACAAAAAATTATTACTTACAAACATGTCATGCCATTTTTATATTGATGGATTATTTATATTCGTATGTTATTTATTTTTCAACTCGAGAAGGTATCGGTTTTGTTTTTAAGGGTTTCATTTGTTTAAGATTAAACAAAAAATGTTTATGTATGATACATCGTTTTTAGTTTTGTCGTGTATCGTGAAAGAGTAATTCGTATTGAGTTAAATATTATATCTAGTCCATTTCTTTTTCCAGCAATCAAGCTTCCTATTTAGCAGCTGTCACGCAGTGGAGACAGTAATATCATTAAAATCGCTTATTGAAATATTCTTTATCATTTATTATTACGAAGTTGCCGCCCACATTACGTCTGTCTTAATAATGAACTGAGCAATATTTTTCATCGAGGGTGACAGCTGAGGGCGGCGACGTGTCACACTCACACTGTGCCGGCTGTCTATTCCAATGTGTCAAAACACGTGGCTTAAAATCATATTTAGAAAATTTCATCGTTTCTTTTTGTCGGAAACTTGTCATTAGCCAAATATAGGCCACGGAAAAATATGTAAAATTTCATGTATCTTTATAGCTGAGTGGTAAAAAATTTGCGTTTTCGTTGTAATCATACGTTTGTTCAATGGTTCGAATCCTATAAATTTATTTTTGATTAATTTATGGATTTAAATTTCTTGAAGCTAGTCACATGAAGTTAATAACAATTATTGAAACAATATATATTGTTGCTGAAATTGGGCATATATATATATCGTATATATAATATATAAGGCAAATTGAAAAGAAATATTTGGCCGTATTTAGAGACAGTTAAATTGAATTATATTAGTTGACAAGCGTTAGAAAATACACATATTCAATATAAAAAATCAACATTTCTTACACGTTCACCTAATATTAAATCTTTGATAAATTGACGATTTCATTTATACGATTTTTGGAAAACAGGGTTAAATGCTTTGCTTATATTTATATTGCAATGGTATAGAGCGATAATAAAAAAAAATCTGAAAATATTGTATTATTCTTGATGGGTAAATAAAATTGACTGTACAGTTATTTAAAATACTGTTTAAATTATAGTTGGTTTTAAAAGCAGTAAAAATAGCAAATATGTTAAGCCAATTACAAGTAGCGAATAGATATATCACATAAAATTTGCTTGGTCTTTCTCCAAGATACTGAACCACTTTGCAATGACGATTATTTATCTTACAGTGTAATAATTTACAATGGATTATAAGACGATTGTTTACAATTTCCTCGGAATAATAGGCGACGCGTGACTAGCATCCAGGAACGGATGTCTGATCATCCATCTCGAGTTGACGGCCGAACACCTCTGTACCGACTCTTGACTCTCAAAGTATCCAACGTTCGGAGGCGAACATTTTGTGGGCCGTAATTTGTCATATATTACTTTGTGATAAATGAACAAACATATAAAATATACATGTAACGATATTATTCACCAAATTCCTGTATCTGTTTTATCTGAAAGAAAAAGCCAGCGTTTCACAAACATTCGACATGTGTGTACGCCTTCTATATTTTTCGTAACACAGATTACCTCTTTTAATACAAATAGAGTCGCATATACTTTAATAACTATGAAAATATATTTTCTCACTATTTAAGTACTTTAAGTCCGATGTAGTGCGCACCCCCACCAAACTCATCCCGTTGCAAAAGGGGTAGGTGTACCACATTTTGAAAAACACTGTGTAAAGTTGGTTGGTCATGCAGCGTGTGGTGGTCGGTCTTTAATGTGGCAAAACATTAATTTTTCATTTAATAGCCGAGATTTACTCAATCTAATCTTAATATATTATGTTGTGTGGCTGAAATATGTATGTATCATATATTTTTTTAACAACAACGAAATGTGAGACTTGTTTATTACTCTTTTGACCTTAAATGTCAAAATTCGGTCTTGTAGTTATCTCTTCAGTGTCTTTATTTAATCTCTTCTGCTGGGCTATGTAACATATAACGACGTTTATCAGACTGGAAAGATTTCCAGTCTGATCAAACTTTAAGCTTCTCTACAGATGTAGAGAAGCTTAAAGTTTCCTTAAGTTTTACATATAGTTAGAGCTATATTTTTTAAAACCCTTGTCTGCTCTCAATGTGGAACAAACGTTTTTAAATGAAAATATTTCAACATTTTTTTATACTAGAGCTGCTTGCTAACTAGTTATTCAAGCATCTTTTCAAAAAAGTAGAATTAAAAAAAGTAGAATTAAGAATTTACTAAAAGTTCGTTAATCACTTTCATTACGTATTTAAGGATTGAGTGCGTGAAAAATGTAATAAATCACGAAATCTTACGTTTTAAGGCATAGTTATATATTGTACATCATTTGAAAATAGTCGTTTTTCCTGGGACTCAAACCCATGAGGTCCGTAACGGAAACTAACAACATCAACCTCTGCACCACGGATTCAAGAAATAAACTTAGGCGAAAATTACTTGTCACGACTAGCTATTTTGATTCTTTGAAAAAATGTAGGAAAAAAAATCGTATAAATTATAAGCGCTCGCCGTTTCTAGGAAGTACAAAATTTGAAATCAAATTAATTTTGTAAATAGCCATTCGGAATTTGCAATGTGAATATTTTTATCACGACTTTTCCCAAACTTATATTCATTTAAAAAGGAAAATTTGTTCGTTAATTAAATATAATATTTTTGATATACAAACTATGGTATGACAACAATAATGTGTCAGATGATATCGAATGATTATATTAAATTATGAATTTTATTTTAAGCGAATGAAAATAATACATCATAAGGAAATTACATTAAATGCCCATACAGGTATAAAAAAAACACGAAAATATTTATTTTTGTATCGCAAAAAAATATTTTAGATACTATTTTATCGATTTTAAGAGTATTATTAAACGCACATATAAAATAATACAAAGCATTCATGTAAGCTCTAGGCACTTCAAAATATCGTTGGATAACGTGTTTAATTTAAGGTTTGATCATTATTTAATATTTACACTCGTTTATACGACCGTTAACGTTTATGTAATTTTAATTTATATTTTAGAATGGTTTCCGTGCTTATTATGTCGGTATCTCAAATTATGATATTGTTAAAGTAAAGTAGCGTGTCTACAGAGTGACAGAAAGTAAACAAAACTTTTAACTTACATTGATACTGCTTGACAGGTGACACTTGAGAGGTCATACAAAAAGCTTTGAAATTTAAATACTATGAATATTTTCGAAGTCATTTTTTACATTGTTGTAACTAATAACAGAGCTTTCGTTTCTACGATAAAATTTTAGAGAACATGCTATAAGAATGTTATTTCCTACTAATTTTGGGTCCTGTAAACTTTTTGTTCAAAGTAAATTAAATTTAGCACGGTGAAAAAATAGAAATGTATTATATTTTAGTTCTACATTTTTTTATAAGATATAGTTGATAGCTATTTCGGCTCACACCATCGTCAAAGGCTAGTAATAGTTATAATCTGACGATGACTTATAGTTCTGACGATGGCGTGAGCCGAAATAGCTATCAACTATATCTTATGAAAAAAATTGTAGAACTAAAATACATTGTTATTTTTTCATCGTATTATAATGTAGTTCTACCAAGTAAATGTCAATTCAATCAATAAATTTAATTTAATCGAAAATAACAAAACGATTTTCGCGCACTGACTTTTTTACAGTATAAATAACTTGATATTTTTACAAAAAATAAACATATTAAAACATTGATAAATACGGTTGTTTCAATTAGTCATATGATATTATATTCATATCATGCTTTAAATAATTATTAGTATATACTTTTTTCAAAAAACACTATTAAATGATAATTCATTTTTAATTCTTTTTTTTTTAAATAATATATAATACGTGTCACACGTTGTCAGTACTATTATCTTTTAATATCTTAAAGTATTTAATAATCTAATATAATTTTTGTTTTGTTTCAGCCGGTAAGTTCAATAGCCCCATGAAATTTTACGAGAAACAACAAATAATTTAAGCTTGGTAAGTGTGCATATAAATAGGTAAGTCTAAGATAAATTTGATGGAACCATTAGGAAAAAAATGTTTTTTTATTTTCAGTCATCTTACTTTTCGGTAAATATTTTTATGACATAAGTGAAGCAGTTTAATGCTTTGTAATATTTACATTTATTTATATTTACTTGCAAAAATTAATAAATTTACTGGAGCAGTATGGCCGTATAATATATTTAATTTCATTAAAATATAATGCGTACTATAAAACATAATTTTATTCGTGAATAACGAACGACAAGTTAGAATCATGGATTGGAAATTGGATACAGCTTTTGAGAGAATCATTAACACATATTGAGTGGCCGACTTTTAAATGTAACCCTTTATAGTTATTCACTTGTGTGTTTTAAATAATAATTAAATAAAATAATTCATGTGGATTTTGTACCATTTTAGAATGAGTTTGTAAATCCATGCGTCTTTACGTATATAAAAAAATAATGTATAATACAGCCCTGTTGAGAATATCAACTCTTAACTACGAAACCAGATACAGTAAAATCTAAAGACTGTTTCTAACACAGCTAAACCGTTGGAAATCAAGCTAATATTTATTTATTTTTTGTCAAACTGTGTGATCTATAATCTATGTTTCATAAAAAAAAAACTATAAACAATTCGCTAGACGACGATGAAATACAGTTTTTATAAGACAAAATTATCATTTCAACTATCCAATTGAGTATACGAAAAATGTTGACTAAGTTTTATCTGGACTGACTGGAATCACTTGTTGAAAGTTTTATATCCACCTTTGAACACAAACTTTATTATTAAAATATTATATTTAGCATGCATAATTATCGTGTTGTATTTTACGACCTTTAAAGTATGATTAATTACGGCAGAAACGGTCTACACAAAGTTATTACATTATAATAAAAAATGCACTAGCAACTTCGAATTGAAAGAAAATTACTCGGGCTGATCCCATAATATAATAATAAGAACTTATTTAAAACAATACCGGTTTAGAAAACTCAGTTTTCGAGGCTCGTATAATTCATTCAGCGTCAAGGAGACGCGCAGCTATTTATTTATGCTCGGGTTAATTGGTGTATTAAAAAATAACAACATAGTTTTAGTATTCCACAATTTCGGACGTGGGAACTTCCATTATATTTTGTATGTCGAGGAGATAGTCAAAAGTTGAGTTAGCGCGAGTCGATTAATTTGACGATCAAAATAGGAACCGCTTTTAAAAAAACGATTAAAACAGAAGTTGCCAACCAGAAAAATTGAATGTTTCATTATGACTTACATTATCAATCGTCGATACTTCTAACGCGCTATATTTTCATTCTTGTTAAAACGATGTAATGAAAAAAATCAAATTTACTCGATATTACTATATATTTTTATAGCGATCATGACCGGTTTCGATCGTGATCAACTGATGATTCTCGTGAATAACAAAACCTGATGTTATAAAAGATATATAGTATAGTAAAAATTAGTTACATAATTCAAATAAATCTTTCCGAAAATCTTGACAGAGATTATAAATATACAGAATGAGTATTGTCTTATATTAAGAATATAGTAGGTTTATTTGTTTTTAGTAATTTAATTAATGAAGTAGACTTCTTACTTGTCATCAATTGCTGTTATTTGTCATAAAAAAACTTTATTTTCTCTCATATCTTTTAATTTCAATAAATGAACAGAATTATTTAACGACGGTTAGGATTTCATAGTATTTTTTAATAATCAATATTCCGTAATCAAATATTTACGAAGATTAAAGTCAGTAAAAAATAATGCAGTAGACCAACTATTCACTTGTACATAAATACTCGATTAACAATAAGTCTTGAGAAGAGCTTTCAGGCTTTTTGTAAGAGTCAAAATAAGTTTAAAAATTTTCAATTGCTACCACAATAATTTTTTCAAATATATAAGCTTAGTTTGAAATCTATGGTGACATAAATAAGTGATTTTTAAAAGATAAAAGTATTCAACGATTGTAGGTCATTTTATAATAAATACATTTCATTTGTTTAAAATTTATATATAAATACAAAGTAATAAGCGGTGATAATATTATATAATGATTACAAAAATTTTTGATCATAATTAAAAAACGACTATAAATAAAAACTTTCAAGTTCATTGTTTAGCTACCCTGAATAACGAGCTGAGAGTCTAGAGATACTGCATTAAAATGTCTCGAAGAATCGATTTCATACTTTTTTTTTGTTATAGAATATTGATAACTACAAGTTCCTGTTTTGGGTATACGTATTACAATCAAATGTGAACATTTTTAACCGCTATTAGATGGACGTACAAAAACGTATGTTTTTAGACAGGTGGACAAAATATCTTTCTTGAAAATATACAAACTGGTTTTTTTATAGCTCCACTTCTAAAATATGTAAGTTACCGAGAAGGCACCGAGATTTTTTGTTGTACACATAACATGCTTGTAGGTAATATTGAAAAATTCTCGCAAAAAATGTTATGTTTTTATCAGAACAAAAATATCTTCAAGTTTTTTTAGTTGAATGTTATTTCGATTTGTTTGTATAATTAAGAGTATGTATGTATAAATTAATATAAACATGACATACGAGCACAAAAAAGCAATTGTTAATTAAAGTGACTATTAAAGTGCTTAGTGTCACTTCTTGGTGAAAAGGCATTATATTTAAATTATTTTATGAATTAACATATTCTTGAGTGTTAAAAAATATTTAGATATGAACAAATATATATTGCAGACTGCTCACATATTTATTTTAAAATTTTATAATTTTGCAAACAAACGAGGAGTTTTGTGTCTCCATAGAGTTTTAACATTCTTTTTTATTTTAAACGTAACAAGAAAAGCTGTCAAACGGTATCCCTGGCGTCAAATTTTGAAAAATTTTTGAATGTGGATGAACCATTTTTCAGCGCACTCTATACCCTTTCCGAGCGAATCAAATTACGCTTGCAGCATAGGATTATCAACTTTTCTCGTCCGCCACTGGATTTGGAACTAAAACTGTCAATTCAAAATAATCTTATCCAATTGTTATTTTTTACAAATTAACATCTTACGATAATTCATGCACGTTATTGATTACAGTTGATGAAATATCAATTAAAATTTAAAGAGATGAAGGATTGATAAATAGTGAAACTGTTGCAATGTGGTGTTTGTAAAAGAAAGTTAAGCAATAGTATTTTATACTATATAGCAGTGTTATACTATCAAACAAATATTTTCTATGTCATTTTATGAATATAATTGCTTGTGCTTCAAAAAATAGTTGAAAAAAATATACTGTATATTTTGATAATAGGTGTCTTTTTTATAGCGAAAAATGATTAAATTTTGTCATAAAAAGCAAAAAAATCTGAAATGAATTTTAATGTCAATTTAAATAGAATCTATCCGAAGAAGTAATAAAACTGGTGATGTGTATATAGAAAATTTAAATGTACTTACGAATATAGAAAAGAAGAAAAATGTTACGCTTTAACTAGCGTTAGAAAACGATTCAATCAATATTTAAATATTTTGTACAATATAAATCAATAATTAAATGTAGCAATTATTATAAAATAATTATAACAAATTAGAGCTGTATCATAAATTTAATGAATGATTATCTTAAAGACAGGTATTGGCGTGTTCAGTAAATAATATCGTACCAATTCAAAACAGGCGTCGTATTTTATGCTGCCATTTTGTGTTCATTTAACAACTTAATCGCATGCAAATAAATTGTTATGAGTCGTAAATTATTTATTATTAAAAAAGGTGAGCTTTTCTCGTGCGTATGTAAATAATGACTGAGTTTTGAATCTAAATGGTCGACAGGTGGATATCGCAGCGGAGTCATCGATCGCTTCCAAAAGATAATTTTAAATTAGGTCACATAATTTTTATTAAAGGATCTCGATTAAAATAAAGTCACGCATAATAATAAATGTGTATAAACGTGAAGAGTTCTCTTCAGATATGAAACGTTTTGTTTATTTTTTTTCTATATCGATGTAAAGTTTTGACTCTTTTTAGATTTTTTATGTCAAAATCACAGATAACACACATGCAAACGAAGCATGTTCGTTTAGAAGTCTACATATATATAATGCTCCTCGTGGTTTGCATTGTATATTATAAATTTACCTTAAATCGTCTTGCAGTTATTTATAAAGCCAGTTATATAGGCTCTATGTTTAAAGCAAACAATTAAAGCAGTACTGGGAAACTAGTATACCAGTATATGACAGCAATCAGAAATTTGATGTTTTAAGATGTTTTATCTTAATAAGATAGGTTTATTTAACTAAAATGTTTTGGTTGTACATTGATAACATAGAGATAATAAAATAAGAAATAAATCCATTCAGAGATTTAATATAATAGTTTTTGAAAATTGTACACCTGGAATACACGAAAACTTATATTTTATTATAGTTTGGTTGAAACTAAAACTTCTATGCAAAATCGAAATTATGTTTTATTGTTATATACAATATATACACTGATATTTGATTTGATTTTACATGTAATTAACACGTTAAAAAATATATGCGTAACATATTTTCTTCATAAGACAGATTTTTCCACGTATAGAATGATTGTTATAAGCCTTATTTTTTTTTACATTCGATCTGATGCAAACTTCCATTTTCATAAAATTAGTTTACTTCAATTTATTTTATTTCAAAATAGGAATGGGAAGAAAAGGAATAATTGAAAAAAAATGCATATCCGACAGAAAATATAAACATTGTATGTATAACAGTGCAGTTGATAAAAACATAGGCAAGCAAGATAAGCGTTTGATAAAAAAAAGAAGAAGACTTATTTTGTACAATAGTTAAAAAACTCATACATCCCATATTACAATGTATACACTAATGTAAAGTAACACAATTTTAAATGTCAGAACTGGCATAAAACATTGCACACGAGGTGCATCTATATTTTTAATTGCATGTAATTTAGCAGTGGAAAATTGCTCTTATTTGCAACGTTAATAACGAGGCGGTATCGGCTTAAAAGCTGTTCTGTGACAATCACTGAGCAAACATTATTCATATTGCCGGTATGAATTTTCCGTATATATCAACAAGTGTTTAAATTCGAGTACTACATGTCGCAAAAAATAGTCATTGAAGTTTTTCACGTCACGTTTATTTGGTAGTAGCGATGATTATGTTATTTCAAGCTTTCTTTAACTTTTCTTTAATTTTCACACCAGCTAACTCATAACAAGATATGGAAGCTTTATGGCCAATTTTTTTTGGTTCGATCGGTTAGTATATATATAGTATTATTTAGCAAAAAAAATAAGCGACTTTAAACTGTTTCTCATATAAAAGTTTCAATGAGTAAATTGCGGTAGAAAATTCAAGACTTAGAATCAATCACGAACAAATCAATTACCTTAGTGGTTACGAGAGAGAATATCACGGAATCAAAGACAGCGAAAAGTTCTCACAATATAGAGAAGGTTTTTTGCGATTCGTATTTTTTTCAACCCTTATTTGTTGTGATTTGTCATCGAGTTTTCGGTTATTTGTGCTATAACAATTCTGACGATCATTTGAAAGTTTTTAAAAATATTGTTTCAAAGTATTTGTAAATCCTTTGCAGGTGACTGTGGGTAAAAAGTATTTAGTATCAAAACAAAACAAGAATGTTTTTCTCAATCGAGCTAATGTATTATATAAATAAAAGTGTGACTATTCTTTTGCGTGGATAATAACAAGTAAACTATTGAAAACTTTATACGCCAAACGTCTTAATTTCATTGCTATTTCATTTATTACAATCGAAATGATTTCATATTACGAAGAGGATATTTGGAGATTAAAAGTTTGTCTTGAAAAAATAACATTAAATTTTATCGAGCATATCATACATACTATTATATGCTAATCATGTTATACAATACCACGTTTTGCTGAGAACAGTGGGTTCAAATATTCAATAAAATAGATTTATAAACTTTGTACAAACTAAAAATACAAATTTTTATTAATAAATACAGTAGAAAAAAAAACAATTAAAAACATTTTTTTTCTTTAATGGAAATCGATTTTTACAAACTTTTCAACTCATTTTATAATCATCATACAAGTCTTATATTATATGTAGAATGTACAGACAAACATAGTTACTAACTAGCGTACAAAATTGTACCGAAAAACTATTGTTACTTAAGTTAAGCGATATATTGTATATATGTATGTGTAGGGTTTTGCTTTATTATATTTTTAACATCACACAGTTTCGTCCTATAAATAGTGGCAACGTATTCGCTTTCAAAACTAAAATAAAATACAACATATTTTTATAAAATTATCTTATAGTATGATTGCGTAGTGTTAAATTCTTCTGGTTGAGAGAGCGAAACGTCTTTTAAATATCACGTGCCAAGATCGATATCGCCATGTTCAGTAAAAATCACCGAAGTTTGGCAATCATGTCGTGTTGATGGCAGCAGTAGCGTGCAGTCCGTAAAGACGAAATTTATTCATTTAAAAATATAATACTATCACACAATACTACATTGGATTTACATTATTTGTTAACAAATAAGAAATATTAGAGTGGTAATCATAATTTTGATCTTTCGTCCAAAATACAAAATGATAATTACGTACAATTGCAAATATTTTAATGGTTTGATTGAATTTAAATAAAGCTGTATATGTCACTAATGTGTAAAACTAAAATCAAAAATATTATTTTTCATAACTAGTAAAGAAAAACACTTTTCAATGTTGTAAATTTGGCGATAATCAGACTGCACCGAAACTCTTTATGATTCGTCACTATTTTTGTATAAAGTGGAAATTGCTTAACGTGAATATAATATACAACCAAAAATAAATAATCATGACCAAAAATTGTTTAATTTGTGGTTTTATACGAAAAAATTGTGTTTTTTTCTTTTATCACATATATTGTAGTGAGAATTTATTTATATTTTCATATTCTATTAATTATAGGTAACTATGTGTTAAGAAAAGTGTCCACAGTATGTCCAATGTGATGAGTTTTAATTTATATACTGTTGAGATATTATTTATGGATAAAGTGTAAGTGTACATGTTTAATTAAATTCGTTATATAATAGTATCATAAATATTTCTTAGTTTTTGGCATGTACCATTACACGATGTAGGCTATATTAAACAATAAAAACATATTTTTAAGTATTTATTTCCACAATATATTTTTTGATCAGGACCGGTTTCGATTATCGCGAGCATTATCAACTAATGAAAATGTGTTTTTATTATTTAAATTATTATGCCTTTCCATCAAGGAGTGATAGTTAACACCTTAAAAGTGAACAATCTAAGCTATTTAAATCTTCACGGCTTCGTTATGTGTATTTTCACTGTAAATGATACGAGTGTAATGATAAATTTTTTCGATGTTATTTTCAATATGAGAATATTCGAGAACAGAATTAGGTATTGAATGTCCTTTAGCTGTTGCAGAGCACTGAGTTTGTAACTTGCTGTTTAGTTTTTATGATTCGAAATCGTCATATTTAAAATTAAATTTCTTTATTGCTTATTATTTTTTTTAAATAAAGATGCGCTACTGGGAACTCGGTATATAGGAGTTACATATTTGATATATACCGGACGAGCAATGTTGTTCCAAATTTCCATCGATACGTCATTCCGGAAAGTGGATACATAATCACCGCCAGGGTAATTAAGACATTAAACCGCTATTAATAATAATTTTATTAGTCGGTTGGAGGTACATTCCAGGTTCAGCCATGCGTGTCTTTACATTTTTACTGCATTAATGGGTAAATGATTTACATTATGTCTGTAACGGCGAATGATGCCTGCTGTCAACAAAAGAACGTAACCTTTTAATCGTATTACTGCCATTATTTAAATATTATTCACACTCTATAATTTATAATAGAAAATAAAAAGTGAGAGAACTAAAGAAGCATAAGTTTTTGGTATAACATAGAAATCAGCTGATTAAATTATTGACGTTTAAATTTTTAAAAATCCAAGATGGCAGGAATATTGAAAGAAATTGGGCTTTGTTGGTTAAAATTCACCAGAATGTAAAACTTCAACTTTTCCAATTAAAAAAGTACAACTGATTTCCTCATGTTATCACCACGTAATTGATAGATGGACATTGCCGTTCATGAAAATTAAATTCATTTAAAAAATAAACTAAAATTGTTACACTAAATTTTATTGTGAAAAGAACAAATAAACACGTAATTAAAAAAATTTCAGTTTTCGCTACCATGTAATGCTTATGTTTTTAATGCGTTTCCTTTAATAATCGATATCATGTAATAAATTGGCATGTCGGAGATGCAATGGTTAACACCGTGAAAATCCGTGACAGATCTCATGGGCTCGTTCCATTACCAAGAGAGTTTTTTTTCCAAACTGGATATAGCAAGAGCTTTTCTTCTATGATGTCTCTACTTCCTTAGTAAAAAGAGAAATTGAACATGTTAGCAACAAATAGTTATCGTAGGATAAACTTTTCTGAAGACACTTCCATTAAGAAGCCATAACATGTTACCATTTATTTAACGCATTCATTCACAAACAGTTCTCAATGAATTGTAAAACAACTTTTTTGAAATATCATTAACGGCTAGTATTTTTATTATGTTAATCTTTTGTTCAAAGGAAATTGAGAAACTGAATTGATTTTTTTCATTATTTTTAAACGTAGGTATACTAAACACTTATGTGTTTTATTTGTTGATATTCTGGATTTTTTATATAGTGGAAGATACCTCGTATTTTTTCACTTAAATATTGTCAGGTTTTACATAGAATGTATCTCTGTTTCCTGTGTTACTGACCAAATTTGATTATAAAAACATTTCTTAAAAGCCTACGTAACGCCTTTTTATAACGTAAACATATCTTAATTGACAAGTGCATTGATAAAAAATTCACGCCGTTCTTAAATTAGTCAAAATGTCATTTGTTAATTAAGCAAACCTGAAATCATGTCGTAAATTATTGCAGAGTATTGTCATGCGCTCACTATCCTGTACAGCTGAGTAAGTGAACTGGTTTGTTTCCTCGACAGGTAGTAATTAGCGATTCAAAGGTTAAAAAAATGTTCGCCAGAAAATAAAAGAACGAATGCCTACATTTGTGTAAAAGGTAAAGTGGATCAGCGAGGAAGCCTTGACAAGTGAATTTTTTCGACTGACGTTCATTGTGGATCGTGGATGTAAACAAATGTATATTTAAAACATTATTTTATTTCATTGAATACATTTATTTTGAGGTATATAGTAAATTTACATTTTATACAATAATTTATATTATCGACTGACGGTGCTAGATGGAATATCAATATCAAATTTTTAATTGTTACAACTTTGTACGATTCCACATGTTTTGTCACTAACGACCCGAGTTTGGGTCAGTTCTGTTGCATCCGTGTGATAAAATGCCTGAAGATGCCGAAAGTCGAAACCCGGGTCGTAAGTGACAAAGCATGTGGAGTCGTACAAAGTTGTAACAATTCAAATTCGATTTAATACATTGTTTTTCGATACTATAGACGTGTGGTTAATATGGTTTGACCTTAATCCAATGTAGTTTTGATACACATGTACTCGAATCATTGAGTCAACAATTTTTTTTACCAAATTATTTAACCATATTTTTTTTTTCAAGATCATTTTGAATATTTATATTTATGCAGTACCCTGCAAATGGTTTCATTTTCGTGAAATATTATTTTAGAAAAAAGCCTAGTCGGAAAATAAACCCATCTGAAATCTATGATATAAGTCTTACTATAAAGACTGATGTTATTGTTGTGATGATATACTTATAAAGTTCTTTATTCAATAATGTCTACGATGATCAGTATGAAAGATTATTTAGATTATAATCTACATATTTCTACGTATTTTAAAGCAAAAAAAAAATGTGCAAATGAATAAATAATAATATGAACGTTCCATCTATCGTAACTGCCATGTATTAGAAAAAAAAAACATATCTCAAAATTTGCAAGTCGATCTCTTTCCCAAGACATTTTTTTTGTATTATCTGACGTAAAATAATGCAGAATAATTGTAATAGACTTCAAGCAGTGGACAGGCGTCACAAGTCACTTATTATTTTAACAGATAGCGGCACTAAGCAATTTAATGTATGCTTCTATACGCATCGATGAGTGAGAACAAGATTTATGCGTATTAATATAATTGTAAAAATTCTGCGTCGTGTTACACTACATATTGCGAGCTAATTAGTGTTATTAAATATAGAATATTTATTAGACATTGACTGGTAAGCTGTTTCCGAGCATTGAAACGTGCAATGTGTATTCGTAACACGTGAGAAATGTAAACGTCAAAAATAATGTTATCTACAAAAGTTAATTTATTGAATTGGTGTTAAGTTGGAGAATTCCATTATAACACTATGAAAGAATGCCAATGTGTAAAGCTGATAGCTATTCAACGAAAGTTAATGTCAAAAAAAATATTTAAAATTTATTGAATAATGAAGTTTTTTTGCAATGAATATAATATTCTGTTTGTAAATACATTGTTATACTAGAAGTAAATATAAAATAGAAATTGGCTGGGCAAAATTATCGGTAGTAATACGTTTACTTATCAATTGGTATTAAAATATTTAGTATTCTCTGTACTATGTTAAAAAAATTATTCCAAATTTATATTTCATAAATTAAGACGGCTTTTTTCGTTATGTTTTTTGCTTTAATGCTTTCATTGTTAAAATATCGAATCAGTCAAATAATTCGGCGATTAAATATTTACAAAATGTATTTAATTTTACAATATTTTTAAATAAACTTTACACTTATCACATTTCAAAGCTTAATATAAAGAACAGTAAGGTTATCTATTGCTCAAGTATATATGACTAGTACAAGAGATTTATCTTATAAAAATCTATATACGTGATGCCTATATCGAAAATAATAGTCATTCTCATTTGTTTATTATGTAAGAAAGTAAAGTATAAACAATTATTTAATTAATGTATTGTATGAATTTGTCTTTTTATCCTAATGATATAAAATATATAATATTTCTATATGAAAAAAAAAAGCGGAAATTTATTATAAGAAATACCACTTAAATAATCGTGTCACCTTTTCAAATCAACGAAAAGACTACCTGCTAAAAAATCCTAGCATATTTTAACTCACGTATCAAAATGATTGTGATATACTGTAAGGACTTTCACAAAAACGATGATGATTCCAAAATAAATTACTGAGGCATAGTTCCGATCCCATGAAGGATAATCGTGAGAAGAATTTCAGTCGTTATTATAATGCATAATGATGTTTATATATTATAAGAAGGATAATTTCGGGGTGTTTTTGTGTTAGCTAGACCCTCGGGCTGTCTTCAACAATTTTATTTTGACGAAGCAATGCCGTATCGTTGTAGGATTCGGCCGTTTTATGAATCATTACCGATCAACGCGAGAATTTTTTTTTATTAATTTATCGAAGAAACAATATGGCAAATGATTCACCTTGAAATCGATTTGAATATTTCGCATGAGTATACGAATTCTAAGAATAAAGAATATTGATTGTTTCATTGCGAGAGAGAACATTTCAATCTACGTCTGTCATAATTATTATTCATTCGATATTGACATTACAAATATAATTATACATTAGATTCAGAAACTCAAAGATTGTTAGATAAATAATAAAAAAACTGTTATTTACAGCTAATAAATGTTAAATATGACATTCTTGGTAAAATAAATTAATTAAAATAATAGTTTGTAGTTTTGTGGGTAACAATTTCTTCTCACGTAACGGGTATATACAAGGAACTGGAT
Source organism: Himalopsyche japonica (assembly GCA_028555115.1). Lineage (NCBI taxonomy): Eukaryota > Metazoa > Arthropoda > Insecta > Trichoptera > Rhyacophilidae > Himalopsyche > Himalopsyche japonica. The sequence goes on from JAHFWJ010000208.1 coordinate 164,933, forward strand.
ATTTACCAGAAACTATTTTATGACACATCTATGAATTGTGTATTAAAATGAATAAAAACTGTTAATATTATTCACCAATGCTTCTTACTAAGAGAATATTTTTGTCGATAGATTTATAACATTGCTTTTCAAAATACGCTGAAGTAATATAGATGGACACATAAAAACTATTAAAGTAAAGTTTACAGGTGTTTTTTCTGCTGTAATGGTTTTTGAAGTAACTCTGTGACACGGTTTTAAATATGACTACACTTAAATTTATTTGATATACAATTATCATAAAAAATGAAACCTTGCTGAAATAACTGAAAAAAAACGTGACATAGGAGATGATATTATTTAAATATATTTAATATTAGGTAAAACAGATTTGATAACTTTACTTTGAATAATATAATTTCTTTAATATTAATCTGTTGTATAATATTCTGGGCTTAAGCTCTTATAAATAATGTTCTGCACCTTGTGGTGTAAAAAGGCATCAACGAATCTGACCTTATTTTATGAGGGTTCGACAATTTGCCACGATAGCCTTTTGTCGTGTCGTCTGTCTGATGGATCGTTCGATATTAATCTTTTATACCTGCAACAAGCATTGCGTTGTATTACAGGTAGTTCCAGAGCCGACATATGTTTTCAGCGATGTGCATACTTATCCCACAAATTATCGAATAGCTTTCGTAAAGCTAAACAAAGACAAGCACTAAAAGGTCAAATTCTCAGGGCTTTATACAATTTTAAGATAGATTTTTACATATAGGTCTCGCATTTAATATCAATACTAATTGTCCAATTTACTATCAAATATTTGACAGTTTAATCAATGTATTTAATTTTACGTGCTTTCAACCTGTTTTTTTTACTATTCCCGGTGTTAAATGTGCCCATTTAGAGAGGTTTAACATCTTTACACATATGTTACAGCGATAGTTGAACACACTTCTACGCGTCAAAAATATGTAAACATGTACTTTCCGGTGTTGCAAAATTTGTTTCAGAACTTCCATTAAATCCATAGACAATATTATGATACTATCATTGAAAAGTTGAGTACATTTACAATAGACAAAAATACTGTATAATTGTACTGAATTAATATTTGCAACAACTCGAAATGATTACAATGCAAAAAAAAAAAGTTATTTCTAGATGAATTAGCTAAAATTGGAATTGCATTCAGCTATTTTGCAAAGCAGTGAAAAAAACTAGATTGCAGTTTTGATTCAAATATAACCACTGTTAAAATAAAGATTTCTAGTTATTTGGTTAAACAATATATTATATACAATTTTTTTAGCGACAATGAATAAACTATTCATGATTATAGTTTAATTGTATCAAGTAGATTACTTTTCATTTTTATTTTATTAGTAATCCATGGCATCAAGTAAAAATTATTATATTTTTCCAAGCAGTATTTCAAAAGCTAAATTAATTTTGTTTGAAACAATTGTCTCGATAATCTAAACAAACGTCGCTTAGTGTGTAAGTAATGTCCTTTCAAGTCAGCCTTATCACATTAGGGGTAAATTATTGCCAAAAATTCGGTCGCGAACCCCAAAGCAATTCGCTCATGATTTCCGTTCGACGGGTTTTGAAGACCACCCTAATTGAACGAACTGGATAATTGGTTTGTGCCTGCGGCCAAAATCAAAACTTTTCATCGGGTTCACCCGCACCCCTTTTGTAATGCTCACGGTGTGTACCCCTCGTGAAGACGATCGGCACCCTCTATGAAACCATTGCCTTTAATGCAAACAATAAATATTCGCTACTGATTTCGCTGATCCTTGGTTGCAAAATGAGTAAATGTTCTCATTTAATGTCAAGTATATCCATATTAAAAAATAATAAAATATATTTATTGATTATATAATAGGATTTTTTGAGGGATCTTTAAAATAATAAATCATTATCCATTTAATTGAATATTAAATATAATGTAGAAATTTTCATTTATTAGTCAGGTTAAGCAAAAAAAAATTTATTAATACAACTTCGCATTTCATCAAAATTTAAAGTTATCGAGCTAACAAACAAAAATTCACCATGGTAATAATATTATATTGTAGATCCAGAAATAAATAGTATTACATCATTATGATATAATATTTATTTAGCAAAGGCTTAAAAAAAAGATCTTTTGATACAAAGTTAGTTGTATTTTTACCCATTTGCAAGATAATCCGAACGAAATTATTTTAAAAGAAGGTGTAAATTTCTTAACGCATTAAATCCTAGAACCGTGTTTTGACGTGATACAAGATCCAACGCTTGAGTCTACGATCAAAATCACAATCGTTTCGCGTGCAAGACTTGACACCAACACTCCCTCTCCTGGAGATGATATAAAAGTGGCACCGCATCTATTCCGAGAATTTTTTTTGCAAGAGTTATAAAATGAATTTTTTGGGGATATAAAAAAACAGACTTTGATCCGTATACCGGCAACAGAAACGAAATAGCCTCTATAGTACTCGCGAAGTGTGTACAAAACAAAAAATTAAGTGAGACTCAGTACATGTGTAAACATCAAAAAATACTATGGCTCTAATGGCTCTATACATGTGGAAGTGTTGACAATTTTATCACTCTAAGGCTAATTTTAATAATGTTCTTAACCATTTCAGAAAATTTCATTTGTTTTTATCCGATATTACCATATTTATAACTCTTATGAAAAAAGGTATTTGTTCAAAAATGGGCCGGGCATAAGGGGTAGGTTTACCAAGTTTTGGACGGGACTCATAGTGTTAAATAATAAAAAATATCAGTATAAATATAACTTAAAAAATATCTACTTTGGAAGAAATGCATTAAGTCATTTCTTTAGCAGATACTCAAAACTATTCATAATAGGGAGCGCTTTTATACATGCACTGTGATCAAATACAAGGAAATCAAGCGATCATTTGATAAATGCACTTGGAGCCAGATTAATGCAGCTTTATTCAATTACTGGGAACATATCGGAGGCAGAAACGACGGTGCATGTTGGGTGGCGGGCGACTTAGGTCTGGAGGGTAGAAGAACTCTGCCAGAGAGTTAACTGTATCGGGGCTATGTTTTGGCAATGTTGTCACCCCTGTTGACTCTATGAGGGTCTGTTAAGATAGTTTGGTGCTAGGGTGGGTGAAATTATTACAAAAAGTAGATATTTAAAATATTCAATATATTATTCTAAACAAACAAACTAAGGACACAAAACTGTTATGTCTACCGAGTGATGATAGTTATATTTTTATCAATCATAAAATTCAAAAAGCATTGTATATTTTCACTTATGATTGGAAAGAGTCTAATAAGTAATTTGAAAAGTAAAAACAATTGAAATAAACATTTTGCCATTATTTTATAAATTAATTTCGAAAAAACTATTTATTTATTTTATTTATAAATACACGTTACAAAAATTACAAATTCATTGCTTTTGCAACGTCAAAATATTTGAACATTTAGTGTTGGAAATTCAACAAATAAACAACAAAAGGAACAATAAGGATTGCAAGAAAGTCAACCAAGTAAGCTCATCATGTCATTTCATATTTATATCGCCGTTTTATATGTGGAGTTAAATATTGAAAATTTTTGGGAATAAACTCAAAATAAGTCACTGATTTATTTAAATATGAGCTCATATTTTATTAAAAAAATCAATGTGAAAAATCAAATCAAAAAACAAACAGCGTAAGCAACAAAAAATATTCTATCGTTGACTTTCTGTCACGGCAATGTTACATTCATTTATTATTAGAGATAAAAAAAAAACTGTTATTAAAATGATATGAATTAAACGAAATCTAATATATTTTTGGATTTGAAGTTTGAAGGATAGCCATGTGCTTAGGATATAGAATGGACGTAAAATATTCCGAAGAGGCACAGGGCGAGGGAATGAAATTGGGGGAGGACAATCGTGAGAGACCTCTCCAGTCATACGGGCAATGAATTATTATTTTATAGCTGAAAGATGAATAAATATAGCCCCATCTTTCTACCTACCCGTGACCTCCGTCCATGCGAAACAAATGATGGAACTTTTTTGCAAAATATATCCCGAGGGGATGATTTATTTTGATATTGTTACAGCATTTTCATTCAACAAAATTTTGGCTGTGTTATTTTAGTAATACAGCTATCAATATTTTAACGATATTTTTATTCCTTAGAAATGTGTTATCAAAGATAACTTTTAAGTTATGTCTTCTTTTAAAGAAAAAAATATTTTAATTTAATTTTATGTACAAAATACACATTATTTGGTTCTATTTATATATTTTTTAATAATCATGTAATTATGAGATATCACATTATAAAGTGATTCAATACGGATTATAAAACAAAACTTTTTGTTTTTCGATTGAAAAATAGTTTACATGCTATAATAATACAATATATATCTAAATGACGTATAATAGTTTACAAATAAATGGTCTTTGAGATATCAACTATCACAAAGGATTCTTAACGAACAAACTAATATATGTCGATAACCATTGCTTAACCGTCTGCGGGGTGCTTCTTTGTTTCTGTAATAGACCATTTCCGTGTTATATGTAAACTTTTTGATATAGCCGCCTTTTTAGTTTCAATTACAATTTTTAGTTTTATTGCGAGCAAGAAACAAGCTAGGTCGTTCAAACAGGAGAGAAGATTTATTGTGTACCTTTTCTACATAGCTATATATAGATAAGCAAATGTTCGTTTAAGCATAGTTTTGACGATGGCGTGAGCCGAAATAGCTATCAACTATATCTAAGAAAAATATTTTGTAGAACTAAAATACATTGCTGTTTTTTTCACCGTGTAGGTCTTTACGATTTATATCTTAACATAGCATATCTCATAAATTTATATCTTAATATTTTATTTAATATGTGCGTTGTTTGTTATTAGTATAATATTAGTATTATGTATAAACCGGTCCTGACTATAAAAATATAAAATATTGGAAAAAATACTTGAAATATATCTTTATTATTTTGAATGTAATTCATTTTTACCAAGAAGTCAGTGAGCACATAAAAAATGATTTATATTATTATCTGTTACACGAAAAATGAATAAAAAATATTATTGAAAATATTATAAGGTACAAATGACACAGATACGAAAAAACAATTAAATATAATTATTCTGATATCTTTCAGAACCAAAAATATACGCATATCTCTATTAATTTGTTCGAGTGGGCAGTTATTCGAATTAAAACAACTTATGACTTCGATGTTTCACCATTACACTATGTTTATAAAATATGGTATGTAAATAAACAACTGTTTCAGGGCAATTATAACTAAAATCTCAAACACGGGTTCGGTTGAATAAATCCATATTAAATTGTATTAGACGTATCGAATTACTGTTTTGTTTCTCTTCGTGAATCCTTTAGACATAAGTGCGGCGTTTGTGAGATGTAAAATTAATACTGAAATGTAAGTGCCTAGTTTTAAAATGGAAACTATTTATAGTTGCACAATTCAAAGGAACCGCCCAGCATTGTGATGGCTAATAAAATCTAAATACAATGACAGCTAATATGCATTCGTCCTATTATCGCATAGCTGCATACTGTAAGTTTGTAATGCTTTGTGCCTAATGGGCATAATGCGCGGCATCGATTGCCCGTTACGTTAATTTAGCGAAGATTCAAGCCTACTCGTGCTTTATCCTGGCGTGGTTTTTCGACAATTCGTGTACTGTTTGATAAGATATGTAGATAATAATTATACACTCATTTGTATCATATATTTCTATATTATTAAAATTTCTACACATAATTTAGCTCGGGGACTGCTTTAGTTGCCCTAAGTTTTCAGTTGATTTAACTATTTTGTAATAAAAAAAATATCTTTGATATCAACACATGTTTAAACGAAAAGTATTATAATTCAAGAATTTTTGAAATTGTCTATTGTAACAAGCTAAAGAATTTTACACGTATCTAAGACGACATGAAAAATATAACTATATTCTCTCTTAATGTATTTAGTTACGACGCTTAAATAAATTTAAACATTGATTGAATGATTGCTTAAAGAAAAGATTAAAAACAAGTTAAACGATTTAGTCGTACACTGTTTTCTTGATGAGAAAGAATGTCTGGATTCATTTAGAAATTTGAATCTTTTTCAATATTACTATGTGTCACTTTTAAGGTGTTAAACGTCACTTCTTGATGGAAAGGCATGATATTTTAAATAATAAAAACACAATTTTTTAGTACTTATTTCCACAATATACTTTTTGGTCAGGACCGGTTTCGCTCATCGCGAGCATTATCAACTGATCATAAGTTGGAAACTGGTTCGAAACCGGTCCTGACCAAAAAATATATTGTGGAAATAAGTACTAAAAAAATGTGTTTTTATTATTTAAAATTACTATGTGTAACAAAAGTCAACCATCTTTTACCACTCGTCTAAGAGACCGAATAATCGGTTGAATATAAGTTAAAAAAAAAATATATATGTATATATATCAGCCATTTTAGAGGAATTTTTGGTTTTATATTTTATATTATTTCGTATTTACGAAATATGTTTTTTTATTATTATACAAAATGTGTATATAGGCTTTTCAACAAATTGACGATTGAACGAATAAAGTTTTAGATTTTCGTGTAGAGTTTAAATCGATGATGAACTCGTTGGTTATTTATGTTTTGATATAAGTGCGAGATGTGACTAATAACATGCCGGCGAACTAAAAGGCTGCGGTCCATTCATCACTCGGGAAAAGTCACTTTCCATCCAAAGGGCGGAGAATAATATGATGTTGTAAACTTGTCCGCTATGAGTATCTAACGATTTATTTACCACACACATAATATTGCTAATACCTACAGTGGGTAATTGGAATTATCGTTTAAATAAAAATGCTAAATACGGGAAATGGTGAATACAAGATTTCAAGTATTCAAATCAACTATTAGGGAATAGATTTATACGTGTATTAATAACACAGTTTTATTAAGTGATCGAATATATAATAAATAGGTTTGTACTATGGAATCGAATGATATTTTTTTTTTTTGAATATGTCAATTCTAGTTATGTACTTTCTAGTTTTGACTAATCGATTCAAAAAACCGTCTAGTTAAAGATTTCATGAAATATATTTTCATTACTAATATTTCTGTTTTGTGAAAGAAATATGGTAAAAAACGAAATAAATAAATACTATTCAAATTTGAATCGTTACAATTTTGTACGATTACACATGTTTTATCACTAACGACCCGGGATTGTCTTTCGGCATCGTCAGGCGTTCTATCACACGGATGCAACAGAACTGACGACTGTCGAATCGTACAAAATTGTAACAATTCAAATTTGATATTGAAATTCCATCAAACACCTTCAGTCGATATCATAAAAAAATACGATTCAGTTTGCTTGAACACCATAATCAAAGGAATGAAATATTTTTTAATCAAAGTGAACTAAAAAAGTTGTCTTTGTTCGTTAATTTATTCGATTTAATATTCATAAAGCTACTTTCTAAATAGCATTGTATGTATAATATTATGTGGGGATTGCATCGAGCTTAGTCGTTTAATCAATGATTCCGTTACAATTCTAAAGATTAATGAAAAGGAAAACAAAAGAAAATATGAATTTCAAATATATTGTTATAGATAAACTTGAAAACAAATATAAAGGTTATTTTTGTCCCTAAACGTTTTATTTTTTAGTGATTCTTTTCATGTAAATATTTTTAAATTCGAAACACATATGGGAATTCAAAGATACAACAAATACTTATTGTAGCAAAAATTTATAAAAGAAAGTATTTTTTCGATAGGTTTTAATCGATATTGTGTCAAATGATTTAACATTGTTACAATGTTAAATTGTACAGTAAAAGTTTTATTATAAAGCTTACAAATATCTAACAAAGACTTGTAAAGAATGCTATGTTATCATATACTGAATAGTTTACTATACGCGACTAACTAAGTTTGCCTTATGTTATTATCAACGCAAACAAACCACGTCTTCAAAAATAATCACGCATGTAAATGTAATAGCCAACAGGTGTTGTGGCAGAGATGTAATAATATGCGCGTCGTAGAATTTTCTTCAAAAGCTCTCGGCCTCTGTGCTTTACTTAGCGGAGCTTTTGCAAGTATAATCAGGGTAAGGGCGCGCCCGTTAGGCCGCCCCCGTAAAGCCTCCATTATCTTCATGTGCGCCTTACCACCTGGCCACTATTTGCAAGCCACGATTATTATGAGTATAGTCTTCATACGTGCTTTCTAACCTATGCGTTCATGATATTGTTGTACGTTGCTTTAAGCACACGTAAGTAAGAGGCGATACTAATATATACATGTAAATTATGTTTGTTTGAAAATTTCTAAGGAAATAAAAATAGTATACCCATCTCATATTTAACTCCAAAAACTATGTTAAAAATTTGAAAGATTGTTGAATTTTCGCTTTTTATCAGCATTATTCATTCAAAAAAAAAATCGTTATAAATAGTAAAATAAATTCATTCTGTCAACTTTTAAGGTGTTAATTGTCACTACTTGATGGAAAGGTATGATAAATGAAATATGAAATAAAGTATTTTGTACAGTATTCTGTTGATAATGCTCGCGATTATCGAAACCGGTCCTGATCAAAAAAATATATTGTGGAAATAAGTACTAAAAATGTGTTTTTATTATTTAAAATACCATTCTGTCTTATTAGATTATTTTAAGTCCTCGACTCAATGGCGAGAAATGTTAAAAGTAGACTTATGAAAAATGATGTTCTACTTTTTTTGAAATAAGTGCCTTACTGTTTTAAACAAAATACTGCCAATATTCTTTTTTGAAAGCTATACTTGCGATTTATATTACACTGTAAATTGAAAAAAAATATGTGCGTTTATGAACGCTATATACAAATAAAACGTTCCATTGGATTATCTTATTAATTTGAGCTTTATAAACGATTTTCATTTCTCCTAGTCATAAAAAATCTGAAAATATCTTCGTTAATTTTCAGAAACTTGACTTACTCTTTACAGTGGAGAAACACAAGCGGCGCGAGCGTTCTAAAAAAAGCTTCACGCATTTCAGCGCAAGACAGCCGACGATTAATCTTCGCGTCTTTTCTTTCACGAACAAACCTTGACGAAAAAAATAATTTAAACCCACAACCCCAATTTTCCGCGCTTTATTTAACCCTTGAAATATCATCCCTAACAATATGTTCAGATTGAGCGAGGCACGGCTACTTAGCGCCCCACAAATTTATAATAATCAGCTATGCTTATCACCCACAGCAAGGGTTGAAACGAAAATAATCCATTGTTTTCATAAACACTTGGTTTTGATAATAAGAATGGGTGATTTAACGCATACATTTTCTAACCTGACTTTACCATGAGATTTTATAAAATATTAATTTAAAGATGGTATTAATATTGTTTTTGACAAAGTTAACATATAATTTAAGTCGATGATAATGGCATGCTTTTTTAATGCTCTTATTGATATAATTATTTAATTAATTGATTTTTAAAATAAACGAAAAGTGGATTCATTTATTTTAATAGGTGTATTTTTTTAAAATAAAATATAGACTTTTAAATAATCTAATGCAAAAATGATTCAAAAACGAAATTTAATTTTAAATGAAGTTCCGAATGTCTGTGGACTATAAAATACGTATTAGTATTGAGAAAATAACTACAGCATCTGAAATATATCCAATTTAAATAAAATAAATTTAATCTATTGTATGTATCAAAAAAAATCGTACAGCAATAGTGGTTACCACGTAACACTATTAAATCCAGTTTAAATTAAAAAAATATCGAACTAAACAAAAAAAAAAATTTAAATGTTATTTAAAACTTGTGTTCCTGACAAAAAGCGTTCCTTACAGTGAAAATTGGATAAATTTTAAGCTTAGTAATCGAACGAATTGGTTTTGAAAAAACATTTATTATAAAAAGGTAAACGACTGACAATCGTAAATATTTTAATTTTACGTAAATTTTTTGATGAAATGCGATAAGTTGTAACGCCGAAATGTGATTATTACGGAAGTATGCAGTTGAATTGATAGAGTGGGTATGCTTTTAATTAAATTTAATAATTGTAATTTGAGAGCGTTAGTTGTAAAAATTAACGAGACTTCCAGTGTGAGAATGTGAAGACAGACACACTTAGCCAATTTGTATATCAAAATTTTCAACTGGCTCATTCATTACTATTGTAAAATGCCTAGTCAGAAGCCATCAACTACGAATAGATATTCAACGCCACGTTGTTTATTTTGCGTTAAGAGATGAGATTACATCACATAATATGTCTTCATGGTTGTTTATTGACTTAACTTAAATAATTTTCGTAATCAGCTTGATTTCCATTGTTGATAGAATTGGCATTTACTTGGTATATCTCCATTTAAACATAGAGTCGTCCACACTTTGATATCACCTTCTAGGAATGATGAATCGATGATGTCAAACAAAATGATGATTTGAGGCATAACAAAATCTAAAATAAATGTTTTTTTTTATTGTTATTATCTTATTTATGAAATATAACTGCTGCTGCGTTATACCTTTTTTAAATCACTTCTTCATCACTGTAACTGAAAGTCTGAAATTTGAAAAGAATTGGGGCTTTTTTTGTAAAATGCATTATAAAAATAGCTTAAGAAAATTTATAAATAAATATGTAGTAAATATGTATTTCAATGTTTTTAAAAAAATGAAGTATATTCTCTTTTAGGGATAGTTTAAATTTGCTCGATCTGAGAATACGGAACGTATATTATTCTAATACGATTACATCACTGGTTTAGTCACAAAATATTAATTATGTTTTTGATTATTAACAAAATGTTTTTTTGACTTGCTAGTTTCATACCGATAGTTGAAGTTACAGGAGCACTGAGATAGTAAAAATAATTAATTTGAATATAATAGTGAAGCTAGGCACATGTACCTAGACTTTTTCGTATTTTTAATTAAAACTGTGCGCTAATAGCCGCCCGTGTTCAGCGAACCACCGTCAATGGCCGTGCATAGAAATAATTTTGATTAATTTGAATATTTTGAAGTATTTAAATGCAATTAAGATAAAAAAGGCAAAGCAATTCCGAACAAGTTTTTTGAAATAAAAAACACAAATTTTTATATCTTATATAAAATCTCAGCAACGTATCGTGTTTTTTTATTAGTTATGCGATATTTTATGCATGTTTTTTTATGATTTAAGCCTTTTTTAACTGTAAAAGTTCTTCTAGTGTGCAAGCTTTAAATTTATTGGTTTTCAAAAAAAAAAATAACAGCGAGGGAGCTATATGAACTTACTTAATTATAATATTTAAAAATTGCGGTGTTGGTTCATTTCGAGAAGAAATAAATATTAACATACTATTTAAAAACGAACATTAAATAATATTCGCATGCTTGTCAAAACGCTAAACTATTTAAAGGAAAAATATTAAATTTTGAATAGTGATTCGGAAGATCTGCGTTCAAGGCTCGTGAAAGTTTTTTTTTTCAATTATAATTTTTGAGATCATGAATAAATGTTGTATATGTTGCCAATATATATTAAAGTTGATAGTTTTATTATTACACTCTGGTGTGCATCTTTTGTGAAACTTGAGAAGAATTTATTTAAAAAATGAATATCCATAAATTTACTGCCGAATTCATTGAAATTATGTAATATATATGCTACCATATCTCATTGAGTTGAACCAAAGAGACTTTATAAATGTGTGTAATATTTTATAATTAAAAAAACGCACTTAATAATCTGGAGAAATAATATATAATATGACGGTGAGAAATAGCGTCGCAGGATCCAAAACGATAGTTTAATGTATATAAAATAATAACATAAATACAAAATGCGTTTCAAAAAGTCTACGGCCATAAAACTTGTACACAATTCGATGTTCATATTATAGATACTTAAATAATATTGCACAATCACTGAACAATCACTTTTTAGCGTTTGTAAGTAGGCAATATCGTTGGCGCGTTGAAATATGGTGTGGTGATTGAGCCCAGTGATTGCCAGTCGACTCCGCCCTCTTGTAAACGGCTCAGAAACATCATGAACTGTGAAGATATGAAACAAAATCGCACCTTCAGCTCGAATCGTGATACATCTTTGCCAGGCGATTTGGAATGGGGTTATTGCAATAATTTTTAGAATTCGTTTTCAGTAACGTAATCTAAACTTTGCCACATTTCATCATCGATTAACACGACAATACATTTCAGTACAAAAACAGCAGATGTTTACTCGGTTAATATAACATAACGCTACCTTAAAGCAACGTTTAGATAAAATACAAAACGTAGATTTAGAGGTAAGTATACCGATCGATTAGTAAAAGTTAAAGTTACACAATAAAATACTCATATATTATGAAAAAAGTACTCTATTTGAAAACTAAATCTCATTTCTACATTATTTAATATTTTCATTCAACCTTAAAACCTTTTTATGATTTGAGATATAACTATATATAAATAACAATTTATACAATATTTAACTATTATTCTCTAGTGCCAACTAAATGAGCAACTAAACAAAATTATAACTAAATATTTTAGCAGTATCAAACAATCTTTAAAGTTCATTTATCTTGAATCTGGTAAATATTATGTATCAATTTTGCTTTCAAGTTTTATACTGAAATATAATATTTTCTCGTTTTAAGCTGATAACTGTCTCTTCTTGATGGAAATGCATGATATTTCAAATAATAACAATACATATTTAAGGATTATTTCCACAATTTATTTGATAATCAGGACTGCTTTCACTCACCGCGAGCATTATCAACCGTGGTGAATATTACATATATAATCTATGATATCGACTGAAGGTGCTTGATAGAATTTCAATATCAAATTTGAATTCGCCTTTCGGAATCTTCAGGCATTATATCACACGGATGCAACAGAACTGACGGGCGAAACCCGGGTCGTTAGTGACAAAACATGTGGAATCGTACAAAGTTGTAACAATTCAAATTTGATATTGAAATTCCATCAAGCACATTCAGTCGATAACATAAATTATATAAAGATAAGATCTATAAAATTTTTTAGTTATTTTATTCATTGTCGTTAAGACCAGCATAATTCTATCAAGATGAAAAAGCTGAATACCTTTTGATTCATTTATTGCAATTGGGTAATCAAATAGTACAACTCTTTCGAAAAAACAGACTGAGCGACCGAGTGAAAAGATTTTTTCGTTGCCTGCATTATGAGGTAATATTTATGCTCTACATTGGGAGTCGATATGGTTAAAAAACAATAAAAGTGTTTGATTTTATAATGTTTGTTATGTATAGGTGATTGCCATTTCGGCAAATGGCGTGATATTAAATTATGAATACTACGCTCTGTAATCTTTAATAACTTATTTTTATTCAAACTAAATGTATTGATATCAGTTGATAAGTTGGAAGCGATGTTTTCCGTTATCCTACTAATATGTATTCCTGTAGCTTGGTAACTATACTTTGCCTCGCAATGTATATGAACTTCCTTATCATTATCAAGTGACGGGATGTTTGCACATGCACAAGACTACATGCAACTACTGTAATTAAGGCTTAGCGAAATTGCCAGCCAGATAGGCTCTACGTGATTTCACAGTGAAGATTTCCAATAGGGAACTTATATACCTCGTCAACCTTTACGCTGAAGACTACGATAAGTGACGATGTTCTTTGTACGAGGTAGATTATGATAATAAAACCGATCATTCGTTTAGTTTATACATATTTTATTATCCTCTCAATATGTTATCGTCGCTGGGACAAAATCTGTCAAGACTGACATATTAGTTTTGAGTAAATTCAGCACTATTTGACACATGCATTTGTTTTGTTTATAACAAATTCAGTATATGAAGATGTTTTGTCAAGCTATTGAATATTGACTCGCTTATATAATCGGAATCGCATTTATTGTCTTCATTCTGCGTAAAATTGTGTTGTGTGTATAGCATTAAAACACAATGCGTACAATCTGCGTGACAACAAATTCTATGGGTTTTAAGACAAAATTGTTGTGAAATATCTATTTTACATAACAAAACTGTTTCATTAAGACATTTAACTTTAGAATGTTGAAACACTGGCGTGCTTTGATTGTGCTGAGAAGGGCCACAAAGCTGATCTATCGGCTTAAAAACTTAATAATAATATGTTTGTTAATTATACGTAAAAAGATAATTGTTTTTCACTCAAATATTGTGACAATAGATTGTTTCTAGAAAGCTTTTCATAACCATTTAAGCATCCTACTAGATCTCCTCTCGGTTGTTAAAAAGATTAAAGATTTTCTTAACTTAAGCTAACTACTTCAAACCATCAAAATTTTCACTCATGAAGGTTTCGACCACTCTTCTATTGTATAATATATCACACGATTGCTTATATAATAAATAGGAAAGATGGATGTTAAACTTTTAGTAAAGCAAAAATTAAATACACTTTCATTGAATCATCCCAAAGGAGTGATAATAGCTTTTGTTTTCATTTCTTTCATACCTGCGCCACATTCACCTGGGCATTGAATATAAGCCTTCAAACATGGCAAACAAAATAAATTCATGTCGAGGGAGCGTTAGTCTCGCATAATAAAAAATATTTCTACATATTGTATGACGCTTGGCCCACTGAGGAATGATCGGAGACCCAGTCCAGAAATTTACTGGCCCTAATTACAGGGTTGGAGCATTTAATTACACGGGTCAGGCCCCTCAGGGCCGCACGGGGCGAGACCGCGGACGGACGGGACTTATGCCTCTTACGAGAAAGTTTTAACTCAAGGCAATAATGTACAACTTGATTCAGCACTACAAGCGATATCGTAGATGTTTGTTATTTATAAAACGATTTCATTTAATTTATTATGCCTACAAATATAAAAAAAATATATTAATCCATGCCACATTCTGATTATTTCTGATTTAAATGAAATATGTGTCATATAAGGATATGTGACAATTTTTTAAAATCATAAAAAACATTGATGTAACTAGAAATATACGTGTTTAAAGAAGTCGAAAAACATATTAATAATTTAAATAAAATAATTATCATATTTTACATTGTATTATGTTAAATTTATTCAATTATTCTACGCAGTAAGGCTCAACGAAATGTGTATAGAAGAGTATAGCACATGCTATATACTTATATATTCAAAATAAATTAATATTATACGAAGCTTTTCATATAAAAAATAAATAAACATTGGTTAAATGTCATATCTTTCTTTTTTTCAATATCTTTCGTTGTAACATTGTAGATTATTTTTATTTAATTTAAAAATTTATGAGATTAATATTCCGCTGAATATTTAATTAGTTATGACACGTGTTTGAGGTTATAACAATAACATTGATAATTCTTAACTTATTAATAAAAAATTAAGGCTAGAATGACTGATATATAATTATTGTTTATCATATTTAAACTATACAATGAAACGATTTCTATCAAAAATGCTTTAAAAAATTTAACCAATAATACCGTCGAGTCGATTAGTAATATGAATATTTCAAATAGTATGACTTGTGATCAACCTAAATAAGAAAAACACTATAAGTAACAATTTGCCAATGTAAAGTACCAAACTATTTTAATTAGATTTGTTAAGACATGAGCCTTTCTTGAGAATTTTAGCGATACCGGCAAGGAAAGAGAAAAAGTATAACATAATTCCGTAAAATTATTATTTAGGTCATATATAATTTAGCTTCAGGTGACCAATATTAAGTAATATAACTTCTATCTGTAGTTAGTTTTACAGAAGGTATGTATCTTAAACTGTCTATCATCTAATTACATAAAAATATTTTTTTAAATTATGATAAATGAGATCAAAGCTTGGATAAATTTGATGTTTCAAAAAATATTATCCCAAATAAGTCTTCGTCATAAATAAACACAAAAATACAAAAAAAATGCTATTATTTAATTATTTTCTCTGCGATAATTCGGTTTCATTAAATGGGAGATATTTCTTTAACTTCTGATAAGGCCTGGGGCAAGAACGTGGAATAATATATTTTGAGTAAAAGAATATTTATGAAAACGATTCTATAAAATGCACTCTTTGGCACTTAATTGTAGGGGTGAAGTTATCCAAACCACCATTTAAAAATGTTATTTTCATAGTTTTGCAAGGCATGGATTTTCAAATATAAACGAAGATATGTTAAGTAAAAGTTTAATAAAATTATGATTCAAGCGTTTTTTTCAATATATCACAACTTCAATATATTTGAAGTCTACTACGCCAAAATACCGGATACTGAAGAGCTTTCTTCCGTTAGTGAAATTATTGATTTTAGACAATTTCAATTACATTATTTCCGATTTTAATTCATTTTTTTATTATTTAAATTTATCAATGTGTCAATATTGACTGATTATAGTGCTTTATTATTATTACTATTTGAGCTAATTTTCTTATATTAACTCATTAACACAATCAAATATTAAAATTATGCATGAAATTATGATGATAGAAGAAGTGAGAAGATATTTTGAATTTTTTTAAAAATTATTATTAAAGGCTATGCGTAATTTAATTTTTAGTTGATGTAAATACTGCCCATAGCTGAGCTATCAACAATTATGTATAAGCTTTATTAGAGAGCTTTTTCCGCCTACTATCTTTCAATTTCTGCTCTCTCTGGAAAAGATAAATAAACCAATTCAGTTTTCTTTTTTGTAGACATACTTTCATCAAGATAAACTCAAGCAGCAGTCCTTTTGCTCAATATCATGAGCGGACATGGTTTAAACAATGAATAATGTTTTTATAACTATGACAATGTTTTCTCACTCACAACTCGAGTTTCGTCTTTTGGCATCTTCGGGTATTCTGTCATAAGGATACGATGTAATTGACACATAGTTAACGGTTTGCATTGATTATATAATATCAGAATCACACAGGAAAAAATATTGATTTAATTATAATGACATTTAATTTATATACGTAAATTTCATAAACAATATCTTTCTGATGAAAAGATTTAAAAATAAGGTTTTTTTTTATTTTATAAATGCAAATATTTATTTTTAACATAATAAATTTTGTTTTACATGCCTATTTAATAATCATACAAAAAAAATGAAAATTTATATATTTTGTAATTTTTCCTCGTTTAAAATGAAGATATACCATGTAAGTGCCAATTTGATTTATAATATTGTTATAGGTTCCTAAACGTATACAATTGAATCTTTGCTTAATGCTTTTCTAAAAATAAATCCGTATGATTATTTTTACTAGCCATCGTGTGTTTAAAGGTCAGCCAAAAGATTCTTTATCCCCCGCTTTCGAACCCAGCATTGAAATTCGCTGAAATACAATCGGCAATAATAATATATTTCGTGAAAATATGTTTGAAAGTGACAGGAAGGGTTACAAACTACCATGATTGATATTGATGTTTAGCAAGAGCGGCATTTATCTGGATGTTCATGTTTACTGGCGTGATTAATGGATGGAATAGCTGCACTATTTTTCTGTGTGAAAATCTTGTATTACATAAAAAGAACACCTTTATGCAGATATAGTTTCATTAATTATAATACATACCGATTTAAAAACGAAATCTATATAATTAAATTTACACCGAAATGAATGCCGTATTTATAAGGGTGCTGTTCTTTAGATATTAGATTAGATATAACAGAAGATTTAGGAACCCATAAATCACAAGCATAAAGTTTCTTTTAATCTAAAGGTTGTTACATAAATCAGATATTTGAAAATAAGACAAAAATAAATAGATATTTAATACTTCTTCCTTGATGTATACGGTTGTTGGGTTCCTAAAAATATCGCAGAGTTCAAAATATACGGAAAAAAAAAGTTGTATTGTAAAAAGTAAGGTATATTTTTAACGTACAATAATTTTCAAGCATACAACTAAAACTTTTTTATTGAGTTTTTAAAGCTTTTCCGGTTTTGTTTTCAACAAATAAATATCTTTTTTGATTTAAGATACCAGTCTAAAACAATATATTTTATGTGTTATTGCGAAACAATATTGCAATTTTTTTAGAAAATTTTTGCAACACCAAGTCTTAATATATACTATCAATTAACTTTGTTGCTGGTGTACCTTTTTGGGTTTATTGTGTAAGAAAGGTACGATTCGAAAAATAAGTAAATAGTTAATAAAACGCACTTCCAAATTTTAAATACGCTATGATCCAAAAATAATACCCTACAGAGTAAATAAAATGTATTGGAAGTCCCAATTTTAAATCATTGAAAATAAAATTTTAAAAAATTATGAAGTTGTACTAAAATCATTAACGTTTTTATTAATTTCTTATAAAATAGTTCCTTAAAAATATTCAGTGGTTGTTTTGGATATTTTCTACTAATAAAACGTGTTTTGTCTTTTGGTATCAATATATTATTTTATATTGAATGAAATGCGAATGCATGATGTATATTTTATTTAAAATAACTTCGGTGATGCAGTGTTGAGATCAATTTAATTTTTCTTCAAAATATTGATAATCTGATTTTGGTGTTAATTAAAAAAAATATCAAAACGAATACGATCTTTGATTGCTTTTGATATCGATTCGGTACTCAGAACTGTTATCAAAATGAAAGCGATATACGTAGACCATAAAGCATTACCTCCAATTGAGTTGTGACCACGTACAGACGTTTGGTTGCATTCGTTTAATTATGAACATCATTGGTCGGTCGAATAAAAAAAGTGAACGCGTTGGAAACATCGAGATGTGAGCGAAATAAAATAAAATAAATTCGGAACCAAGCCAAACGCGGAGCCGAACAAAAGCTCAATATATCAAAGTGGTGTAGAGCTGGCCTTATAAAATATGGTTTTACAGACGTTTTAATCGTGATAATAATTATGATTTATAAAGGCGGTGTTTCGTGTTACACTGGACTCGGCTCCCACTAATCCAGGCTTATTCAATCGAACGCACGGATGTATCATAGTTTAGTGAAGATTGTTTTACTTTGGACTGTAGAGCTTAATTTGATTGAAGTAGCACATAGCACAATGCAAGGATCTATTCTATGTCATGACACATTTTTTTAAGCCGTGGTCGATCCCATTGTGGAAAATGTGAATTATTAACGACATTATTTCAATTGAAATAGTTTTACGAAAATTACTCATTACGTTATCGCTTAAATTTTATATTTCGAAGATAATACAGATACAAAATCTGGCAATGGTGGTAATAATAGTACTTTAACTAATTCATTATACATTTTATTTCAAAATTTTGTGAGATGTCTGTAAAGTTTTGTCTGGAACATATTTGCTTGAACTCACTGACCAAAGTAATAAATAATATTTTTTAAAATCATATCTATATATTTCCGAATATAAGTTAAGCATTTGGCAATGTTTATATCCAGAAATGAGTAAGCCATACGAACAACGCTGTACCTAACATTAATTTATTAGATTAATGTTTTTATATCATGTTACGGATACCTAAATACTCTTCGTGGTAGAACAAAGCTGTAAAGGAAGACGATTGTTTCATTTCTTGTAAAATCATTAAAAGTTTGCGTATATCGTTGTTCTGATGACGTTGCTAATTATAAATATCAAGCTCAACACGCATTCTTGGATATGTAGTGAAGATCCAATAATAAATATATTGTAATCTTTGGGTGATTCTGATCCATTTTGGGCTTTGTAAATAATACAGTACTAAACAGGAAAAATTTCAATTGTTAACATTGATACGTAACGTAAATACTCACACAGTCCTTACTTTTAACACATCTGGCGTTAAAAGCAGAGCAAGTGGTCGGCAGGCACTTATTATCGTTCCAATGCATGAATTTTCCCGTAATACTGTATACTATTCTAAGGAAATATTTTATAATGAGAAAAATCTTTGCTTTCGATTATGTATTAAAATACATTTGATATCCAAGTTAAAACTTAATAACAAACTACTGGAGAATTTCATAACAATTATTATGCAATAGAAACACTTGTGACGGTTGATTTATTTTGGATAGCATTCAAAAATTATCAGTGGTACTGTTAAAATCGACAAACAAGTCAATTTAATTAAATATAATTAACAAAAAAATGCATTATTATTTTAATCAGAGTTTTTTGCAATTTGTAAGTTGAAAGCCTTTTGGAAGATTTTTTATATCACAGTATATTTTTTATTAAATTAAAATTGTTGTATTATGTGAAGTTTAATGAAGATTGTTAAGGTCAACAACATGATTTCATTGAATTTGAGATAAAAAAGTAGGTCGTGGCGAACTATTGCTTACTATTTTTAACGAATTATCTTTTTATTTATCAACAACAGCCTTTCGCTATTGATTATTTCAATAAATATTCCAATTTTAAATTGTTACAACTTTGTACGATTCCACATGTTTGTCACTAATGACCCGGATTTCACCTTTCGGGATCTCCAGGCATTCTATCACACGGATGCAACAGAACTGACAGTTCTGTCGTACAAAGTTGTAACAATTCAAATTGGATATTGAAATTCCATCAAGCACCTTCAGTCAATATCATAAATTATTACAATGTTCATATTTTGAAAATCACTATACTTTTTTACGTCTTTCGCACACAAAAAAATAAAAACTTATGCAACAAATTGCCAACATACTGCCAAATTATAAATTAACTAAAATAATTAAATGAAATTTAAAATAAACTTGCTGTTAGAGGTTCCTATCTTAGCTCTGCCAATGTGTTCTACTTTCATTCTAAATTCTATTATATTAAGATTATTTTAACATTCATATGTTGATGAAGTCGTGTCGCTATTAACTGTGCATTTGTAATAAATAAAAGTTAATTGAGATTCCATAAATCACAACAGATGCGGCCGAACCAAAACAACAATGAAAGAACACTAGGCAGATGTCTGAAAAAATTATCACGTCACAATTATCAAAACAACACGAAAGAATTTTGATTGCTGCCAATTAAAATAATTGGAATAAACTTTTATCTCATTCTAACATATTCGAACAACTTTTTATTGTGTGCATTAGGATTCAAGAAGCTGTCATTAAAATATTATTTAATTGCCTAAGTTTACATATTTGATTTAATCGGTAACTTGACCTGACCTGGGTTTGCTTTACATATGATGGAACGATATCAATGTTTTAGTGGTGTTTCTTCGTTTAGACTTTTTTTCAAATCATACATTGCTTAAAATAACAATATTGATACTCATCCACATTAAATTAAAAAATATAATTGATCGAATATATATAAGCATAACTTTAATAGGCATTTCATCTTCATGTGTAGATTCAAGATACCAATGACGTAATATTGTTTCATAAATGATGTTCAATTTAATTACCGCACGTAATTAATTTTGATTAAATTCCCGACCAGTTCTAAATAAAATTGTAGAAGGATTACATGTCTCAGAAGTCAATCACGCAAAGGTTGTCGATAAAAACATCTAATATCATTATTTTTATAAAATTATTAAAAATGCCGATTTACTGTCTACGAAAGTCGTAGACTAATCATAATCATCTAATTAAGTCGAAAATAATCGTAGCTATCTACGATTATTTTCGTAATTATATTATGTCCCATATCGAGAACGGTTATATTGAAAAAATATACTAGGTGTTATGATTTCGTTTATATTATTGCATCAGAGAAATCAATTTAAATGGTCTAAGTTATTTCGAAAATTAATAAAAATTTCCGTTTCTCTTTCTTCGCATCTTTGCTGCAGTCGAGCGGTTTGCAGAAGTTTTGGATTAATTTGAAATGTGTACAAATCATATTTTATGTGGAGGGAGTAAGGTACCTAACAGATAAAACAAAATATAATTAAAGGTGGGCGGGTTCGACTCAGAGCCAGTTTCGGACGCTGATATTATATCGAGAACATTGCATTATGATGTATAAGGTATAAGTATGTACAATGCGGGAACTAATTAATATCGGGTGGGTAGCTAGATACAAACGCTTACCACTTTATGACATCCAATATGAAAAAGATTATTGATATCATTCTCGAAAAAAAATATAAAAAAAACTGTTTTGTGGAATACGATTGGTTGAATTTAACCTCTCAACGAAATTAAAAATAAATCAGTCAAAGAATATTTTTTCTCAATCACTGGAAGAAAATTAAGCGTTTGCAATTAGTTCATTGATTTATTATTCAATAATTATGTATTCACTGTATATATATATATATTTTTTATTAAAAATATACAATTTATTTATTGATTGAATTTGCATTTACTTGCTAGAACTCCATTATAACATGGTAAAACAAAAATAGCAATGTATTTTAGTTCTACATTTTTTTTAAAGGTATTGTTGATAACTATTTCGTCTCACGCCATCGTCGAAACAGTTTATTACTTCTCCTTCTTCGTTGAGGTCAATTACACAATTTATTTTTGATAACTTGTGATCTAAATGAATTTAGACTATATCCTGTTTTACGTTGTAAATATTCGTAATATGTTATGCTCTCTATGATATAATATAGTATGTGTTAAAAATTCAACCCTTCTGAACTAGCGTTTGAATGATAAAAATAAGACAGTTTTCTATACAATTATGCTGAGTATTAAAAATTAAAACAATGAATGTAGTTTTATTGCAGTATAATTTAAATTTTCAAATTTAACTGCAACAGTATAGCAGATATCAGAAAAAAATATTTTTTTAGAAAACATTAAAAAAATATATTTTTACTGATAATTATTCATCTCTGCTTTTGTCGTAAATGTTGAATACTAGTAAATAATCTCCTCGTGGTCTGTTGTACTTTCCATGCTTATTTTATCGCATCCAGCATAAATATATTTAATTAAGAAAACGACAATTTAAATTGAGTAAAACGATTTATGTGAATATTTAAAGTGCTATCGTAGAAAAAATATTTCATTTTCATGACATGAAGAGGTTTGACCGAGCTGATAACGAAATGAATAGCTGGCTATGAATTAAAAATACATAATTATTTTTTTCCATATTATAATTTATTGCGATTACAGTTTTAAAGGAATTAATGAAATGTGGGGAAAATTGAATTCTATTGTGGTAAATTAATATCATAAAACAATAAAAAGATGGTTTCTTTCTAATTTTCAAATAAATTTTGCTGTTATTCGATAGTAATGTATTTTATAGAAATATGTTGAATAATAGAATTCGTTAACGCCTTAAGAAATGTGACTAATCTATTTAAATTCCTGTGAAAGAATTTTCGTTTTTGCGAATTATCTTTTTCAATTGAGACTCGCATGAGTATTATAATTTCTAAGTTGTCATTAAACAACACAAATTATATAAAGTAGCAATTGCTATGTTAGTAAACTTGATTAAAAATATCTTACTATGAGTGAAAATTTAATATACAGCCAAGCAAATAGATGGCGTGGCCTCACTTACGAGAAAGAAAGATTTCACAAGACTGTAATTAGTATAAATATAAATTTTTAATAAAGTTTTTCTAACTCAATTGTTTTTGATCAGATTTAATTTTGTTTTATTTGATACAAAATTTAAAATATACATGTGTAATTTAATTTTTAAAAAACTGAGTAAGAATATATTGGGTGTTTACAAAGATTATACGATTCTTTAATGAAAGAAAAAAATGGAAAATAAATAGTTTTGATGCAGCACCACATTTTCGTGAGCCATTAGACAGTTTGTGGTTACCCGTATTTTTAATTAATCACAAAATACAGCAAGTGAAAAATGATATTTCAAAGATTGAATTGCAATGTATTGAATAACACTGGTAGTCTCTCTTAATGCATTTAATAGGGTTTAATTGGATAGCAGTGCATGCAATAGCTTCTTGAACAACACTAAAGCGAAAGAAATGCCACTGTAAATATTGTAAATCTCATTCAATTGTCCAAAGATTGTTGTGCAGACAAAGTTACTTAATGAAGTTATTAAAATTTTATTACACTAATATGTAAAACATTTACGATACTGAAATAAACCTTTAGACGAAATAAGACAGTAATTAAAGCATACAAAATTAGTGGATACAATGAATGAATATACCATCATATCATATTCAATTATAATTTTAGCAGAATAGTATTTTGTATGTAAACGTTAACACAGTGAGTATATTCAGCTTAAAAATATAGATATAATCATTTTTCGGATCATCATCTTGTTGTATGTGAAATTTAAATTGAACACGTTTCTTAATACTGTAAAAAGACACTGAAAATGATTTTAATAATTTATGTCAAAGTGATTTTTGTCAAAAGTATATTGAATTAAATTTCGTAAGCAACTCTAAAATACTGCCATTTATATGGAATTTTATATTTACAGTGATTAACACTAAAGAGCGTTGTAAAAAAAATATTTATATATATATATGATGGAAAATTTAATATTATTTTATTCATATAATCTGGGGTATCTCATAATTAGGATTAAATTTTAAGGAATGATAAATTTTCAATCGGTTGAAAATATAAAAATAATTGTATTCGGATTCAAGTATTGCAAAATGTCTCCTTGAGAAAACTGTCGGAAAATTTACCGAAGTATATATATATGAAATGTAGTGTTTCAATTATATGCAGCGACTTTTAGGTAATAAACGTTTATTCCATATATAATAAAAACGACAAAGTGAAATATTATATATCTCACTCATACAAAAAAGGTTTTTCGATGAGAAATACTGTTTTAGACTAAATCGAATCAGTGACGAACATCTCATAATAAATAATACACGGCATTAATAGCACAACAAAGGTATGAGTAAAAAACTTACTTTCTCTGCCGCTTGTTTGCGGGTCACGTGGCCCAGTGTTTCCACCCGAAAAGCTTTGCGATACCAGACGCTAAAAGCTTTCGCAACCTGTAATTTTCACGGTCTCTTTGCCCCTCCGTCACCTCCCCAAACATCACGGTGTTATTGTCGAGCAGTAAATACGCCATTATTACAATTTTCTCGCGCTGTTCCCTTCCATTTTTTCATTGTACACGGATTATTTATTGAAAGTTATTGAATTATAACCCCATGCGAGCGCATTATTGTATTAGTCGGTGGCACTGGGCGGATTTTGCCCCCCGTGGAAGCTTTATGAGAGGCGCGAATAAGCTCTTGGACTATTGTGATCCGATAATCCTCGCGCCCATAAATCTTTGTTGCACTTTGTTTCCAAAGCTTTCACACTATCTATTCCTATGTAATTATATCTGAAGAATGATATAAAATTTTCTGTTGTCTCGTTCCTAAAATGAAAACGTGGATTAGAATGTTAGATATTGCTCTGTACGTCCTGTTTAACATATTTCAACTTCATATTTCTTATCCGTTAGTACGCAAAATCATAAAGAAAATATGAATTAAAGTTCAACATAAATTAAAAATAACGGTTATGAAATAATCCATCTAATAAATCAATAATTGTGACAAAGCCATGGTAAAAACGTAACCATGAAAATATTTCGACTTAAAAATAAATTAAAAAATGTTTAGTAGATATAAGTTTATATTTTATCTCAAATCTTTTACTGAGATAAAAAATTGCAGCGGAAGATTTCGTGACTTAATTATCTTTTTTTAATTTTATTTTTCAGATTAGAATAATCTAGAACTGAATAAATTATATTACTGAATTCAAGAAAGTCTCATTTTTTGATTTTAAAAATATAAAAAAGAGATTGACTGACAACACATCTTACAACCAAATTTGACTCGAAATCAGTAATTTTAATATATACAGAGGAACGAGGTTCTTATTCTCTAAAATAAAATAAAGGGTTTTGCATTAAAATATGATTTTCTTAATTGATAATTTAGATAGTGGACCGAAATTTCATTGACAAATATTTTACGTTTAAAAAAAATCTCCAAATTTACATTTCTAACTTATATGTAATGGTTATTATAGTCGAGGGCTCGCAAAAAATATATTGTAAAGATCCTTAAATGATTTATGTACAATATTTTTTTAACTGAGAGTAAGTTTTGATAATATTTAAAAAAGATACGAAAACTTTTTTACCGAAATATTAATCTCAAACAACTGACAGCAATTCAACTAATTCAAGGCTGTTGAAATTCTAGACCCTGTAATTAAAATAATAAAATTCTTTTGATTAATTAGTTTACGATCTTAGTTTGGAAGCTTTCGTGATTCAAAAGCTTACGCCATATCTTTGGGCAGGCTTCACGAATAATGGCTTTAGTTTCCAGCTTGAATGCTAAAGTTTTCATGATAGTATGTCGTAAAAATATTTTTGTGAACAACCATAAGCAGTTTCTCGATTATTCTCTGATTTCAGGCGCCAAAAAAGCGGTAAAAAGTAATTTAATATTTCTTTCTAGTTGTAAAAAATGTCTAAATGTTTTACCGCTATTTAATACGTAATTATTATACTAAATTTATAGCAGTGATTTTTATTACAAGATAAATTTAAATTTATAGGCAGTTATATTTTTTGGAGGATTGTTTTATCTCATTCATAATAATCATAAATTAAAACACTCTTTAATATTTGAATATTTCAACGCAATTCTTATTTAACATTCGCAAAGATTACATTTGTTGACATATATTGCAAAATTGATTCTAATTACGACATCAGTTAAATAAAGAAAAATTTGCTTTATTTGATAGCGTTTTAAAAATGTGAAGTTTGTTGTTCATAAATCTCCGCTAATTATATATGTATATGAAAATTTTTTTGTATTTTTTCCATAAATTACGACCATGCAAGTGTTTTTCTATTATAAGCAAAATTGTATGTATTAACAAACAAATTTTTTAATTTTTAAAAATACAGATTCAGGCTTACGATTGTATTTTATTAGTGTTACAATAAACTGGTTGTTAGTTGATTTATTTATATTTGATAAAATTCTAAGACGTTGAAGCATTGTACAATTCATTATTATGCTCACATACCTGTGATGCAAAATTGAGTATTGAATGAATTTCATACAACAGGAGCCAAGAACGCCTCTTTTTTGGTTCGTATTATAAGTATCTATACCACCCCGTGTAGTGCGGTATCCACGAGAATGAATAGGCGACAATGGCGCTCACCGGAAAAGGGTATTTGATTACAGCCGGTAAATCCCGGGCGCATTTCCCACCCCGAGCAGCCATTGAAACAACCCTGTTATACAATGGGCAAGGAGTGAGACCGGTCGAACAATGTGTATCATTTTTTTTCATTCGCTACCTCATGAAAGGCTGTCACGGAGTGATGGGAGCTTTTATTATTTTTGCAGCTTTTTTTACTTGTTCGTATATCTTCCCCTGCAAAGTGATTTAATTATATTGTAAAAAATATAAAACAATTTTTTTTTTCAACTTTGTAATAGTAATTAGCATAGTAAAAATGCGATGATAATTCGATTTTGAGTTTTACTACATATTTATTATAATATGTTATTTATTATAATATGTTTATTTTTTTACGATCACAACATTCGTCTTTATAAATATCAATGCATCTGGGACGATAAGATGTCGATTGATAGATTGTTCAGAAAAATTTGATACGATCTGATCAATCTGACAGTTCTTATATATTTTATATGTAAAGGTATTGTTTTTGACTCTTGGATGTGTAAAAAATTTTGTGGAATTCAAAAGTTATATTTTCATATGATTGTATACAACAAAAAAGAAATTCAAAGGTAACTGGATACTGGAGCTATCAGAAATAAAATCAGCTGTTCTGTTTTTAAATATATCATTCGGTTTTTTAATATATAAATAAAAATGGATGATTGCCAGTCGAATAAATCAAACAATTTAATCCATGATATCAATAATTAATGAATGCTCTGAATCAATCGTAGATCGTAACGGCTCGTGTTATGTTCATCTGTCCCTTTTGTTTGGGGGTAGTAAAGCAGAGGGCGTAGGTGAAACACGAGAAACTTTTCCGGAACAGGGAGTGGCCGGAACACTGGAACACTGGGACATTGCGTCGGGACATCGGGGAGGATGGGTAGGGTGGTGTGCCACCTGGAGCAGCTGCGCCGAGTGGGAGGGGCGAGCGCATGCCCACCTCATTATCCAGATCGTGTTTTGTTGCTATTTATGATTATTTATGACTATAATGTAAAACATTTTCGATTGAGTGATGCATCGGCCGTTTAAGCTTCTAGCGGCATAATGTACTGCCTAGCACTGTGATACAGAGATTTTATAACTTTTTGAAAAAACTTCCCCTTATTAATATAGAAATATAAAAATTATACATACTTGTTACGCAAAATCTTTGAAATAATAATTAAGTTAATAAAAAGGAAATGAGGTTGCTGGAGTATCAGTTTAGAATCAGAACTAGTTTAGATTTTTTGATTCAGACCAAAAAATCCAATTATAAGACGGAGAAAAAAATAGCAATGTATTTTAGTTCTACAAAATTATTTTTTAAAATATAGTTGATAGCTATTTCGGCTCACGCATCGTCAGAACTATGCTTAAACTAACATTTGTTTATCTATATATAGCTGTGTATAAAAGGTGCACAATACATCTTCTCTCCTGTTTTAACGACCTGGCTTATTTCCTGTTCGCAATAAAATTTACAATTAATAAGTAAATGAAACTAAAATGGCGGCTATATCAATAAGTTCACATACGACACGGAAACGGTCCATTACAGAAACAAAAGAACACCACCCAGAGGATTCAATAATGGTGAACGACATATATTTGTTTGTTCGATAAGATCCTTCGTTTTTTTCACCGTGTTATAATGGAGTTCTACCAAGTGAATGCCCATTCAATCAATAAATCCAATTATGAAACTTATTTCCCATTCGCCGGTAGAATTTTATACCAAAGAAAAATTCAAGTATAAAATAGTTTTCATTTTTTTATTTATTAATTCTGATACGCGTTTCGTTTCTTAGAAAAGTATTTTCAGACTAAAGTAAGTTCTAGGTGACGTAGGGTCTGATATTGTTTTTTTTAATTGATTCAAGTTATTTTTAGTGAGAGTTTAAATACATTTTCTTTTTGTGGAGGTGTTAACCGTATCGTTTGAGTGTGTGTTTTTTAAGTCATTCAAGTTTTAGGTCATTTTGGTATCAAAGGGGTAAATTATAAAGTAAATTGTCACCTTTGTCATTGATGAATTAAATATCATACTGACAATTATCTGTTTGATGTTTTTTTTATTTTATATTACCATGCCATATCAATTCCAGGCCGTAAAACCAGTAATGTATAGGATATATTCTTGTCTTTATTAGATTTTGAATGTGGAAAACGTGTTTTAATCGCTGTTGATTGGATATTCAATGTGGGCGTCTACCAATGAGGTCGCGGGGAGGAGTCGTCAAGGGTTAGGAATGATAAAATAATTTTACAAAGAAAAATAAAATAAATTTCACCATCTTGTTTTAAAAAAGAGTTTTTTTTTATACTTAATTAATTTCGTAACGTAATATTAAACAGCTTCTTAATAGCCACGTTGTATAAAAGTAGGATTAATTTTTAATAGTTGGATGTGCAAAAATTGTATTCTGTGTGACAGAAAGTATGCAATTAGATAAGCGTAACTATATGGTTCATACGGCCGTAAAGCAACTGGTGAATAATATTAATAACCGTTAATTCTTGATAAAGAGACGTGTTGGAAACGAAAACATTTTTTTTAGTTGGAAGTACTAGTTCCATAATGATATTGATCATTTCAACATACCTAAAATGTAATCGAGAAAGTTATTATTTATTAAATCGGAATAGTTAGAGGACGCAGCAGGACGCAGAGTCGGCGATTCGTGAATAAAATAGTATAAATGCTTGATAATTTTATAAAATAAGTGACAGTCGCCTTTGAAATAGGAAATTTTGATAAATAATTGTCATTTTTTCAAGGCAATAAAACATCATCTTATTATGTCCCATAAAAATTGAAATGCTTAAAAAACATCCTAATTACCGTACATAAAATGAGGAATAAACTGGAATAGGTGTGGGAAATTTATTCATAGTAAATAAATGATTAAATAATTTTTGATAACGTCTGAAGGTGCTTGATGGAACTTCAATATTAAATTTGAACTGTTGCAACTTTGTACGATTCCATATGTCTTATCACAAACGACCCGGGTTTCGCCCTTCGGCATCTTCAGGTATTCCATCTCACGGATGCAACAGAACTGATTGTAAATGAAATTGATTAAATATTTATAAAAGTATTTGTCTTTGCCTTTTTGGTAAGTTTAAAAATAAGTTAAATGCTGTCTGTTAAAATATGGTCTGAAGTGCTTGATAGAATTTCAATATCATATTATAATCCTAAGAACTTTGTATATTTCTAACAAAAAAAAACTGTAAAGCGTTTATATCGACTTTATAACAATAAAGAATGTATAAATTTCAATGATTAAGCTTTGAAATTTATGTTGAAGATATTCAATTTATAGCTTCTCATTCAATTATGTATATAATTCACCATTATATTATAGATTACGGATGATAAAGCGTTGAAAATTCATTGAAAAGATAAGGTTTTCCTTAACACCTAGAAACATTTTTCACGATGTTACAGCTGTGACAGCATTTAGCACGATCGAGATTTTCGTGGAGCACCATTCACGTTTACTGACACACATCATCATTCTTTGAAACAGATCATTCTTTGAATTACTATAATTTGTCATTGTAAGATTATTATAAATATTTAGGGTAGAGCCAGCATTAACTGGACTCGTCATTCTTAATCCTTTATTCTTGGTGATGAAAAATCGCCAAGTAAAATGAACTATTTTAGAGTTTGCTTTAATCGTTTCATGAATATGACACCTTTCCTTATGAACTAAACAACTATGGATATTTACTTTTTGAAGAGTTTTTAGATATGTCGATCAATAGCTTAAAACAATCAGAATAATATGAGCGAAAAATGTTGAAAAAAGGCGAGGCACAACCTTCTGCCGTTTTCGCATTAAAAAATCTTTATTGTTGACATTAAATGATTTTAACGTAAATATCATAAAAAAGTAGTTAGTCGATGTCGCTTCTATTAACTGTATGCAGTATTGTTGAAGAGTTAATAAGTCATCCAAATATAAAACTTTGGTTAAGTTCAATGCAACGGATCAATGATTTTTGAATTTTATGAAACATAAATTTTATTCATATGATTTAAGAAAACTATACTCAATTGAGATATTAAAAAATATTATATAAATCGGAACGATTCACATGCATCATCACATTGTAATTAATTTGAAAACTTAACATTTCCTTGAAATTATTTTCTTCGTCTGTCTGGCTAAGACTAAGTGGTGATGTCTCAGAAATATTGTTGCTGGCCTCTTACAATATTACCAAGTGCCATGTAGATATTTTCGTTATAAATATTGCAAATATTGAAATTGTACAGATCATGTGGTGTCCAATTTATGGTAGTTGTCCCCTATTAATAAAATATGACTGATGATTGCAACAATTACGTCAGATTATTTCCATATAACAATGATATAATTCGTAATATAGTTCAAGCGTAAGCTTTCAACCAATGATGCATTTAAGCAAATTTTAGATACCAACGCGAGGTTATTTCACTGACTCGAAAGATAAACGAAATAATAATTCAATAACGGCAATATAGTATTTGATTAAATTGAAATATCAATCAGAAACAGTTGTATGGAAAACTACCAATAATATTTCTCAATTTGACCAAAATTAAATAATACTGTTGTAACATAAAAATCCATCCAAGTACATAATAAATATGTCAACTTAATTTATTGATGTTATGTGTAACACGGTGAAAAAATAGCAATGAATTTCAGTTCTACATACAACATTTTTAAAAGAAATATAGTTGATAGCTTTTTCGAAATAGAAAAAATGTTTATTTAATTCATAGTATAATATAATACGTATGATTGAAGTACCATTCATATAAAATGTAAAATTTCTATTTTTGGCCGTTCGAACTGTACTAGAAACAATTTGAAATACACCCAGTCCTTTTCTTACGCGAATTCGATTATACGCGATTTTTTTGGACGGCAGTGCTACATTTTTTTACGCGCTTCACTCGTTTTTACGCAATTTTTTCCCCAAATTTGTTGTAAAGAAGACATTTATATATGATGCTAGGCATGTACGTTTCATTATTTTTTTAAATAAAAAAAATGTGTATTTTTAAAACTTGATTTTGTAAAGCATTCAATTTTTTTTAATACTCATATAATTGCCAAATGTTGACAAGTGTATCGGATACTATGCGAATTTATGTTTTAGGATGTGTAAAGAAATATAATGCAATTGCGTGTAATCATTTTTTTACGCGCCTTTTTCTGGAACCAATGTATCGCGTAAAAAAAGGACTGGGTGTATATGACAAATTAGCTGTCTTGTAACATATGTATGATATATCGTGACTTTATCTTGCTTTCTTGAAATCTAATACAAACCGATTTTTTGGGGTCATTAATATTTTTTTAATCGTTGAGCTTCTGAAATTAAGCTCACATATCGCTAAAAACTTAGCAAACGTGAGTTCTATGATATTTTTGAAAATTATTTTATGTTTGTATTATAATGAAACGTAGTTAAAGTCATGTTTGTAATTAGTATATTTTTAATTGAAAAATTAGAAGGGTTAATTATTATTTAAATATTTATATATGGTATTCTTTGTGTACTCGAAATCCCCTCTCACTGTTCATTCCCCCGCGCACCTCCTCACCCACACAACGTCCTTCCAATACTACAATAAAATTATTATTAGTCTCGAAGTTTCCTCGCGAGTGGTTTAATTGCTGACGTTCATGTGTACGGCTTTTCAATTATTTTAAGCAAACTCATTTTCCAACCGCCTGAAAACAATTTAACTGCATATTTTAGATGCAGATCCTTAAGAAATCAATGTGTCTAGCAAATGTGTGACAGATTAAAAAAAGTTAACCAAAGAAAACAATAAGAAAAGCTTATTCTCATTTGCAATATTGAAAACATTTCTTTTTAAATTTAATCATTGTGTTATTAATTTAAAATATACAATAAAGATTAAGTGTGTCATATACTATATAAATAAATATGAACAAGTGTGTTTAATAAAATGCTTAATGTATAAGTTATTAAAAAGTACGTTTTTATTTTTTATATATTAAATTAAATAAAACTGTGAATCGTCATACATCTTTTACAATCAGTTTTATTCGCCATTGACATTTTAGTGTGAATAACAGTTATTTTTGTCTATGAAAACATCTAATAAAGCAAATATTGTTCGAAAATTTGAAATATATTTTTGGTGCTGCCAGTATTCATTTATGTCTTTCCTAATTGCACGACACGTTATTATGTCGAAATGTGTTAATTGAGACATCTAGTTTTTTTTGTTGTTTAATTTAATGTGAGATTATAATAATAATTATCAAACGATGAATTGCACATATTATCATCAACAGAGGGGTGGGCGTGTGCCGCAGCCCATTATAAATTCCCCGCACAATTATAAAGAGGTGAGTGAAAAAGAATACTGATAAAATAAGGCAAAAAACATTCATTGTCAACATAATATTATAATATTTAATAAAACATGTGTTTTATGTTCGAATATAATTTATAACGAATTCAATTAATACTTTCATTGGTTGCAATTGCAAAAAAAGTATGCTTACAATAATGAAAAGAAAATGTCAGCAGTAATTTTATTATTTTTGTAAACTATAATATTAAAGTTATGTAGTAATACAAACAGTTGAAATCACTCAAATTAAGAATGACCAAGTATCCAATATGCAAGTGTTAATTTTTTAGGTTAAACAAATTCATTAGCTATCCATGATAATGAATATACGGTTTTTATTGTTAATTATCATATTCTATCTTATTCAATCCTAAAAAATGTTCAGAGAGAACAATTGACTAACATCTAGGCATATTTTAAATCCATTGGTAAATACCGACTCGTGTGAAAATAGAATCCATTTGTAATTCTCAATTATGTGTTTAGTTATTTATAGCGTTCATACATAGCTACTTTTCAGTTTGGGCATTACGTTCTCGCCAGAATTAAATAAATTATTTTCAAAATCATTTAGTAAAACTACTTTGCATTTGAATACCAATATTATGCAAAAGTTACGAAAAAAATATTTACAGTATCGTGTTAGCAACTAGACAAGGTTTTTGTGATTTTTGTAAATTTATTACAGTTAATACAACTGTGCTAAAAACTTATATTATAAGCAAGTAATTTTACTACTAATAGAATTAGTTCTGACGAAAGCGTGAGCCGAAGTCACTATAAACTATAGTGTATAAAATTTTGTAGAACTAAAATACATTGCTATTTTTTTCACAATGTTATAGTGGAGTTAAATCACCAATTTTGCCAAGTAAATGCCTATTCAATCAACAAACATTTTTTTATAATTTGATAAATTAAGGTAACATTGACTTAATTTCAATCCTTCAATCAACCTTTGATCACATCATTATTTACCTAAAACTTCAACTTTTACCAGCCAGTTGTGATAAAATGCCAGCAGCCGGTTAATAGCGATTGCGGAGAGAAAAAAAAACGTTTTTCAAATTAAGATCAAAAAAGCAATTTGAAAAGTAAGGACTCCAGTGCCATCTAGATCTGTTATGCACAGCCACCGAGAGACAGACCGTGGACCGGCCAACTTGGCGCCAGATTGTAATTAGCGGGCCCGGGATAATTACAGGGCGGACGAGTCCAACTGCACTCCGTTGAGGGGTGCGAGGGAAACGATGTTCCCGAAAAAAAAACATAGGGATTTTTATATTTTACGAGTGTGGGATTTTTTTGATATGGCAACGTTTGTGAAATTTTCAGATGCTTATTTTTTGCAATGGAAATGTTTGCAAGCCAAGGCAATATAGAAATTAAAAATGGCAGCTTCAATTTTAATATCCCCATCGTGGTGACATGAATTCTAAAAAATTAATTAAACTAGATATATATGGTTTCCATCGAATATAATATAACTTGAATCATGTCAGATGCATTGCGATTAATGTTCGATAGTTTTAAAAAATATATTTCAATTTATTATATATTTTTAAAAAAGCTAATGAAATTTATTTGCACAGAATCTACGAGATTAAGACAATTGTATGTTGTCAATAAATCAAGGAAAAATAGAAAAGTAAAATCAAACTCACGATGTACTAAATTAGAGCTGAGAAAGAGATATTTTGAAGTAGAGTTTTTGCATAAAATATAACATTCATATATCAAATTGTTGTTGACAATAATCGATACAATGTAACTAGTGCCATACTTTTAGCTTACTGGTCAAAGTAATCTTTTTCGGTTGCTGTGTTCATGGATTTGAATTTCGGTATGGAAGGTATCACAAAGTGATTTTCAAGTTAATTTATGAACGTGTGACCGTCGGCATGAAAATATATGATGTCTTAATTCATTTTCATCTATTCGATACTATAAAAAAATAAGTGACCTGGCGATTAGCTTACGTTCAGCACTTAGTAATTTTATATTATAATTTTTCTATTCTTAGTGCCTCCGAGGAAAAACTCCTGGGTAACGGTTTTTTCTTTTAGAGTTAACTATTTCATCATTCTAAATGTTGTTTATTTGGAGACGACAAAGTTAAAAACAGTAAATTCATTGACAAAATTAAATGTTGTTAAAATGTTTTTATATTGCTACTACAAACTGTATTCAAATTGATTGTGGTATTTTTGTTTTCAGGTGAGTTTAGAGAGCGGTCGAATAATCAAGGTGGAACCGTCAGAGATGGAGAGGTCGCAGCGCAATATCTTCGAAACGGAGGACTCTTTTGATTGGGTAATTGGCTTTCATGACTATTGCACGACGCATTCCCCTGTAATAACAAACATTTAATCGTCTCATTAACCAAACATCGCTTCTATTCGTGTACAATATTAAAACACTTCGATAATTCTTATCCAAACATCTTGATAAAAAAATAGTATATTGCCACGTGGCAGGGGCATAATTTAAATCAATTATTAATTGGATAGGTTAGATCATACAGTATATACAATTTATTACATGTAAATTAAATTTAGTCCTACTTACATAAAACTGTTTTCCACCATAATAATTCTTTTCAATTCAGCGTCATAATTAAGGAAATAATTTTTCAATACACTATTTTTTGTAATTAAACAAAAGTGCTGTAATTTTTTCTTTAAAGCCTTACCATCTTCAATATAGCCTCCTACTTCGATTTAAGATTTAATAACATCGAAATTTACATATTTTATTTTCATAAAGTTGTTTATCCCAATGCCATATGAATATTATACACAAAGAGTAAATTATCTGCGATTGTAAGTTTTTTTTATAATAAAACAACTAACTTTATTCGTATTACTAACCATTATAATATTTAAATTTACTTGAACGGAAACTGAACTCTGCAGACTTTGAAATACCGTATATTATGATTCATATTTTTTGTCAATTATTCGTTCATTATTTTATTCTGTACTCCACGTTAGGCAAAATATCTAAAAGTAAACGTGTCTTAATAGTATACAGAAATTTACAAAAACGTATTTAACGACGATGAATTAGACATAATTTAAAATTAAAGCAATCAAGTAACCAATTTAAATTCAGTCCATTGCAAATACATAGTTAAGGTGGCATGACATATAATTATAAACTGAAATTTATTTTTATTCATTCGTTTCAATTTTCTTATTTTACTCGGCGGAAGGGCGTTTTCTATTTCCGCCCCAGCCACCCTTAATTTCACGCCCTTAGCGGGTCCACACAGCAGCTGCCATCTGTATAGTTTCGGAAAAACTTTAGTATGAATGCGTTGATGTCATTATTAAATTTTGTTTTAAATAAAATCAAGCAGCAATTTTACATTTTTTTACGGCTTAAGACAGATTCTCAATGATTTAATACATTTGTACTAAAATAAAATTAGAAGAAGGTTTTAACGATTATGAAAAATGAAATATTGTATACAAGTTATCAGCTTTTATACGAAAGCGATCATTTTTTTTGTTATCATTTTCATGTAGATTCGCGAAATCGGGTCTTTTCAAGAAAAGTGTCTATTTTTTGCACTTACCCGAACATTAAAGAAAATATTTTTTTAATTGTTATAATATCGTTACTTTAAAGCCAATTGAAAAAGGATTGAAAAAACATACATGAGCGGTTTGTTGCTTTAAACGTTTGGTTACGAAATGAGTATGTTATTTTATGATGGGAAATTTTAATTGTTACAAAAAAACATATTAATGTGCGGGAAATTATCATAAAAATTGTCATTCATTGTTGTCAAATTGTCAGATGATGACAATTTAAAAAAAATCATTGATATTCAATACTAGTGCCATCTATAAGTAGACAAATTTTAAACGATGATTTATAACTGAGGTTAGCAAAAATTTTCGTCAAGAGCCAAAATGCCAAAAATGGTTCCTATTTCTCGGTAATGAAGTTAGAAAAATATTTATAAGAGGATCAAAGAAAAAAAAAATACGATTCTTTAAACTTATCTCATATAACAAAAATCAATTAATTTTTTTTATTGATTTTTCTCGACATTTAAACAAACAATAAATCAAACGTAAATCTTAAAATGACAAAAATATTTGTGATTCCGGGCCATAGTTTTCCAGCACCTGATCTTTAATATCTCCTTTGAAAATATTGTGTTCGTTTGCAGCGAAGAATCTCAGCACACAATGCAAGATTTAGAAAGCAAGAAAAAAATACAAAAACAATATAATATCACATTAGCATATCGGCCTCATGCGGAGAATCGACATCTTCTAAAATCGGCATAATAAACATTTATCAAATACTCTTGCACTTTTATCATGGCTCATTGGGCAAAACAATGAGGCGATTGTTCGCGGAATCTCTCGACCTGGAGGAGGTAGGCGGCTGCGGACAATACCCGTCTTGCTCGGGCCGATTGTGGTCGACCTCCCACGCCTTCCGCCCATGTCCGCCTCGAGGACCATATGTTTCCACATTGTCGCGTACTTTCGCTACATATTGCGGGAAGTTCAATATCATTGCGCTGGAAAAGTATTCCGTTCCAATATTTATATTTATCAAAATATTTGTAAAAATAAAATGGCAATACATTGGGTTTCATGCAGCAAAATGACACCGTTTTTTTTGAAAATTACAATGCTTAGAGTACAAAAAAGATTTTGTTAAATAATAGTATTAATGTAAGCATTCAAATAATATATATATATTATACATAACGTTAGTTGATGAATACACCTTTATACGAAGTATGTTTGTAAAAAGGACAAGTAAAAAATTCACTCAAAAATCCCACTTATAGTTATGACCACTTAGTCAAAAATCGAGAACATATCAGTATGTTGTTTTGATAATTAGTATTATAAACTCGCCTTTCATTCCACAGTAGTTTATTCCTCTCATCTCTGTCAAATCCAATAATATTGTGAAAAATGCACAAGATTATTCGTAGTGAGAGGTATTAGATTATGTCTTCGTTGCTAAAAACGTCACCATGTTCCAGACACTCTGAAAAACTAGGCTGAACAATAAGACTTGGTAAGATTTACTATTGCTATCAGAGTATTTATTAAATTATTAGTGAATATGCTTTAACATAATATTTAATTTACGAGCTTAATTGTATACAGCTGTTGTGCATTATCTCAGAATAAGAGATACTTTAATGTAATTATGAACATAAATTCGATGTTATTTTGTTTTTTAGTTTACTCTCGGATGATTTGAAGTTAGTTTACATTGAAAAAAAATACTATCCCTTAATTATTTGACGTTTTAATCAACATACATCGCGTCTGAAGAATAGGTATGACTAAATATTATATATTGACTGTTTAAGATTTAGATACGATAATTCGCATAACAACCTTATATCTATACAAGGGTAAATTTAACATATAAATAAATATATTTACGATGTAGAAAAATTTATAAATCATGTCAGTTTATTTGTAGTTTGCGACACTGAAAGTGTTTTAAAATAAAATATCCAATGGTGAAAAAGAAAAAAGATTGTATATCATATAGCAACCCTTTGATAAAAAATATTTCAATAAGCCGACGAAGGCGTTTTAACAATTAATTTGCTAGTTCTAAATGCGAAGTTATTTAGACATTTATAAAATATTTACCTATTTAATGTGAGATGAAAAAAATTCATTTAATTTGCATAAATATGAAATATGGACTATTTGATTTATGTGGTAAGTTTGATCTTAAGAAATTGAAAAAATATGTAGTCTTTCACAAACACATATTTAATTTATATAAAAATTGAGTACAACAAAATTTTAAAAAAAATGCGAATAATAAACTTAATGCGCTATTTCAATTTAATTCCAATATTATTTTCAGCTACGAGAAGCTTTACATATTAATATTCTTGCGGATAAAATCGTATTGTGAGCCGAGTCGTGCAAAACAGCCTAACTGACCTAAAATTCAATAAAAATAATTGCATAATAACCACAATAATGGCTCATTGAGAACTATCGATTGAAGAAAAAAACTAGATTTAACTCACCTCACTCGTTAGAGGTATGCATTGCAATTAAATTAAATTAACACTCTGAAATCATATGTTTCTGTTTTATATAGACTCCAATTGCTATAATGGCCGACCGCAAAGACTTGAGATCTTTTAACATGTTCAGACTCAGAACACGTTCTCAAAAAAATCGAAATTATTTTATTCTTTGACTAAACAAATATGACAATTTTACATTGCATTTCACCATAATCGTAAAGTTTATTAGTTGATTGAAAAAATCATTTAGAGCTTATTCCAAATTTTGAAAGTTTGATATCTATGCATTCCTATTTAAGTCATCGAAATTACATTTATTTTAATATACAACGCCATTTAAAATTAAGAATTAATTATTCATTGTACGTTTATAATAGTTTCAATATCC
Organism: Himalopsyche japonica; assembly: GCA_028555115.1. Classification (NCBI taxonomy): domain Eukaryota; kingdom Metazoa; phylum Arthropoda; class Insecta; order Trichoptera; family Rhyacophilidae; genus Himalopsyche; species Himalopsyche japonica. The sequence goes on from JAHFWJ010000208.1 coordinate 204,884, forward strand.
AAACTAATATATATATATATATATATATTGAGTTTCAATGAGTTAATGAATTTTATAGAAGCTTAATAAAATATTCCACACTCGTCTTTTTTCGTTTCCTAAAATCAAGTCTTAAAATAAGTGATTTGCTTAGTAGTAAATGATATGCTCTATATTGAGCAACGATCTACTTTCAATATTTTTCGTTTGTCTCTGAAAATAAAATTTGAAGACAATAGGAAAAAAATCTTTAAAATTATCCTTATTAATACACGAATAAAAAAACAATGATGCCATTTATATGTAATTTTAATTGATGATTCTTTGTACGATTCTAAATGTGTCTTACGATCGACCTGGGTTTCGCTTTACGACATTTTCAGACATTCTATCATACGGATGCAACAGATCCCATATGTATTTGAGACCCGTATTGTGGGTGTGAAGATGAAACTATTGTCTGTTCACATAAAAAATTTGAACGTATTTATACGTACCAATAATATAAAGAAGTGAAATACATCTTACAAAATGTGGTCGGACTTATGTTCAAATATTGACGATTGCGTCAAACAGAAAGGTGTCCAATTTGAATAATAAATCAAAAATAATGAAGTGAAACATTTGGTTCTGAATGTGTCAATCGATAGTTCTTAAAAAAGGCTCTCTGTCTAAAATCACGTATCTAATCTTACCAATGACATAATTTGATAATGCATGACCATTTGGGATTGGTGCGGCTCGATCGAACAAAATATTTGGGCGATTACGCAACCCGTATTATAATAATAATCACGAATCATTCACCGACCAAAAAATATTATAATAATGCTCAACTATGTAGCCGAAATTATTTCATCTCACTGTACTCCATTGATTTACACAGGTCATTTCATTTGATCGGCATTAACTGAACTTCCCAAATATGTCAGTATTCATTTGATTTTCTATACTCCCATTCAACCCCGGATTAACTCTTAATTCAAACATACTTAAACTTTTTTAAATATTATTTAAATATTTATGACATTATGATTATAATTTTGTTACTACAAACAAGACGCAAAAAAACAATTCAGATAAACCAAAATATTAAATGTGTATTAGATTTAAAGAAGTTATTCGACTTGAAGAGAAGAGACTTCAAGGTTGAAGATTCAAGATCTCAAATTTGGATTGAAAAAATATAATTTTTTGACTTTACTGAGACAGGATTTCAGCTCAAATCGCGAGAGTAAAGCTTTTACTACTAGACCGACGTCTCTCATTGTTTTAACATCTTAAATATTTTTTAATAGAAAGCTGTATATTACATTATTAAAAATTCATTTATTGTTAAAAGTGACGATATTCTAAATCTTGATGGAATTATACAAGAGAAAAATAGTAAAACTTGAAACAAATAGTCATTTATTTTACGCGATTTGAATATTTTTAAATATTTCATTCAATTGATGCGCCATCATATTTATTTATTACGAGTTTATTTAAGTTAGCTCTATACTAAAGCATTATTTTTTAATGACAAAAACTGTTGAATTGCAATACAGAAAAAGTATACAGCTCGTATTAAATATACACAATTCAAATAATTGTAACACTATGAAGCGCCCTCAGTCGATATTATAAATAATATAATTAAATAAATTACTAATTTTATGACAACAAGCTTGAAAACAAAACGTTAATAAATATAAATAGGTACAAATGCTAAGATTTAGTGTCAACATCTGTATTATAACAATAACAATATTTATAATTCTAATCACCATTTCCATTTTTGATGAAGTTATGTCTTTCTGGAAATTGAATACAGTACAAATAATTCCTTGAAAAATATTTTTACCATTGTGGTCAGAACTTTCTTCAAAACAACTGATTCCTATTCACAATTGCTACGTATTTAAGCAAAAGTAAAACGCAACAACATTGAATAACAATAATAAATACAATCGAACCACTATTTCGAGTTATCACAAGTCAAGTCGACTAGAATCAGGCAATTGGAAAAATGTAGGCTCATTATTCTAATGTCCTTTTTTGTTCAAGAATACAATTTCGCTTATTCATTGTGTTGTAGAGACTGCGTCGACGAATTATAATTTCTCGATAGAAATAAAAATAATATCTATCTATGAAACAATGATACTTTTACAAATGGAATTATGTTTTTTTCTTCATCTAGCACGAGTTAGAAGGCTATTTTTTATACTTAATGCTAACGTCCTTAGTGTAAGTAGATATTTACAGGTGGTACAAACTGTAAAGAGCTTTCATACTTTCAACTCGCAATATTGTTATCTTAGTCAAATATTTTACGATTAACAATGTAAATTAATGTTATTTAAGATATTAATTGAAGCTTATTGATAGAATTTAAATATTACATTTAAAATCGTAAAATTTTTGAACACAATGAAAGTGTTAAAATTTTGCCTCAAAACCTGGTAGATCATAAACTATTGTTATATCAAGATAATATTAGGAAATAAAGCGGGTAAAATTTATAGTTATCCAATCTTGAATGAACTAGTTAACCTTTTTTATTGATTGAATTGGCATTCACTTGGTAGAACTCCACTATAACACGGTGAAAAAAAATAGCAATGTGTTTTAGTTCTAAAATACATTGCTATTTTTTTTCACTGTGTTGTAACCTTTTTTATATTTCTTGGCTATACTTTACATCAAATGAATCCAATTACTCGAAAAATTGATAAAATTAATAATGAATAATAATAATCGTGAATAAGCGATGTAAACTTTTTACTGACAGCTCGAGAGCTTTCGTGTTCTATAAATGCTTGAAGATGTCGAAAGAAAAATCTGGGTCGTGAGTGACAATACATATGAAAGTGAACAACGCTTGAATAATACAATAAATTTATGTGATGTCATATTCTGCGTCATTCAATGAAATAACTCTTGTTAATTATATACAAACAACTAAATTATTTGAATTATGACTTAAGCAGTGTGAGATCATAAAAAAAACAGTACAATTATCTTTGGATACGTAGTGAAAATAATTAAAATTTGTAGACATTTGATATTTGTAAGTCAAGACCAAATAGATGCAGGTAGATTTGGGTGACCAGAAAGGCTTTAGTAATGCACTGCCATAGAGCGACAAGACGTCACTGTCGTTAATATTCCCCTTGAAAACAAAATGCTGATTAACTGAATGACGTATTGCAAATTGATTGCCAACTTTCCATAGAATGTAAATAAATAAAAAAAAATGTTTAGATTGTAAATATTATATTATTTATAAGCTTTTCTGTTGTTATAACTGTTAGTTGCTTCATCGAAAAACAATTTAAGTCTGATTAATCAATGAATATTTAAATGACAAATTATCTTCTTTACAAGACTGGGTAAAAATATCAATTAATTTATTTTGCAATGACTGCGGCAGTATGTGTGAAAATTGCTTTTAGTTGATGCTAACTGTAAGTCGACTTTACATACAGACGCTTACACGCGCAATCGGGAAATGTAGTTTGCTGTATACGATAAATTATCTGTCTAATTTTCTTGATTTTTAACGAGTTGTCGTTTTCATGATACAAACCACCCATTTATTTTAATTCAGTTATTTCTAAAATCACAATAGATTATCCTTTATTTGTAAATACTAGAATTGATGCTTTCAAGCGAATAAGCTTAAAATGAATACAACCGGTACAACTTCAATAATGACGAAATGATGAGTTAGGGTTCAATCATTAAAAAAATGCTTGTCATTAAATAACATATCACAGGAAATATTTCTTTATGATTCATTCAATCACAAAACGTGTAGCAAAAAAACAATCATATTTTATGATTTATGACTGCAGGGTATAAAATTGACAAATAATAAATACTATTTGACAATATGAATAGAACTATGCACAAATGATGAATTTCATTGCTTAGTAATAATGTATAAATAATATGTATATTTTAATTATGTACATCATAGCTTAAATACGTCTTTTAATTTCGTATTGTTTCATCTATTAGCACCATGCTAAGTGATAGACATGATGTTTAAGACGTCATATCTCTTGATCTACCCTGATGGTGTAATCATCCGAAACCGCAACGGCCCGCTTGACACGCTGAAATCGCAAAGCTCGTGCGTGATCAATCCGCGGGATCTTTGATACACCGCCGACATCTTTACGCATAATTAGATATTAAACATTATCATTGTCTATGTCGGCCGTTACAGAGACAGCGTGCCAACGAGAGGTTAGTGTAGAAATACAACCATCACAGACATATTTGCATCTCGCAAGACGCTATAAGAATTGGTACAAGAATCGATGGAATAATTCACTTAATAAATAAATGAAACCCGAAACATTTTTAAACTTAACTCCAAAATTTTCAATCAAATGGTGAATGTCACTTTCTTCTTCAAAATAAATTGACAGTTTTTTTTGGTAAGAGAAATTTAATTTCTCTACTGATGTAGTTGTTACATACGGAACAATTTAACTAAAAGTAAAATATATAAAGTGCGTGATACGACACTAAAATAATTTCATCTGAACGTAAACCTAAAATTAGTCTTAAAAAATATATAAAAGTAACTGAAACGATATAATTAGTTGCAACATTTTATTTATAATTACTTGGTTTAACACTAAGAATAATAATATTTTTTTGGAAAAAGATATCGAATTAATTTTTACATATAAATTCATTAATCGATTTAAAAATCGGCTGAGATTTCTTTAAGTCAGCTATTCTTACACAATAATTTTTTTATACATATAAAAGCTTCCAGCAATTTAAGGTTATCAAGCGAAACTTAAAAATTTCAAAAAATAATTTACTATTGTTGTTTGTGAGTAAAAAGTACGGAAACTCTTTTGTTACAGTGAAGTTTTTTATTATATCCTGAAATTTTTGCCGAAATCGATGTAATTTGAAGATTAAACAGTCGATATAGCCTTACCACGTAAGTGTGGTAATTATAGTTATAATATCACATAAGTTTGTTCGTGGTATTGAGTGGTAAGTGTCTATCGTATTTTATCGAACAATGTTAGGTACCTTTATGAAAAGGTCAAGTGCTCTTGTATTTTGTTTCATTGAATCGAATAATGTTATTTCATAACCAGGAAACACATTCCTGCGAGACCGATCCCTTCTCATTGTTAGAAAACAAATTGTCTATGCGATGATTGCTGTAATAGACACCAAAATTAACTGCACTGAAAATAATTATTATAACTATTTTTTTATTGGTATTTTTTGTCGCTGTGTTTTGCCTTTTTTACGTCATGTTATTTACAGTATCACTCATTTTTAAACTGTTATTCAGCACATCAAAGCAAATCTGTAATGGAATTTAAAGTAAATATTTTGTTTGTGGTCGGAAAAACAAACGCAGATCGATGTTTTTAATATCGATATTTAAGCAAAAATTTTAATTTTGGAAAATAACATTTATCGAACAATTGTAAAAATATAATAGAATACATTACATTTTTTTTTATAATTATGCTAATTCTTACTCATCGCAAATGAAAAAGGATAGTGAAAATTCATACAATATTGTCAGCATATAATAAAAAAACGGTGAAAAAATAGCAATTAATTTTAGTTCTACAATTTTTTATAAGATATAGTTGATAGCTATTTCAGCTCACGCCAACGTCAGAACTATCTAGTTCTACGCTGCTATTTTTTATCGCCGTGTTATAATGGAGCTCTACCAAGTAAATGTCAATTCAATCAATAAATAATAAAACCATTTGATTTTAATTTTCATTATATTATCTTGAATTCGTTGATTCAGAAATATTATGTTCGAAAAAAATTAAATACTATACAAAAACATTACTTTGAATGAACACGTCGAATTTTATCTCAAGTTAATGTTGAAAAAAATTTTTTTTATCATACCGTATATAATTGTTTTCTTTCGTATATAAATGGTTTCTGACAGGGTTACTATATAATGTAAAATGCGTTTCTTTTACTTAGATATTTTTAACTCTCTTGAAATCGGAAAGGGTGTAATATTATCCGTGAAGTGAAAATATTCACATTGATGAAAATTGGTCATATTTTTATCAATTTAATATTAATAATCATTATGTATTTCGTCTAGGTATTACTTGCGTTAGTAAAATAACAATTTATAATTTAAAGGTGTTTAGTAGAATTAACAATAATAATTTATCTATAAACTTAAATTCGGAAAGCACCTGGTGGTTTTGAATAAAATTAGGTTCTTTGCGACCATAAATCTACAAGGTATAGGCTGCTCGATAAGGTTTTATCCGGTTCATTCGCCCCCTTGCTATTATTATCATATCTAATAAATTACGTCCATGCAGTAAGACTTTGATTGTACAAAAGATAGTAAAATATCATTGATAATGTAAGTGTTTTTTTTACTAAAAATTTATGTCTACTATTCACTTTAAAATATTTATAGATGATTCCATGTGGACGAAAGTGAGTTCAGACGAATGCTACAATATTTATTCAGTTAAAGTAGATATTTCATGAGCTTACTTGGTTGACTTTTTTTGCAATCCTTGTTGATTGGTTTACTGTGTATTTGTTGAATTTGAACGTTGCAAAAGTGATGAATTCATAATTCGTAAGTTTTGTACCGTGTAGTTATTAAAGTTAATAAATAAATAAATTTATTTATTTGATGTATAAGATATTATTTGATTGTAAACATGTTTTATTAATATGTTGCATTATATTATTTAAAAATACGATTCGTTACATATATATAGGTATACTAAGGCATAAGTTGAGAGTATATATATGGCGTATCATATATCACAGCATCAACAAATAAGTAGGTAACACCGGACCGATCTCTTTGAAGAGCTTTCATTGTATGCAAATTAGCCACGATCGTTTAATTCTGACACGTCTTTAAAGAAAACGAATTGAAAAAACACAACAACATAACACTCTTTACAAGGAGATAATATCAACACGATGACAATTTACACTACAAAGAGTTAGTGTGGCGATGACTTGCGCTTTCGGCGATCACTATCAGTCACCACCCGCGACTTTTCCGCACGGGACAGACCCGAAATTATTGTGGCCCTGTGCATATTCAATGGGCCTATTCATATTCATTTAACGCAATGACGTATCGTGTGGTGCCTTAACAGTTGTAAAAAATGATTATTAATAACACTATATTTAATATGCACCAATGTTCAAAAATACTTGAAAAGGAGTTGACCGAAGGGTAGAAGAAACAAACAGAGCGGATTGGGAGACTCGTAAAAGTATCTTGGTAGATATTCATTCAGATTTTTCTCTTTAAACATGTTATTTTGTACAGTTACAACAGATTGCCACTTATTTTTTCTGCTTCATTTGCTGAAACATTTACTAAAACAAAAAAAAATATCACTGTTATTTTCCTTAATAATATGAAAAAATATGGTAACTAAATGTCGGAAAAGTCGAAACATCGAGTTATACTTCGCAGTCAAGAAGATCCTTGTCATGTAGTTTTATTTTTATCAAAATGAATGAAGCGGTAGAGATTCATCAAAAGCCGACAAACACACCTTTTCCTGGACGAGTCTTTCATATAGGCATTCATTATTAGGCAAAAATTAAGGCATTCAATTGATTAAAAACATCACATTGTCGAGAATTAATTAGTTGAAAAGCGACAAGGCAATCTCATTTTCATTTTTCTCTCAATTGATTACAATAGTGTATTGCTTAAAAATTTGTTTCGCACAGCTCTATCTGTGAAATATCATTTTATCAGTAATTAGTTCTGAAATATCGGATGCATTCAAATAACAAGTGTAGCTAAAACAACAACTTGTGTCTAAATCAATGTAAATCCATGCTCAAAAAACTCTGTAGTAGTGAAAAAGTAACTTTAATAATGTTGTAAAATTAATTGACGACGAGTTAAAGGAAAATTTTATCTATTCGAGAAAGCGTAGCTCATAACTCCTCAAAATATAGCTCAGAATTAGCTGACATTATATATTAGAAAATTTAATTATTCAATAACCCTTTCTTACTAAACATATAAAATATGTTTGCAAATCTTTCAAAATCATATTTTACAGGATGGCTTAAAAGTTTCATAAGACGGTTATTTTTAATATTTCGGGGATACTAGATTTGTTCTTTAAAGCATATGAAAACATTTCCAAAAATAATAACCAAAAGGGAAGCATTCGTATATCTTTTGAATTAGATTGAAATCATTCTCACATCGCATAAATCTTCTGAGTACCACTCCCTTGCCGTCCACCTTCCTCCAGGTCCGTGTTTTATTGTAATAAGATACCAGTCACGCGTGCCAATGGGACATCAAGAGGGCGTGCGGGAGGCAGGAGGAGCGAGAGGGAGAGCAGGGTCACGAGGATTAATATCACCTCCTGGATTAAAAAAAGCTCGGCCCGCCCAGCGGTGAGCTTTCATGCCGAATAGCACGGAAAATTTCATTTGGAAAGTGAAACGGTTGATTGAATATTCGATAATGCATCGCTTTGCAGCTTTGTGAATCATCGCATTATTTTTCAAGTATATGTACATAAAATAGAAATATTAATTAACAAGTGTACAAAAAGGCAAGTACTTATTTTGAAAAACAATAAAAGCCTGAACAACTTTACAAAAATACATATAATTATTTTTCTTCAGCAGAAATTTTTACTAAATGAATATGGTAAATAAATAATGAATACAATAAAAAACAGTATTTATTATACAAAGATTTTTAAGAAGATAGTTTTTAGCAAATATAAAGGGCTTAGTTAAAAAGACGACGTAAATATGAATTTCCTATTGTAGTATAAATACACACTTTATAATGTCGCATAGTATATTTATTCAAATATCAATTATATTTCTATTGAAAATATGTATTCATTTATTTATTTTTACACAAATGAAATGAAACAGCTTTATTTAATCAGGGCTGTGAATTCATTAAAAAAATAAGACTCAGACATCGACCAAAAGTACGACTACGACTCCATCATTGACAAACAACACAAAACTGACTATTTTTTATTTATTTTTTAGGTTTTTTTCTACCATTCCTATTTTTGAGCATGAGTTAAAGATTGACCAACCAATCCGGCAATTTTACATTGAGATATTCTTCGAAATCGTCTAATCGAAAAATTAGTCGAGGTTGCTCGTTTTTCATAACTCCGACTCTAATTCTACAGCCTTTGACTAAATATCTTTGTAAAATTTGCAATTTTTCAAAAATTTTACAAATGACTTGATTTGATTTTTTTAAGTCTATTACAGTGAAACCTCGATTTGACGTTTTCCAAGGGACCCTGAAAAAATAACGGTAATTGCGGGAAACGGTTAACGCGGTAAAGCTTCAAATAATAATAAACAAATAAAATCGTAAAAAATATTTATTTATTAGTTACTTGTACATACTGTATATAAAATTTATTTTTTAAAAAAGACCTTGTGACTAAAAACTTGTGTGTACAGGAATCATTATTACCATGAATTTTAAACAACTCTACATTTACATCACAAACAATAATACGCGTGTGGTGAATTTCAACCCAAAAAATAGCACATGCGTCCAATGCGTTATGTCTAACATGTACAGCGTATTCCAGCGTGTCTAGACATAACACCTGCACTCAGCTGTGTCAAACTTGCCTGCCGAGATACGGAGAAATATGCAATAAAAACGGTCAATCGGTATAATATTTGTGACGGGACCAACATATTTAGACGGTTTATCGAGAAAATCGGGGAATCGGGGAATCGGGAAACGGTCAATGCGGGATTATGTAACATTGTTCTTATGGGAGTTTGACGGGACTATAAAAAATAAGCGTTCCATCCGGGAAAACGTGTTATGCGAGAACGGTCGATCGAGGTTCCACTGTATAACATTATACAAAACACAATTCTCCCTTTGTAAGCTTTTTCGTGAAAAGCTCTGGTAATACCACGTTATCTATGAACGGTGTCTTAAATTTATGATACGATATATATGTTAATTAATTATTAAAATAAAATAATTAAACAGAAGTATTAATCACAATAAACATAATCTTTCTTTTGTAATCGTAAATAATAAATCTTCAGCGTGCACCGAACAACGCTGTTTGGTAGTGCCGTTGGATTTTTAATTTTTGGAAAAGGTTTTCGGCTTTATAAACAGCAAAACAACACGAGAGAAAGTATGTGCATGCAGCATATTTTGATGGTGCCCAGCCCGCCTCTGGAGTGGATATTTTATGAGAAAAACCGCCCAACAATGTTTTGGGGTAATAGAATACAAGTGCCTCGCCCTGGAAAGCAGGGCCGTTCTTATAAACAATAAAAGCATTAAAATTAATGAGCACAGTCTGATTCAATAGCATTTACATCAAAGTAAAAAAAAAGTTTTTCCAATGTGTGCTAATTTTCCTTCGCGACATATTTGTGAATATCGAATAACATTTCAGAAAGCATATCTCAAATTTGAATTGTTACAAATTTATACAGTTCCACATGTTTTGTTACTAGCGACCCGGGTTTCGCCACACGGATGCAACAGAACTGAAAAGCGAAACCTGGGTCGTTAGTGAAAAAATATGCGAAATAGTACAAAGTTGTAACAATTCAAATTTGATATTGCAATTCCATCAAGCACCTTCAGTCGATATCATAAATTAAGAATATTTCAGTTTAAAGGTACTTGTAAAAATGTGAAAAATATGTCACATCGTTCACAACTACGAGCCTCTCTCTTGAACAATTGTATTAACACTGTATTAACGCTGTATTAACAATTCGTAAATATTGAAATGTTAATACTGAAATATTAATTTAAGACATAAAAAAAATATTTTTTTAATGTGTTGAAATGGCATGATATGCGTTCAATTTGTTTATTAATGAATACACATATAAACTCATGTAAATCTAAAATACGACACGTTTGAAAAACCCATCTGAAAGTATTGCTTAGACGATAGTATAATGAAGGACCTACGTGATGACAGCTTTAAGCAAGAATAATAAACAATTTTATCGCTATAGCGTTGATACAGCCCTGTGTTATAGTACTTAGCAATTTTCCGTGCTTTGTACTTCTAAAACGAAGGCATTTTCCAAACGCTGAACAAAACATAAAGGCGAGCTTAACACCTTTTATATAACACGTTTATGTACCATTATTATTTTTTAATAACGGTGGTTTCGGGATTAATGGTTACGTAACGATTTTGAAATGTTTACGCAATAATGGGCAGGTGTTTTTTTTATTTTATTTAGCGGTGATTTGTGAAATCATAGAGTTTTGTATTTTAACGCACCATAAATAAGTAACGATTTTTATAAAAAATAAGTTTACTGTTCAATATTTCTCATTAAATTCTTACTCACACCTAGTCATTACGTCTACCATTTTCCGAGATAAAAGAACAATAGGTTTGAATATTCAATAAAATGGGTTCAGTACCCGGCTTAACAGAATTAAAGAAATTAATTTATGTTATAATTAACGTAAAAATTGTATAAATTTAAGCAGTGTTTTGCATTACATCTAATAGTAGCCAATTACATAAGAAAGGTTTTGTTTGTATTTATATTTAATCAATTGATAATACTCGCGATAAGCAAACTGATATATATGTGAAATAAGTATTTTTTATGTAACTCTTTTCAATCTAAGAAAGACTCTTATTAATTAACTTTTTTTTAGCCTTATCGGAAGTCAAAAACAGCTCCGTCTGACCTCTTGAGTAAAGCTGTTTTCACTGGAACAAAGAGCCATGCATATTTTTCATTAGACTAACGCCAAAACTTTCACAAAGAATTGGAATATTATATCACCACCAAAATGAGTCTATGGCTACTATTTTACCTATCTAATACCAATTATTTTTTTTGTAACAATAGACATGGCGGTTTATTCTTGGGATGGTTTGGTTAGTAGTCTCGTGGCTATTAAGTGAGCGTCTGATTGAGTATTAGGATGGCATGTTGAAGTTATTAGTATTAAGTGGATAGTCCTAAAAGGCCAGGAGATGCGAAAGCGCACACCCGACTCGGTGAGCGGAATATTGCAAGTCATCCACAGTACCGCGCCGTCCGCCGCCGCTCAAACCTAATCTAATCTTATTCATCTAGTTTGTTTTGTTGTGGATTTAAATGATTTTATTTTATCACTCTTTGATTTCGACAGTCTAGACTGAGTAAATAGTACCTGAAAATACAACGGTATTATGTTCAGATATCGATGCATAGTTAATATTTTGCCAACAGATTTATTACTTCTTAGTTAAGTGAGATTTTCACATGTACAATTTTAACAACACAACCGTTTTTTCATGCTTCAGGATAACAAAAAAGCATGAAAAAGCTATGGATATCTAGCAAAATATAAATCTAATGCTGGTACTACTGTCTATAAACACTTTTCTTGACCTAACAAAAAAGATGTGGCTGTACTGTGTAGTAAACTATGAATTTGAGAGTTTTATTGAGTTTGAGACATGCATTTGAATTTACGTCAAGAACAAAAAATCACCGGCAAGCCACTGATAGTAATTATTTGCTAACAGTTTACCAGTGTCAATTGATCGCATAATCAATTTGTAGCTTAAAAATGATCATCAATATATTTCAACACCTAGCTCAATTGTTACAACTTTGTACGATTTCACATGTTTTGTCACCAACGACCCGGGTTTCGACTTTCGGCATCTTCAGGCATTCTATCACCCTGATGCAACAGAACTGACATCAGTTAGTCGTTAGTGACAAAACATGTAGAATCGTACAAAGTTGTAACAATTCAAATTTGATATAGAAATTCCATCAAGCACCTTCAGTCGATATCATAAATTACCTCACTTAATTTTTTTTTTAAATATTCATTTTGAATGAACAATTTGAATTTTGAAAAATAGCTTTAAGTAACTTAACGAATTCTAGAAATATAATGAACATAGGCTAAACGTAAATTATTAAAACTATTTGTGAAATTCACAAATTTAAATGCCACAGGATTGCGTGTTTTGCTCAATCGAATTTTCAGTACGTTCATGAATATATCTGTTCATAATTGTAAAAACATATGGTGTAACGAGAGCAATAACTGAATCACGTTTCCTTTTCTAGTTTTATTCTTCTATCTGTATTTTCTTAGAAAACTGATATTTATAAGCGATTCTCGTATAAAAATGGGTATAACTTCTATAAGCAAGTCATATTGTCAAGCATAGACGGTGAAAAAAATATACGCCAAAAAAGGCAGTCTTCACGCGTGGCTTAAATATTTTCTTTAAAAAATTAGCGTTAGATGGAAAAAATCTATGACGTAATTAGTTCATTAATAATTTGATTCATGCTTGATAATTCGTACACATTTTATTTTTTATCCATACATTGAGTCAGTACATTCATAACTGAACTGGAGTAAGATGTGCGCAAATTACATAGCTACTAGAAATAAATCGACGAATTTCAGCACATTTCGCTCGGTTAACAATAATTATAAAAACCGGTAGACGTATGAAGTCAGGTTCCATTGCACATTGAAACAGCTGTTATACTGAATCGTCGTGTTGGATAGGTGCAATTAATCGAATTGCATCCTAGTTGAATTCTGAAATTCAAATACCAGGTGATCGTAAACAAACGAAACGAAAAGTATACTCGAAACATTCATGATAGTATATATTTTGTTTTATTGCGATACTTTTCAACCAGACTTACCTAACTATTATATTATAATCAAATGATAAAAAGGGCATATGAAAAAAATGTTAATTCGAATTAAAAGTGTAAAGTGTCGTATTTTTATAGATTATCGTATCGTTTATTCAAATTTTCTTTATGTATTGTTCTTTATATATTACTATAGGGATAGGAAATGTTTGAAACTTTCAAAATTTCTTTTTTCCACCCTCGCAAACGTTTATGGATTACTACAATCACATGACAAGACATCTGAAAAAAAATATTTTACCATTGCGAAACTGTCAACCACGTTACACTTTGAGAAAGATATTTTGCATACTGTCAATTGTTTATAACCTGAATTTGATTTTGGAATAAACTTTTTACTGAATGAAAACTTTTTTAAAAGTACTCACACAATTAGACTACTTTATATCTAATCTAACCAAGAACTATTGGAATTTTAAATAGGTTACTAGGTATCACCTTTGCGAAACTGTCACACTTTAGGACAATAAATTATTACATAACTAAAAACTGAATAAAAGGTTTTTTTGACATAACTCCCCGAAATGAAGTACGATCGCCCTGAAACAAAGAGGGTTAGCTTCTGCTCGTTCTTCCAAACAGTTTGATGTGTAACACGACGTGATTTGATGAAGGCATCCTTGAACAGATGGAAATTGTACATCAATAATAAATGATGAAATTTGCAGATTTAACTTGTTTTTAATGTTTTTCAAAAAAATATTGCATTAAAAAGCTGGAAATTCATATGTACCTTTATATTAGTGATTTTTGGGTCATGTAAAAATATAATTATTTTTACGCAAGTTTAAATTAAATAACTATAACAACTTGTAATATTTTTGAACACAGCTTATTATGAAATGCCTAGATATTCGACAAAATTGTGATTCTATTTTTTTGAGAGGAAAACACAATTCATTTTACGAACGCCCTATATTTCATAAGATATAGAAGTCGGCAGTAGGTTTGACTGCACCCGGGTGCAACAAGCCCTGCAATTACATCATTACTGCTTACGCGATGATTAAACCCTCTCCCGGGATCCCCGCACTACCTTTCCTTGATCTCTGCGACGACCATCTTGATTGTTAGGCGAGACTTAAACATGTTTCTAGGGGAAATATATACAACCATCGATATATTCTTTCCATAAGTCTTTATATAGCATCGGAATGTTTTAAAGGTATTTGAAAATCTTTTCTTATAAGCATAACGATGTAAACCAACAATATTTTGTGAATAATATAATTTTTCTCAAAATAAAACATAATTTATGGAAGAGCAACTTTTTTTAATCAAAATAATTATTACATTGTTTTGATCAAAATGGTTTCTGGACACAATAAAGTAATATCGAAGAAAGTGTTAATTTTATATTAATGACTTACGACACTGTACAGAAAATGGGTATTGAGAACATCAAAAGTAATTTGAGTCCAAATATTAGATTCTCAAACTTCGTGAATACCAAAAAAAAAATATATAATGAAACACATTAGCAATGGGATACATCAAAATTAATTCAAATATATTTTTATCCGTCGCAGCTACAGCAGAATATAAATCCATTCCACGTGTATGCGAAGCACATATTAATTGGTCTACGAAGCATAGTTTGAGAATCACTGTTCTAAAACAAAAAAACGAAACATTGAAACATGAATGAGCGATTTTTGATAATGTAAATAATAACGATTTTGGAAAAAAAATACAATTAATCGAATGATTTTAGTAATTTTTCATCATTACTTACTACTTCAACTTGGCCAAAGTAGATATTTTACTCAGAATAGGTTAGGTTAGGTTAGAAGCGAGTTACTATTTGACATTGGAACCGATCGAAATGTATTTTGACAATTAATTATGTTGTAGTAATGTTCTGTGACTTAAGCACAAATCATGGAATCAATCAAGTCAAACTCAATCTCAATCTAAGCACCAACATAATCAAGACGTCTCCCCAATCCCTCTATTTTATAACCACCTAAACGAAGCTCTAACTACTCGTCACCGAAGCATTTTTCTAAACAGAAGGAATTTAATGAGAAAATCTAGTAATTGGTGAATCATTAAATAATATATTTAGTGTAAAACATATGGTATATCAATTTGAGTAGGTTCTTGATAAGATCATTGTATAAAATAACGATTTTGATCCTAACTTAAGAAGCAATATTATTGCATAAGACATAAGGGTAGCATCAAAAAGTTTAGAAAACTTATTATAACATGATTATATAATTGAATTTTAAATATTCATGAATTGAATGCGCCCAGGTTTATATTGATAATGGCAGGGTAGCAAAATTATGTTACGCTACAATTTTATTGTAAATAAGTTGCTTTGATGAAAATAACACATATAAACATAATAGTACGACATCTTGCGATTTATAAATGACAACCCGGTAAACGTGCTTGAATATTAAATAAACAACATGTTTTCCATTCTTTGAATCGATTTTCCGGCGGCCAATGTCTGGAGAATGTATTTTCCAGACACTCAATGGACACAAGACCGAAAAACCAGCCTGTTAATAAATTCCCCCCACCTTGGTCTCCCTCTCGCAGTGTCAGGGCGTGGTGGGGGCGGAAAAGGCCCGCCATTGGGCGAGGCGACGCAACTACGCCTCGAGACCGCCCTCCCCGCCCTACTCTGCCCTCTCCCGCCCATGGGCCGGTTCAGGCAATCATTACAAAGATCAATCAGTTCTCGGCGGGGTGTCGTCCGGAGTGTTTGCTTTTCACTGACGCTCTTTGTTTTAATCGTTGACAACAATAAATAATCGGCCCTAAAAGGTGTCGACAACTTTCAATCATTACTTTCCGATCGAGTAATGCGAATCCGCGATATCGATTCTGCAAAGCAACTTTGACAGCGTTTCCCATCATGTAAAATAGTTTTATCTCACATTGTGTTATTAAACACACAGTAAGTCAGTCGTTTGACATGCATCCAATGAATATTAAAAACAATAATAATTTATCATAGTTGAATGAGTTTCTAAGCCCATGACATATTAATTTGATGTCAATAACTTGATGTATGTCTCTAAAATAAATAATTCCATACCACGATCGTTGCCGTCGCTTACACAGCGCGTTGACAATTGAACAGTAGAAGATGTTGACAGTCGAGTCGAATATTCCTGTTTTAAAAGCAATAAGACTCATAATCACAATGGCTGACTTTTTTCAAGTGTGAAAGACTTCAGAACTGTGTATCATTAACAATACATTTATAAACTAACGTGCGGTGCAAGTGATTGCTGACAACATTTGAAAATGATCACCGATATGAGTCCGGTTGGGCTCTATTCGCAGGTCCCTGCAATGTCAAACATCACCAAATCTATTGTAAGTAAAAGTGATTTTATTTTTCAAACTCCATATAAAGTTTCAAAATTTTTTCGTAAGCAATATAGATACGCTTAAATTCTAAAAGCTATTGTATACTTAGATAGGTATGCACGTTTAAAAATGCGCTATACAAATTTGATATATGTACATTTTTTACCGTGATCAATTAAATTTAAAACAGTGTTGCTTTAGCTGTTGTACTCAATAATTATTTATTGAATGTAAGTTCATACAAATATTAAAAAAACATTGAAAACACATATGAACAGGAAATATGTTTTTTAACTAAAGAGATCATTGTGTTTTTTGAATAATTTCTTTTGTACCAAGAAAGATAGAGTTATCAGTTAAAAATGATTTATTTTTATCAAGGATGTATAGATTAAAAACATATGTATAAATAGTGATACTATTTATTTACGAATTTTCGTATAATCACATCATATATAATTATATTTATTTATCAGAACAACTTTTTATAAAAAAAATGTTGTATTCCGTAGATGTGAGGCATGTTTTATATCACAAATAATGTTATAGGAAATAATAAATAATTTGCTGGCCATCATTCAGAATTGACGACAAAATGTGTCCAAAAATGTGTAACAAACACACTTCGGTAAGCGATAAAACGAACTTGGTGACAGGATAGTCCAGGAACTGTCCATAAATCTGCACAACGACCGCAGATAAAGGATGCGACGGCATGAAAAGAACGTTCGGCCTCTTAGACCATTCAACGCAACGGCATCACCTACAAAGAGCCTTTGTAGGGTCGCCTTTGACTTCAATTCCGATTATTGTAAGCGACTTCTTTGTTCAACTCTCCACATGATAACGGATACACTATGATATTATTTTACTATCATTATATCGCGGTATAAATATTAACAATAATGCGTAGTTTTTTTTTTTTTTTTTTGAATATTTTTATATAAAAACAGTAATGTAATAATAGTTTTAGACTCTAATAGTATTTTCTATAATGTATAAAAGTCTATTAGTTATTTTGACTGATCGATAATTTCTAAATAGATATTTCGGAGCTTTTAAGTGCTTAAGCTTTTATCAATGAAATTATAATGTGCTATTGTCTTTTTTCGAAAGGCCGTTCTATCATGTCAAAACACGGGACTCAAGCGTTGAAACTTGTATCACGTTAAACCACGGTTCCGGTATTCGATATGTTCAGCATAATTGAGCATATAAATCTGCTAAGAAACAGTTCAATATCTTATTAAATGTCGTGTTGGTGAATGAGTAACAATAAATAATTATTGAATTTGAAAAAGATTCGTAAACTAAAAAAATAAGCATATGTTTATTTGTTATATTATAAGTGTATTGCTTATATATAATATAACGAGTGAGCATGAAATTGAGATTATTTAAAAATTTAATACCGAGAATGATTGAACAAATTTGAAATTATAATTAAGAATAAATAATTATTTTATTACTCTAAAAAATATGTTTTAAGCCGCTGTCCACAATTGCGTTAATTTACTAAACGTAAAACTTCCAACATATCTGATTTTAAAAAACGGGATAGTTCTATTACTACAAGTTATGTCCAAGCTTGTATCCTATGTATCAAGTCTTTTTGAAAAAGGAATAATTGAGCATGTAAGTATTAAACACGAATTTGAGTAGGAAAGCTTATGTTAAGATTTCTCCACCAGGAGGCCATATACAAAACTTTGAGCGAGGAAATATATTCAAAATTTGCATTAAATTAGAAAACGCAAACAATGAAAAGATTGGTCGATTATAAATATTACTTTTTGCATTCAAAATTATAGCATTTTAGAAAATGTGTACAGATGGGTAATTGTTATTTAATCTTAATAGAAAAACTGCATTACGAGTAATCGACTAACTATTTTTCACTCTGAAGACAATTGAGTTATGAAATTTGAGTGTTAAACAACTGAAGTATTCGCAATATATAATGTCTTAACAATTTAACAAAAAATAAACTGCGACATATTTTTTTCTTAAAATCCATTACCGCATATTAATCCTCATTATGATCACGCTGTGAATTTCCGTTGTGCGCAAAAACTGGCAAAGTGCAAGCGAAATAAATGAGCATCGGTGCAACAATGGCCCCCCGGAACGGCCCCGGCGGCTGCGATAGAAATTGACTGACAGAGGTCCACAGAAATGGGACATTTTCGTACATTGTGCCGGTCGGCTTTTGAAACATTGTTATAATATTTTACAAGCAGGGACGTCCAATCTGCGATTTGTTTTGATAATAACCAAAAGTGTTCTAATTAAATTTGTCATAAACAAAAAGATATTGACACATCTTAATCTGATTTGATCTGACTGATAAGATTGAAAAAGACTTAATTTACCTAATAATACTTAATTTTTCATTGAATATAATAAAAAGCAATATTAAATATAAGTGTAAAAGATCTTTAATAGAAATTTGGTGTTTGGATAAAAAATTTAATTAAAGGCTTATACAACATGTCGCACTAATAATATCATTCATCTGATTTGACTTGAAGATCCATTTAATTCATTTGATTAATACCTTAATAAAAAATTACAAAGTAAAAAACTGTATTTAAATGTTCTATGTATGTTAATAAAAATTCTTGAGACATACTTGAGGATGTATAATAAAACAAACACTCTTTATTTACCCAATTGGTAAAAAGTTTTCCGAAGTAAAATTTACAATACCTATATTCACATATTTTTAATATAATGGTACCATGCTTCATTGACAGGATATTTCTTCATGTTTTTATTGGGAGATAAAAGAATTATTAAATGCTTCTTTTCTATGAAAATTGTTGTATTCGTATTTTCACTAATAAGAAAAAAAAGTGGCATTTATTTGACAATGATATCGGAAACGTTTCCACGAATGTACAGATTTTATAAATTTTTCATAATGAATAACATAAGACATCGACGATTGGTGGAATTTCAATCTAAAATTTCTTTTTCGAGTTTTTATTTTGTTACACCAGGTAAGCAGTAACAAAATGGGCTAAAATTTATTTTCATAATTGTTATTTTGCAAAATCGTTTCCGCGCGCATTGCTCTAATGTCGTCTACAACAATGGACGCGTCAGGGTAAATTTTGGTGTTTATATGACACAAATTTGACATTTCGAGTTTGAAGTGGGACTGTGAAAGGTTTTTCTTCAAGTGTCCACTAATGCCATTGTTCAAAAAAAAATATTAAGGATATCACAAAACATTGACAGGTCTAATACCTAGCCTAAAGTAGCTTATATTATAACAATCGTGAACAGTTAAAGTGTGTATACAGATAAAAATCTTGATTAGGGATAAACCGATGTATGATATAAGAGTCTGTTATATAAACAAATATTTTTTTATCTGGCTCATAGTTGATTAAATGAAATCGAATTATCTGTTTTTAGACATGGTTCGTATGCTAAACACACAACCGAAATAAGCGCTTCTTTCGTAAGAACTTTCCGTAAAAAATCTTGAAACAAATATGAGAATTATTCTTATTTTAGAGTAAATGATACATATCCATTTTAAGTTAAATCTGGCTTTCATACAACGAAAATTATGCTAACTAAGCAATGTGATTTTTTGTTTGAGTTTTTCCTATAAATTGTATTTTCTTTAAATTTGACTGAGAGAAGGAAAATTTCGTTGTTAATCAACATATTTGTATCAACCACATACGTTTAAGTAATGTTTTACAAGGCTTGAATACTGAACAAATGCATACATAAAATTCAGGTGTAAATCAGTAACTGAAAAATATATTTTGTTTAAAATATTATGTTTGGAATTTGTTTAGCAGTAGAGCTAAAAAACAGCCAACTTGTTTATGAATATTAATTGCTTATGCGTTCATTTTGTGATTGAACATATGAAATATTTTAAATATTATTATTGAATGATTTTTTTATAAGCTTAGTGTCTCTGTTGAATACAAATAGTCATGAAAGTATTTCCGTTCATTTGATATCTTCATCCTGAAGTTTATTCAACTTTGTTTTCATACTTATGTCATAAATACAATACCATATACAGATTCACATAAAAGACCTACTTTTAGGCATTATCATCCGTATAATGATTTACGAGTCGTTGATGCAAATCTCTGTAGAAAAACGTGGAAGAGATCAGATGACTGATATTGGATAGTCATATTCCGTACAAGTGGTTGGTATAAAGGTGTCGCATTCGATGTCCTCAAAGTAAACATCGTCTATTGATATATAGAAAAGGTATTTTCCCGGTTTTATTGTAGTTAGATCTTATACAAAAAGAACAGTCAAGTAGCTGGATATTTGATAATTTAACCGGAAGGAGATTTAGTAGCAAACCACATTTTGGATTGCAACTAAAACACACACAAACGAGTTTTGAATTTTAAAGTTTATTTAATTTTTCCATTGTTCATTCATTTTTATTGATTGAATTGGCATTTACTTGGTAGAACTTCATTATATTTAACACGGTGAAAAAATAGCAATCTATTTTAGTTCTATGAAATTTTTATTAGATATAGTTGATAGCTATTTCTGCTCATGCCATCGTCAGAACTACATTTGCTTATATATATCTAAGCAAATATACGTTTCAACATAGTTCTGACGATGGCGTGGGCCGAAACATATATCAACTATATCATACAAAAAAAATGTATAAATAAGATACATTGCTATTTTTTCACTGTGTTTCATTTGTGTTTTTTTTTTCGTAGAGAAAAGTGGTTGATCTGAGAATATTGTTGATAGCATATCGATCTACGCTTGGCCAAATTATCATATATTACGTTCTTAATTTCTTTTATTAATTCTTGCGTTATAGATGTATTGATTGAATTGTAATTCACTTGGTAGAACTCTTTTAAAACAATGGTGAAAAAAGCAATGTAGTTTTTTACCGTGTTACTTTACACATTCCTTTACATCTCCAAATATCAGTGCGATACATCAAATTTCAAATGAATGTAGTTTCAGTTTCTTACCATGACCAATGACCATACAACAAATCTAATTAATTATTTTTTTAATATCAATAAGTAGGTTTCTAAATGATATATTAAAATTCCAACAACGGTACTTGTTATTACGGACTATTTTTTTTTCTGTATTAACTAATGACGAAATATTTTTTAAATAACATTTTATTATAATTACTACTGTTGACTGTTATGATTTGTATTATCAAGGACCCTGACTCAGTTAGTTCATTACAAAATACATATATTATCAGTTAATTGTTTTTTTTTTTCATTTTTGAGCAATAAGTAATACATATTAAAATAAAACCCACGCGGTAATAAATGAAAACATTTTTTTTACGGCGAGTAAATTTAATTCATTCTAATGAACATATTTATATGCAAGTGTTACTGTTTTCTATTTAGTGTCGCCATTGTGTCGTAGATAATTTAGAGTCTAATAATGTAGACTAATTTAAATAAAACAAGCTTCAATAAAAAAATAATTTGGAACAATTATCAAATTTGAATTTAGAATCTCAAAACTTTTTTTTCCTAAGAAAATAGACCACAGACTATACACTATAAAATAGACATCGATTCTTTCAAGTGTTCATGTATTAAGATTGAATGAAATGTTTGAATGAATTACGATACTATCGATAAATATGTCATTCATTAGATATATATTAGAATATTGACGAAATTATCTATTCATGTTGCTTGTTCAGATATCAGTATTGTTTCTCTTATTAAAATTTGAATCATGACAGCTTTAGATGAATGACAATGATATAATATTTCACGGCGCTTTTTACGTATATATTTAGGATTTAAATTCCAGTTTAAATTGAAGCCAAATTAAATCGGTTTTATACTATTCAAAAATCGTACTGTTTTATTTTTTTAGGAAATAATTTAATACGGCTGAAATATTACGCAGTCAATGTAGACTAGTGGTAAGCGTTTCGCTTAGTCACGTCAAAATATTCGTGGTTCAAGATTTGGTGAGATAAATAAATAATTTAATCTCGGATTATTTCGAAACAATATTTGATGTAACGTGTATTTTTAATTTCATTTAAATAAACAGTCGATCAAAGTAAATTCGGATGTTTGATAAGGAACTTCTTTCATCATTGCGGAAGACTTTAGAATTATTGAATATATTATATTATCTAAATATATCTTAAATACAAATTTACTGTGAAAGAAATATCGTTTATATAATGGAAAATTTGTTTAACATTTTGCTAGTTCAGTTATTGACAGGAAATGATCGATGGTGTCTTTATTATTATATATTCATGTCGATAATCCCTGATCTTTTTTAAGTCTATTTAGCGTCTTCGTAATCCTTCAAAGGACATGACCATTCATTGATCTTTTCGTGTCCTGTTGTAACCACTCACTGTTATAATGCTTCACATGCTAAATATTTGTAAAGATCCATTAAACACATTGTCGCGATAAGTAAGTGTTGACATTTACTTAAAAGATTATCGCATTATCAAAGAAGTTTCATATTATATCATTCAGAGTGTAAAATATCCTTCACAGCCAAGAATATTTTATAATAATAAATAAGGATTAGCTTTGTCGAAGGAAATATTTGTGTATTTTTATTATATGAATTTCTTTGATATAAGAGAGTTTTTTTTAAGAATCTTTAAATAGTATTATAGCAGTATAAAACTATGCAGAGAATAGATAGTTTTAATATCGATGGGTAAATATTAAATAAAATATTTATCTAGAAACGAAAATCTCTTTAATAAAACCTGTTCATTTTAATTAATATAAATATGATTTTGTGTAGTTCAGATGTATGTATACATTAATAATGAATAAATTGTTTTTACTTAATAATAAAATTTTCGAAAAACGCTTCATTGGTTTTTTGATACTTTGATATGGACTTATATTGAATAATTTAAGATCTTAATAATTACTTTATTTTGCATTAGGCGGGATTTGAATAACACTTGATATTTAACAATTAGCATGAATAGAAATGATTCTTCTATTGAATATTTAATGTATAGCTATTTTCATCCTGTAAGACTATAAATATATTTTTTACACCAATAATAGTTCTGATAAACAGGAACAGAGATGTGCAAAATATTTTTACTAAATACTTTCATGTCATTATATTATTTTAATTAAATTTAATAAATAAAACGTTTTCATTCCTGATAATTCATGCTTTAAAATTTAAATATAGTACCGAACGAATTGTGTTTTATTTATTGAAATAAATGCTCTTTTACCAATAGATGACAGTGAGCAAATTAATTTTGATTGTTTTATTCAATTTTACAGTGCATATGTGCACATATAGCAAGTATTAATTTAGAAATTATATAAAATAATCGGTTGCACGACGTATGTTTGAAAATTTAATTTTCTCTCTTACTGAAAAAGGTAATTCAGTTTTAAGTGTGATAATTAAAATAAGTATTCAAGATTTTTATTATATCATACTTGGTATTTGAATATATAAAGATTCAGGATAAAGATAATTTGTTTATTGATAAAATGACCACAGTCGATAGTTCCTGTTCACAATTATTGTTAACTTACTCGTTGAGAGTTTCATTTGGTAAAGTTAAAAATGGATAAATAATTTACGGCTCTATTTATTTTTGGCCATTAGAAAGTTTAAAAGACGAATAATGTTGACGCGTGACCCGTCTTAAAGAGTTCTCTCATTCCTGTCTCGCTAAATTAATTCTGTGAACGCAGCAATTTTCAAATTCTCAGATCTGTTTAATTAATTTAACTTTCAAATAAAGTTGAGACCGTTTTAAATTAAGAAATAAATGGTGATAAAATTACGGGTATTCAAGCTCATACAAGACGATTTTTAGGATAATAAGAAATTTAAGTTTATATCATAGATATATAGATATCCATTAAAACTCATATAAATAACTAATTTAAGAACGGAATAAACTTTAATATACATTAATTTAGCCGCAGGCTTTTAAATGTGATTGAAAACTGTTAAAATTTTGATGACCTTTTTGCACAAAAACATTCATATAATAAAATTTGTTTTAAAATAGTTTCAGAAAAAAATGACATTGGAAAATCAGTCTGTAATTGGTTTTTTTCACTTTTTTTTAATCTTAATTTTTTCAATGAGAATAAAACTGAAAATATTCTTTATGATAGAAGAATGATTATTAGTTATTATTATTTAATTAATTTTAATAAAAAGTAATTATATTTTATTTTATTATATTTAAAAAAAAACAAGTGTTATAATTAATTTTTATTCATTGCTTCTTGATAAATCTAATAAACGTGTTTACTAATTTGGTGATGCTTTGATTATATAAATCTCTTTTTACTTAACACAAGTTCCAGTCAGTAAAATAATAGAACTATCTTAATAAGAGCACATGTTCTCGGTAGATGTCAAAAATGTGAATAAATCACACGCGTCTTACACACGTGGTTTGCTAAAATACAACTTTAAAATGGATCGGTCTACGGCAGCATTTAGAAGTGTTGAGTCGAGATTACAAGATGACACATGAGAGACAAAGTAGGGTCAAATAAATCTTCTGTACTGGTTATAAATAAAAGAGTGTGCCGTTAAATTTGTTGAAGATGAGATTCCTTTACAGTTAGTAGAGATAATACAAATACTCGGTGAAAACGAAAAAAATTATTACGAATCCTTTGAAGTAAATGAATAATGACTGTACAAGTTAATATTAAACGTATATCATATTCTGGCGTAATAAGGATACATTTAATATAGCTAGCATATAATAACTCTTTTTCGTATCGCGTTCATAAATAATTTGGTCTGAAATTTCATAAAGAAATTGTAATTTTTGGATGATGATTGTTTTGTTCTCCACATAGTAACTTTATGTTTATGCCGTTTCAGCGAAGTCACATCCCAGCATAATAGAAATATACTTATTCGCATATATTATTCATTGGAACCATAAAATAAGAAACTAAGGTTCGCAGATCGATGTTACATAACTGATCGAATTATATCGTCGTTATAAATAAACATCACTGCTTTTGAAAAAAATAGCAATGTATTTTAGTTCATATATATATATATATATATATAGATAGTTCTGACGATGGCGTGAGCTGAAATAGCAATCAACTATATTTAAAAAAATAATTTTGTAGAACTATAATACATTGCTATTTTTTTCACCTTGTTATAATGGATTTCTACCAAGTGAATGTCAATTCAATCAATAAACATGTAAATCAATATCAATATTGGTAAAATTCGTTAAAGAAACTAAGTAAATCAAAGAGGGTTTTTTTTTTAATTTTTGTGAAATGATTGACTTATTTTACCAAATAATGAAAAAAGTCAGCTAAACAAAAATAGGATTAATACTTTTAAATTCTTTTGAATGCCTCACGTATAATCTTTTGTCTTAAGTGTTATGTTATTTTCATTCTATTTAATTGTGAAACCTACGATAATCTTTGGTGCTTTATATAGATGCATATATTTTAGTGTAAATACATGTTAAATATACAATATTTAAAAATAATGTTGATATTTGTAACATAGTAAAAATTAGTGAGAATTTTTCGCTGTGTAGAGATAGTAAGAAGCTTAGCTATTTACTAGTGTGGTAGCAAGTTGGGATCCAAAAAGAAATAAAAATTAAGTTAACAACATATACAAGTATCATTTATTTCTTATAAGTATAGAATTTAAAAGCTCGTTGATAGTGTTTATCAAATAAATTTCTACTACTCTGAAATTTCTGGTACCGGGGCTGTTTTGCCTTGGAAGGAAGCGGGTAGGAGTGTTGTAAAGGAAACCATTAGCGAAGATATATTGCGCGGCAAATGACGCGTGTAGGGAAGGCAGAGCTCAACTGCCGTCGTAACGTTATGCCTCTTTAGCGCGGCCCGCAAAAACGGTATACTCTTTTCAATGAAGAGAAGGATTTAGACGTTGACAATCCTCAGCAAAAACTGCTGCAAACACAACGAAAATCATATACAACAACTTTTAATCGACCAGTGAATGGTGTTGTCATATTTATAAGAAGTCTTCGACGAAGAATAATAATTATTTAAAATATTGTGTTGTTTCAAAACTTAAAGTTGCAAAAAACTACTATTTATATATTAAATAGCTATTTGACACCGTTGTAATTCTACAAATTTATTTAATGAACCTTATTTTGTCGGACGCGTTTATGCTTTAAACATAAACATTACCCGGGTTTCGTCTTTCGGCATCTTCAGGCATTCTATCACACGAATGCAACAGAACTAACGCTAGCCCGGGTCGTTAGTGATAAAACATGTGGAATCTTACAAAGTTCTAACAATTCAAATTTGATATTGAAATTCTATCAAGCAACTTCAGTCGATATCATAAATTATATTAATAATAAATAGTATTTAGATTAGTTAATATGGTAATTTGTGAAAGAACATCTTTTTCTAGTATCACTACCAAAATTATTTTTAAATTAATTAAATTATAGTAAAGCCATTTGACAACGTTGAATTTTTTTTTTTATAATATAAAACCCTTTCAATAAATAGTAACAGTTAACATATATAGTATGAAAAGTAATTTTCTTTTAAGATATGACCTTTCGTGCTTCTGTGCGAACCTGGCACAGAATTCGCGAAATATGTTTCGCTTTTTTTCGATTCCGTTTTGACGCAATATCTGCCGCCAAATCGGCGGAAAAAACGTGATTTCCAGGAAGAAAGGGAAACGCCGCTATCGTTTGACGCATACATTACCGGCGAGTACTGGTCCCCAAGCACTTCCGGTTGTAGGAAATGTTACATTTATTTGTCTGAAAATGGGATGGCACTTTTTATATAAAAACTGTTTCGAAAAGTTTTATGAATACCAATTCATCGTGAAGAAAAAAACTATTGTGAGATATAAGCAAATATTTTTTTAATTTTGTCATTGAGTGAGACAAGATTTTTTTTTGACACGATGAAAAAATAGCAATGTATTTTCGTTCTACAATTTTATTTAACGTATTTTAATAGCTATTTTGGCCCACGCCATCGTCAGAACTGAAATAGTTATCAACTATACCTTATAAAAAAATCGTAGAACTAAAATACATTGCTATTTTTTCACCGTGTTATAATATAATGGAGTTCTACCAAGTAAATGCCAATTCAATCAATATTTTTTTTTTTTATTTCGGTATTTTTAATTGTATTAGAAATGCAAATTTGGACAATATTGTCCGAAATTGGCAGTTGAGTATCTTGGCGAATAAACGAAAATAAAAAGATGTATTGAAAGAAAGAAACCTTAAATGTATTTGGGATATTTTTTTTATGAATTATAGGAGAAGTCTTTAAATGAAACAATTAATAGTATTTGACAGAAATATACATATAAAATTAATGTGGGTACTTGGCTTTAATAAATAAATTTATTGTATACACGAGACCGCTGTGTTGGGTAGATAATACGAACAAATTTGTATTGTTTTTTAAATAAATAATAACAATGAAAAATGAAATAAAAAATTACAATGACTATTCCTTGGTCGCGCTGTGTCTTCAGTGAATTGAAATATTTTTTCGAGTTATATTATTTTCAAGGCACTTAATCCAAAAACTAGCTATCAGTATATTGATAGATTTGATATAAAGTCTAGAATAAGTTATTTACTGAAAAAGAAATGGATATTTTAAGTAAAATAAATGATAATAGTGTCAAAAAAGAGATGTTCGTGATAATAATCGTTATAATAATGCGTCAACAAAAAAAAAATATGTAATTTTGATTTATGTTTAAGAGAATATAGTTTATTCAACGATGTGCTTGAATATTTTCCATATAATTATAGTATAAATATGTTATTTTAGTGAAATCGAAAAAAAAATCAGTTTGTAAATTCCATATTGAAAAATGTTTATTTTATATATTGAATATAAGAGAATAGTTTTCGAAATGCGTTGAAGATAGCCACCTTACAGAGATATTAAAATGACAACAAAGGCGGATAACAATAATTGAATCTGTCGAGTCATAGGTAAAGGCGAAATTTTGTTTCAGGTGTTAAACCATTCATAGTTTTTATTTCTTCCTAACAACATTTCGCGGCGGGGAATCGAACCGGAGACCCCCACGATTCAATTTCAATAAACCATTGCCACACTCCTCGAGCGACTATTACACTACAAGTATAGATCAACACAGCATGTAATTGAGTATTTTTTTAGGAAAGGTTGATGATAATCGTTTTCAGTAAATATTGACACCTGATAACACGAACATTTTTATTATGATTTACAGATATCCATTTTTAAACCAGTATAATTTAGTAAATGAATTTATATTCAAAATGATCGTAAAACTTATGATATCGACTGAAAGTGCTTAATGGAATTTCAATATCAAATTTGAATAGTTACAACTTTGTACGATTCCACATCTTTTGTCACTAACTACCCGGGTTTCGGCTTTGCGCATCTTCAGGCATCCGTGTGATAGAATGCCTGAAGATGCCGAAAGGCGAAACCTAGGTAGTTAGTGACAAAACGTGTGGAATCGTACAAAGTTGTAACAATTCAAATATAATCGTAAAAGCTGAAACCTTATATATATGCATAAATATTTCTACAAATATGCAGATACAGGCCATCTACCATACTGAACGATTACGATTAATTGATTGATTGTGTAGTGATGTGTGACTCATATATATGTTTTATAAGTTTCAAAAGCAGTCTTTTTTTATGTATAAAAAGAAGCGTAGATATATCGTAAATTTGTTGAGACTTATTGTGTAATATCCATCTGGTGGAAGGTGATATACATTTCCCGATCGAGGTGGGCATCACACCGAGCCCCGCGGGGCGCCAGATCGCGACGGGGGCGCGACCTCCGACTGTGTCCGCGCGTGCTAAGGAGACTCTCTTGCACTTTCATCATTTGATTCCAGTTGATAATAAAATGAGAAAAAAATGATTTGAATTCGAGAGGAGTGCGTGGAGAGTTACAATTTTATTCAAACGTTAACATTTACCTATTCAGATAGAAGTCAGATAATAGGGAAGTCCAAATTTTTTTTTATTTTCTGTAAGAAAAAGCGTTTCTTAAAAATGTCCCGCTCAATAAAATAAGATCATATTATATTAAAGATATATTCTGAAATTGTCACATTTTTACATGAAATATCTGCCGATTTTTTAAAAAAGTTTTTATTTTTAAGCTTATTTATTAAGGCCAAATAAAGATAGAATCATAATAAACAAAACGTTAAGTGGTTTGTGGTCAAATAGAGGTGTAAAATTTAGAGATTAAGAGATAGAGAGAATTTCGTAATTATTTGAATATTATCTGTTAAGCATTTTAAGTGTGAACGAGAATTATAGTATAATATGGTTTAGTATTCTGAAATTGGATTGAATTCTTCGTTAGACCCTCCATTGAAGGCTGTGCAGTCGACACGGCGTCAAAACGTAAATCATCCGCTGCATGTAGGACAAGTCATTCATCGCTTGTAAGTTGGCTCGTTCCCCTTTTCATATCGATTACCGATCCATACGTCATCTGAATCGACGGCGCCATGCTGAGCATCGTCAAATGAACGTCAATCACGAGGCGTTGCGTCCATTTATACTTACTTTGCATGATGTTTGAGAATTTGAATTTGGAACTTGTCGTTTGAAATAGTATTATTCGATTAATAAAATGTTGCCATATGAATAATTGATACGAGCAATAAAACTATTAATGTTTTTAATTTCAAAATTAACTCTTTGAATACTATAGATTATATATTCTCAACCTTTTTAAAACCGCAGACGACTAAAAAATTCAAAAATGGTTTTCGGACCATCAACATTGGAATAAAATAATAAATATTTATACGATTGATTTTTTATTCACAACAATTCATTTAGCAACAATATATTTCAGTATATTAAAACAGACAGTAACAAAAAAAATTAAGTCAAAAATCCATAAAATACAAAATAAAACTTGATTGTTTATCGAAATAATATCACTTCGCGGACCACCGGTTGAGAAACTAGACCATAGATAATACATAATATTTATAAGTAACAGAAAAATAGGTATACTGTGAAGAATAAAAAACACTATTTACTTCAAACCAAAAAAAAATTAAATGACCTGCGAAAATATTGAATGTTTCCAAAAAAAAAATAGTCGCTGAATAATCGTCTAGCTATACAGTGACTTAGGAATGTTACTGATGTCGAGGGTATTTTTATTACCATTGTACGTTTTGTAATATTCCAATAAATTCAAATGTTCAACATAAAAAATCATAAAATAATCAACAAAGAAGGCTGCTAAGCCAATCATTATCTTTATATTTGTTTCAAATAAGCTGTGTTCAAATGTTCACTGTGGGTATCAGACATTATTGGTTATGTTCTAAATGTTCTGCAAAAACATATAAATTTTGTTTATATTATCATGATGAATTTACCTGTGAGTGTTTTAATAAGATCAATTATTGAGACAGTTAATCGTGTTACTAATTCCATACGTTTTATTTTTCATGATTATGCAAAAAATAATCTCTTATAATAACAATAAAAAGAAATACGAAACTGTCAAAGCGCCTTTAAAAGCTGTTCAACGGTCATCCGTCAATTGTCAGGTTTTTTCTCTGTCAAGTTGCCGGCGTGGTGCTTTCATTTTTTTTTCATATTGCAACTCAAGAATGACATGCGTAAACCGATGTTGAGAAAAGTTCTGCTGTCAAATTATTAATGAGTGATTTCTTATAAGCTTCAAGAATATTGAAAAACAAATACGTATACCAAAGGAATTTGAAAATGCTAATGAAAAATGTTACCATTCCATTTGGATGCGTTGTCTAAGGTTGGAATTTGTGATTAAAATTAAAATGTCCCTAAAACTATTAAATTGGGAAAACGATTAGCGGACGCCTTATTTATTCTTAGGCAAAATCTCTATAGGAAAAATATTTGAGCGATTGATTTTAAAATAATAATGTCATTTGTTACGATAGTTGGTTGTTGTTCAATCGATCAAACCTTTTTCGTATATTTGTTGTCTCTAATCATAGAGCACACGCATTGTAAAATGTAAATAATATTATTAAATTGAATATGGAATATGGGCGTGTCGTAACTAGTATAATATATATTTTTTTAAATACAAAGACTATCAGAAACCTTTCATCAATTCTAATATAAAAATAATAGCAAGTTTTTAATTATGACAGTCTGTCAATATCTTTCGTACACGATAATTTTTATTTGTCTGCGTACAGTTTCTTTAAAAATAATACTTTATAAAGGTATACTTCTCATATTCAACAAAGGTATACTTCTTTCAATTCAATCTAGGCCAAACAAAAACGTATTCACACAGCAAACAATAGAAAACTATTGCCAAAAGTTACCGCATGCAAAAATAACAAAGACCCACGTTTCGAAATAATTAAACGCTCAGTGTTGCCTAACGGTCAGTGTTTAATTTGAAATAGCTACCCATATGTAACATATCTAGCAACATTGACCTAACAGAGGCGTTTTTGGGTTTTGAAAAAGGAACAACTGTGCAAACTTCGAACGTTTTATTGAAGGCGCTATCTAATAAATATATAAATATGGTATCTGCTAACGATTTACTTTTTGATGAAAAATATACTTTAGGTTATTTATGTTAACTAATCGCAACTCTTTAGTATTTGATTTTTCAAAAGTATCCAAATAACTTTATTCCCACTAATAAATTTAGTAGACGTCTCAAAACCATTGATGGTGTCATTCTCAATGATTGATATAAAAAAAAATATCATGGAATTAATTATTAAGTAACCGATTTCTTTGAAGAATTGAATGGAACGTTTTATAGTGTGATAACTCCAGTGTTTATTTGAATAATAGTTCAATACAAAAAAATATAATTCTATTCTATCAAGTATGATTGACTCTTCGGAAAAATTCACGCATCTTTTTATTGTCTATTGGTTACATTTGAAATGTTCAACTAGCTACTGGTCCGTATGCCGGGTGTCAATAAAACGCCTCTACTCTTCGTCTTACGTGTATAAAATAAAATCCAAATCATAACCAACAGATTCCAAGCGTTCATTGTTCACGTTGAAACAGTAGCGGTAAAGTTAGAATGTTACCGATATAATTAGCCCCGACTTAAGAAAGCCGCCAATCCTGGCCGCTGACAGATTGACAGGACAAAAGAGCGGGAAAGTTGATGGAGATAGACTCGAATCTATGGCGGGAATTTTGAAAAGAGAACGGGAAAACAATACGGTGACGTCGTTTTTTGTAACATTTTTAATAATGGCACCTCCATATCGAGAGCGTTTATAATGGTAGCTATTATGTTTTAAGTAATGATATTATAAATCAATAAAAAATATTATGCATTTTTAAATTCAATGGGCCCATATTAGACGCTTCGCCGAATCAATTTGTAAAAAAAATGTTTTCAATTCAACTTGCAACCATTATAATCTATTATATGTAGTTATTCTTTTTTTAAAACTTCATTAA
The DNA here is from genome assembly GCA_028555115.1 of Himalopsyche japonica. Taxonomy (NCBI): domain Eukaryota; kingdom Metazoa; phylum Arthropoda; class Insecta; order Trichoptera; family Rhyacophilidae; genus Himalopsyche; species Himalopsyche japonica. Next base: position 238,414 of record JAHFWJ010000208.1, read on the forward strand.
AATCATTTGTGTTATTCTTAATAATGTTTTAATTACATTTTGTGACGGAGTTTTTTGATGCTTTAAATTCAATCATTATAATAGCTTTTCTGATAATTATATAGTTGCCTATATTAAATATAAATACTCATTGATAAAGCGAGTAGTAGTAGATTAATTAAATGTAGTATTCTATTTTATTTGAACATTATAAACTTAATACATATTAAATTTGTAGATTTCTTATTTATCTTGATGGAATTTCAATATCAAATTTGAAGTGTTTGAAGAAACTTTGTACGATTCGACATGTTTTGTCACTAACAATACATTCGGCATCTTCAGGCATTTATACGGATGCAGCAGAACTCCAGGTCGTGACAAAACATGTGGAATCGTATAAAGATAATTTACAAGATTTCCGCTTTGAAGTGCAAAGTCTCACTACCTTAAATAGATTTGTAAAATATTCAATTTCTTAATTTCATGTTATGGGTACATGTAATAATGGATTGAAATTGTTGTCTCTTTATGTGTGTATAAAGGCGATTCGTAGATAAAGTTATTAGTGTAAAATTCTAGAAATGGTTTAGACTTCAACTAAATGTGGCACATTCCAGGCGATAAATATCTAGTAGGCAGGGTTAAATACGTGATAAATTCATTCAAAATGTGGCGTTAGTCAAATAAAATGGGAAAACAAACAATTTAACATCAGAGGGCGGGTCTAACGACTGTTAGTTTCATTATCGCCATAGGACTAGGATTGCTCCTTGCGCAAAAGAGTCATAAAGGACAACGGACTCTTCGGTGCGTTTGACAGAGGTAGGTGAGTTATCACCTGTTTAGGCGAGTCGACTATTTAAAGCCCTTAGAAGGACGCATCTTGAAGGTGCTTTTGATGAGCTATATTGCTGCAGGTCATGTTATTATGTAATTAGTTCTTAGTAATAAATAACATTTAAATGACAACCGGCTTTGAAAATATTTTTTAAGCGTGTCAGTAAATACAATTAACAAATATTTTTAAAACTTTATGCACATATTTGACATTTCTTAATAGCTAATGTTTATCAGATTTTTTCAGTCTGAACTACATTTGATAGAAAAAAAATATTAACTATAACGCTTATAATGGTACTGATGAGTGACTATCTCTTTTCTTTTTTGTATGCTCACAACACTTCAAAAGTAAATGTAGAAAAAGTTTTCTTCTGTTTGTTGACTGCAAACATAAAAATTCTTATCACAATTACTAGTTTCATGAACATTTATATAATATATTCAACCTCGGACTATGCATAAAACTAATTACCATTATTAGGAAATGTTTTTCTATACAAAAGTTTAATTAACATTAAATGTCCTTAAATTTGCATTGATTTGTTTAAAATCAATAATTTAGCCAATTAACATGGAATTTGTGCAAGATTCAAATGGTTTACAACACTTGGGACAAAAGCGATTGAGTCCGTTTTCCAAATGGCCTACGTATTTAGACCCAATTCAACTACAAGAATTTTAAAATCAATACAATTTCATAATAACAAAATTGTCTTTCCTGTAAACGTTGCTATCTTTTCAAACAACCTCTTTTTTCATAAAAACGATAAGTGTCACATTTAAGTAATATTAATAAATATCAATTGGTTTCCTGTTGAAAAATTATTATTCAAAGATATCGCATTCATTTTTAAATTTTATTTCTTTTTAAAACCCATTTATGAATGCAATTATTTATTTTAATTATAAACACGAATCGCAAATTATAACAATAAATGTAGTGCATAGGAATCAGCATTTTTTTCCGAGAAAAGAGTCATTTAACAACAATATGTAACGTTTTGTTTGTAAAAATAAATAAACATATATATATATGATACTTAAAAACAAACAATTGTAATTAGTTGATAAGTTAGTGGACGGATAAAAAATTGCTAGAATATTACAATTTACAATGCAATAAGCTTTTAGTTAATTGCTCTTTATCTGCGATTATAAAAAAATGACATTCTTTTCCGGATGGAGGTGCAATTATAAGTTGCACACTATGCACATTTGCACTAGTTACATTGTTTGCTATTCAGTGGCGTAGAAAAGTTTTAAATTAACTCTTATACCGTTTAATAATATCACCAATGGAGAATATTGTCAGCGTTTTTTTACACAATCAATTACTTATAATGTGTTGATTGTACACTTTTTAATGGATATTTTAAATAATAAAAGCACATTTTTTTGAAATAGTTCCGCAATATATTTTATGATGAGAAACTGATGAATCAGTTGATATAATTTATAATATCGACTGAACGTGCTAGATGGAATTTCAATGTCAAATTTTAATTGTTTCAACTTTTTACGATTCAACATGTTTTCCGTGTGATAGAATGCCTGAAGATGCCGAAAGACGAAACCCGGGTCGTTAGTGACGAAACATTATAGCGAAACCAGTATTGGAAGTTGATGTTGGAAAATATGTTTTGTATGCTCCTTCAAAAATATTATAGTGATAAAAGTCTACGTCACTGGGAATATACCTTCATATTGTTTTAGCGTGGGTAGAATAAAACTTGTTTTGAGTTACTTGCAACCCTCGTGTGCATACCGGTTGCTTGTACGGATAACAATTATGATAAGAAAATGCATTCGTCACATAGTCAATGCATGTTGACTGAATTCTGGTGTTATTATTCCATTATTATATTCTTGAAATTTCACTAAAAAAGTAAGGAAAACTACATCTTATTTGAGTTTTCTTAATAATTAAATAAATCGTATAATCATTTGAATTGATTCGCTTGTCTGAAATTTACATATTTGAAATGTGAATAGGTTGGGATTCGTGATTTATTTAAAAAAATATTTCAAATATTTTATCAATTTGTACGCAATGAGTATTTAATAGGTGGAATTTATTGTATAAAGATTTATAAATTAAATCATTTTAAATAAAAATAAAACTGTATTTATAAGGAGACTATTTTTTCCTATTAAAAAAAAGCACAGTGGACTTAAGCAGACTTTTTGGATTTACAGTATTTAAAAAAAATTGTATTTTAAGTGAATGACAGTTTAAGACCTGCCACTGTATTTAAGAGGTGGCAGTAATATGTAGAAAAATGTTTTCATTATTTCACCGATGAAACTTAAAACGGAAGATAAATACAATTGAAGTGATATTTCAAATTCTAAGGCATTGGATATTGTCTGTCGGTAAACTAAAGTATTTACGTATGTGGGTAAATCGTAGTTTTTTTGTGGTTTCATAGCTAGCTACTCAAGACACACATGCAAGTCAGCGGTCAGAGGTGCAATTATCGTGGCCATTACGCGGTCAGATGCGGTGTTTAATTCGTTAACGACACCCGCCCTTGCCTGGGGACATATAGGGCGGCAAATGGAACGGTGGGCGGATAAACAGGGCAACACATCGCATGCACTCTATAAAAGTAATTATTATGTTATAACTTATAACACCTACAACGAATCTGGATTACATAGATTAGAATATCACTAATTGAATTGTATAACGCTCTGGGAAAAATCGTCAGTCGTTCAATTTCTCAATTAAAATGTATGCATTTAAGTGAATCGAGTCGTTTATTTTTTTATAAAAAAAATAATTTTACAAATAAACAACAATTATAGATTGTTAGTTATTTCTAGTTGTATTCGGTGACTCATTTAAGGAGCGCCACGAACCTATAGGAAAAAATAGATTGTATGAAATTAGTTAGGGATATATAAAACTTATTTACGAAAATTGTTTATGGCTTAAAAACAATCTTTTCCCATAATTTATAATACAATGAGTAATTTATGAAATTAACGGAATAATTAAAAATATGTGATAAATATGTATTCGAGTTGACGATACATTATAATTGTAGATATTTTAAATAATGAAAATACATTTTTTAGTATTTATTTCCACCATATATATTCTATATCAGGACCAGTTTCGCTCATCGCGAGCATTAGCAACTGACAATGCTGGGCGATAAAATTGTGATAATATTGTGAACTGATGATAATATTGTGGAAATAAGTACTAAAAAATGTGTTTTTATTATTTAAATTATCATGCCTTTCCATCTAAAAGTGAAAGTTAACACCTTAAAAGTGAATTGTAGATATTATAATTTCGAAACCGCCAATATCGTCAAAAATATCCATTATAAGAAAGAGAATAATTATTAATATAATAATATGAATTTTGGACAAAACCATTAAATATTTAGTATTTTAATGATCAAATTTATCTCCAAGAATCCTGAATTCCAATTCGTATGGGGAGCGGATATAGTAAAAACGTGTGAAATATAATATTTTTCTAGTCTGTTCAATCCTATCTATATGATTGAATCACTTCTATACAAATTTTATTGGTGTCATTAGGCTGTTTTGGTTTGGAATCCGTGCATTTATAGCGATGGTAAAACACAAGGGGGTCGTCAAACAGTGGCTCGTATGCGGTCGGACATCGTAAAATAATTTATGGTCCAATTTAAATTCTCACTTTTTATATGTTTATTTGTGTATTTGATTGAAGGATATTTCATTCATTATAATAATTCTACCTAATTGTTGGACCTCTTCTGAAAAAAGTTTTACTTTATTGAATAAGTAATCTAGCCTAGTACATTTTAACGATACGTTATAGGTAAAAAAAATCACTGCTTAAAATATTATTCAATAAAAATGATTGAGAGTGAAAAACGAGAATGTATATGATTTGATTTATTATCGGTTATAACAATAAGTGAAGCATGTAAATTTATTCAAAAAGAAGTCGTATTTGAGTGTGGATAATTTTATTATTTTGCAATCGGATTAATATTACAACTTACTAAAAGTGGTTTATTACAACAATATGGAAAACATATTATAAATATATATATATTGTAACCGACTTGGATACCGTTAAGTTTATTGCTTTATTATTATAAATGTAATTAACCGTGGTATTCTACGGACTTCTAACTGAAAGATCTAAATGATTTCAACTGAAGCAATCAATACCTGACCAATTATTCGATTCTCGTAACCGACCTGTGAATCATTCGGGTATATTTTCTTCTCTTTTAAGACTTGTTTATCAACAGTTTCTTTTATAGTATATAAAAAAATATTAATATTTTTCATATATAAGTTTTTTCTGGGAATTTTATTGTGTTAATATTATCGACAATATGTATAATAGATACTACCAATAAATATTGTAATGAAATATTATAAACAATTGGGTAAAAAGTCAATATTTAAGTGAAGAGGTACATTAACATTTTTTTAATAATAATAACACATTTTCTAGTATTTGTTTTCACATATATCGTCAGTTGATAACACTCGTGATGAGCAAACCAATCCTGATCATAAAATATATTGTAGAAATAAGAACTAAAAAATATGTTTTGATTATTAAAAATATTACGTCTTTCATATCAAGAAATGATAATTAACTTTTTCTTTTTTTTTTTTAAATAATAAAAACACATTTTTTTAGTACTTATTTCCACAATATATTTTTTGATCAGGACCGGTTTCGCTCATCGCGAGCATTATCAACACTTTGATAATGCTCGCGATGAGCGAAACCGGTCCTGATCAAAAAATATATTGTGGAAATAAGTACTAAAAAAATGTGTTTTTATAATTTTGTGAAATTGAATGCTATCTATAGCAAACGATACGATCGATTCGATTATTTACAGTTTCTTTATGGAGAAAGAGTAAGCGAAAGAAACTATAATCCAGCAAGCACGTCTTTGCACAGTGAAAGATAATCGGTTATCATTAATCTTCTTGACGCGAATACACAATCTTATTTAAATATATATATTCTCTAACTCAAATGTGTCTAGTTTAAATATGAAACGTTTTTGAATGTAAACTTTAAACAAGAAATTAAATACAATATTTTGTCCTCATTATTAGAAAGGCAATTAAAAGCTTAATGTGCGGCTCAAAATACTTAGTATTTAATACAGTATATTTAAAATTATGATAGATTTGCCTACAAGGTATGGCAATTAAAAATGACATAATGTAACATGCAGGTAGGTACGCGACTATGAGGCAGATATATTTACCTGTAAATTGCTCCAATTTATTCCCATCTGACAAGTAAGGTCAGTTATATAATAGCGTGATAGTACTTGCCTATAATACCTCGACCACTTTATGCAGTATTTGAAAATTGTTTATAGGTTTGTGTTTGGGTAATTTTAGGTTACTTTGTTTCAAAACAGACTATGTGTGTTATCGCAACAGCCATTATATAAATATATATTAATAATCAATACATACTTTTTTCGTATTTACTGCAATAAGTAATTTTTTTATACATAATATATTTAAATAGCACAATTTATTCATTCTAAAAAATAGTTACTTCATCAGAACCGTAATATTTTAATTAAGCTATTCGGTAAACGTTCGACTATTTTTTTTCGACAGCGAATTAATTTCAATTGTTACATTTTAGAATTGATTAATTTACTATCATACTTGAGGTGTTAAAAGTATTTTTGTTTATAAAATAAATAAAAAAAACAACATTCTTATTAGAAAATTTCATTAAAGGTTATAGATGAAATAATTTTTTTATAAAATAAAATGAAGTGAATGTTATTTCATATAATTAGAAAACAAGTTTTTTAACTTGAATACTCACGTGAGAAGGCCAACGCCTCAGGCTGACGCCATTACTATGTCAGACCTTCTTGTAACGTTTTTTTCTCTTGTATGCATTTCAAAGTCAAAACCACGTAAATTTTTATATCTATCTAACCGTAAAAAAACAAGCTTTGTCTCAAAACAAAAAATGTAATTACTCTTCGTGGTTGTTTTCTTCAAATATTTGTATTTTTACCACAGTTTTTGTCATCTAATATTTATACAATTTAAAAAAAATGCGTAAAGCCGTTGAAATCCCAACAACTCCGACAGAAATAATTTTAAAAGTACGACTTATTTATTTTAAAGTACTCTCATATAAGAAATTGCAGTCGCAACTTCAACAACAAATGCTAGAAATTATTTATTTTTAAGAAATTAAATTAACAATTATTGTACTCTGATGGGTCTCGATTACAGTATGTTACAAATTTTAAAAAGTGGCTTATTCGTACGACACATATATTAACATGCCATGAGTCCAATATAATGCTGTAGTATTATTGTTGTTCACAAATAATAAAAAAATCTAGAACCATTTCCATGATATATTTTATGATCACGACCGGTTTTACTCAACATTACCAACTGATGAACATATAATATGTTCGCAATGTATCGAAATCGATACTAGTCATAAAATATGTTACAGAAATAGTACTAAAAATGTGTTTTTATTATTTAAAATACAATGCCTTTCCACCAAGAAGTGATACTTAACACCTTAAAAGGAATTAATTACATCTATAAAATTCGATATTTCCTATGAAAAAATATAGATACAAAGCCGAAAATGAACATATTGTATAAAAATTTTATTTGTCGAACGGTTGAACGCTTTCTTTCTATTTCTTTAATATTTTATTTTATTTATTAACTGCTGTGTCTATTTTCTTATGTTTATAAAGCACCTCTCTATATAAAATATTTTTTTTCTTGTATACTAAGCAAATCTGTTTTTTTGTGGATCTTAGATGATGTCGAGGAGTAACACGATGGCGGCTTGTATGAACGAACATGTGAGATTGAGTTTTTATTATCTTTGTACTGAGTAGTTTATATTATAATATGTAAATACTATGTACTAATAATAATAATGTATGTATTATGATGGAATAAAATAATACACAACATTAATATGAAAACGGTCCAAAAGCGAAACCTCGCGGAACACCAATTTGAATATTAAAATTAGTAGGCTTCTATTAAATGTAGTGTTAAATAGCATCTATGTATAGTTATTCTGTAAAAAATATGTATATTTATTAAGCCTTCATAAAACGAGCTATGACTTAACATATTATCCACGAAGAACACTAATGCTCACAAAAAAATTGAAAAAGCCAACATCGATTAATATTTGATATTCTTGATTTAAATTAGTTCGTCATTGTTGTTAGGGTGATGTTATTTCTTCCCTATTTAAATAAGCCATCAAAGTAAACTTTGGTTACCCATGATGTAACATTAGGTTACAAATATGACGCCATATGGAAGCGTGAAACGACATCGATTACACGCTATTGGAACCCATTCGATTGTAAATATGAATACATTTATTATGGGAAAAAAAACAACGAAATTTATCCCAGAATGTTAAAAAAAAACGACAAACCAATTTTCAATCTTAATGGAACTGAACTTTCTTACATTACGAGCTTATTTTAAAAATCATTTGCGATTTTTGGCGCGTTTTTCAATTTGTTTTTATAAAACTATTATGAAAAAAAAGTGAAACAGTGCCATTAATTCTCATTAAAATTCACTTAAGATTTAAGTATACAATCAGTCACGCTTTTTACTGTTCGCAAATATCTTCGTAGTTAATTATTTCATTTTAAGTAGTTATTCTCAATGATTTTAATCAGTATTTTTGAACAACCACAAATTAATATCGTTGATTTTTTTGATTCAGTTAATCACTTAAAATATAATTTGAACTAAAATCTGTTTTAATAAAAATTGCTTCTCCGAAAAATATGTAAAATCGTGAATCGTTCAGAAGCTTCCAATGGTTTCCGAATTGCCGCGAATAATTTCCCACTTCCGGTTTGTGGCGCCCACAGTGTCAAAGCTTACTGTGACGTAATCAAACAGTCGCACCCTTCATTGTTTTAAAGAGGGGGGTCACGAGTCGAAACCGCATCCCGCTGACTGCGGCTTCCCAATTAACTTGCACAGGGTACCGACAATACAGTGCTTCAGTGGCGCTTTCAAAGTTACCATATTAAAACTATTCAAGCACATTTTGTTAATGCATAACGGTTATATTTAAAAATAAATTAATAATCAACCCTACACATAAATCGAATTATAAAACTGAAGAATGAGGGATTATTTATAGCTTAGTTAGACAGTATATAAAAGTTTGATTCAAATATTTTTATCGACTTCATCTATTTATTTTCGTTATAATTTATTTTGATATAATTTTTTCTTGGGTTATATATTATGTTATAAGATACAATTTTACTATGAGAAAGGAATCGATTATATATATAATCTTCTTTACATATTTCAAGAAACACGATGTCTGAATTTATTTGTTGATTGAATTGGCATTCACTTGGTAGAACTCCATTATAACATGGTGAAAAAATAGCAATGTATTTAAGTTCTACCAAATATTTTTTTTTAGATATATTTGATAGCTATTTCGGCTCACGCCATCGTCAGAACTATGCTTAAACGAACATTTGCTTATCTATATATTAGCTGTATAGAAAAGATACACAATACATCTTCTCTTCTGTTGTAATGACCTAGCTTGTTTCTTGCTCGCAATATAACTAAAAATTGTATATGAAACGAAAAAGGCGGCAATATCGATAAGTTTACATGTAGCACGGAAATGGTCTATTACGGAAACAAAATAGCCACCCGCGGAGGGTTAGGCAATGGCGATCGACATATTAGTTTGTTCGTTAAGAATGCTCCAATCAACCATCACAAAGGATTTTATATTTATTTTATGCAAACTATTTAGCTCTTCTCCTACATAAATTCCCTAATTCATTGTTATAATTTTTTTCAAATTAAAATTATTTGCATCGAATTTAATTTTGAAAAAATATTGTTTCACTTCTGGCACTGTTATTTCATGGGTTCTCTAAAATTAACTTCCCTTTATTTTAGCCGTATGTATTATACAATGACCAGCTGGGATTCGTGGGCAAGCGATGGTGGAACGCAAATCGACAGCCGCAAGGCTTGGGCCACGATAATAATTGTTCAATCGATCAGACCTAATTCGATTTTTGGGATAGTTTATGAATTGGTTATTGCTTGTACGGATGAGCGACCGGCGTGAGAAACATGGCGTATTACAAAATTGGTGTTGTATTTAATTATTTTTTAGGATGCGTTTAGGGGATGGTTTTATCGATTATTGTTAATTTATTTTAAAATGGTTACAACGATGAATATTGTGGGAAACTGAAGACAAATTTTACATTAAAAACGTCGTATAATTATACACTATTATCGCGATTATCTAATTATTATATCGTCGCCTTAAAAAAATCATGTGTGAAATTTATCGAATTGAAGCGATTTTGTTCATAATTGTTTCTATATGGCAACGAAAGTTACTTTTAAGGTGTTAACTGTCACTTCTTGATGGAAAGGCATGATATTTTAAATAATAAAAACACATTTTTTATTGCTTATTTCCACAATACATTTTTATTATCAGGACCGGTTTCGCTCATCGTAAGCATTATCAACTGAATGCTAAACCGGTCCTATATATTGTGAAAAATAAGTACTAAAAATGTGTTTTTATTATTTAAAATGGCAATGAAAGAGTCATTTGCGGAGCTATGTTTATGAAATCGCCGAAGAAAAAATAAAGCGGTTAATTGTGACAATATAAATATATATATATTCTTCATATCATTTCAAAATTCAAAATTGAAAACCTAAATCTTTGTTTTATAAATCACCGGCGTCACCGTCAAAACTATTGGCCACTGAATAATGCACAACTATATGCACAAGTTTCAACATTCAAGAAACATGTTGCACCCTTTCGTTGGGGCAATTGTCTTCTAGTATACTTTGCCATCCTATAGCTCATTTTATAATGAACCGGTTCGCCGAGGGAGCCATTTAACCCCCGAACTGCGGCCCGCCGACAAAGGCCAAATTGCTAGCATAATTATGTCGCAGGATTTAATTGACAGAGGACACCCGACGAGAGGAGGCTCGCATCTCGCGTCAGATCACAGCCAGACGGGGTGAGAGGGTCATTTATATCGCCAGTATATTTTTAAACAGTACTCTAAAATGAGCATATATGGACCGACAATTATTTTGATGTCGAATCGGTAGATTTAATAATTAACGCATATAAGTGCATAATTTACCATAATAATTACAATCTTGAAAAAGTAAATATGTATAAGGGAAAATTTTTAAAAATTAAAATTCTAACGCAGAGAAACTCGGTGAATAACACCAGACCCGCGGGTCATTAGTTGGGTATATTATATAGAGCTTAAAAATATTGTAGAGCGTGTGACGTATATTTGTAAATTTAAAACTTAACCTAATTTATTGTATTTCGCGGTTCATAAAATTCAGTAAAGTTTATTTAAAATCATATTATAATAGACGGATTAATTTGTCATAGTTAAAATGATTGCAGCATGACGTGAACGCGTTACAAACTTTATTGCTAATAGCTGACGAATGATTATTCTATAGAACAATTTACAAAACATGGATCATGACATCACTTATTTAATTACAGTAATTTCAATCAATAAAATTTATTCTATGGCGTTAATAAAATAATTATTTTTCGCTGTTCGAACTATGCGACTGATACCCAAACGTTTATTTTGGAATACTTAACGTAAATTATTGTTTATATAATGTATTATAATAAAAATTCGTAACACTATTTCGTATTTTTCGATGTAATATTTATAATACTATAAATATTATTGAATAATTTTTTTTTTCTCTGTTTCATACTTCATACAGCGAATTTAATTTTAGAACTTTATAACAGTATAAAATATATAATATGTATGTAGCGTATCACGCTTTCAAGCTTACTTCGTGGATAGGTTTTCATTGCCTTTTCATTATTAAGTAATTAAAATTTTATTTATATTAATAACTAATGATATAAAATATATTTTAATAATAATCAAATGTTGATTATTCTTTCAATCTAATTTTAATGATTTATATAAATTCCTTTCATAAATCTCTATTTTAGCATTTTTGATAAACTAACCTGAATGTCGTTAAAGTTGGTCATTCAAAAAAAAAACCTCCTGGTAGCCTGTTCGCATTATTTTTTAATTATTAACAAACGTCATATATATTAATAACATGCCAAAATATTACTGTCTATCATGGAAAAACATATAAAAATAGTGTAAAAATGTTTTATTGTGCATAAACGAAAAATCCTTTTTAAAATATACAAATTAATAATTAAACCGTTTTGGTCGTATAGTGAAATTTCTTTGAACAGGCTTTGGTAGAAATAGGATCTATTTTCCTATATTTAAAATTCGATGTGTAGGTGTGATTTTGAATTTTATAGTAATACAATGTAACGCCAAAATCTGTTTACCTGAACGCGAGGAGGAACGAGAGATGAAATGATGAATGAGAGAACGAAAACGAAAAAAAATATCTTAATGAAGCGTTATCATAATCGTAGTCTCGGTATGTTTATTTTGTAATAAAATATTTTTATGTATTATATTTCATTGGTAAGCCATCGCGTAACTATTTTGGATAGACCTCACGGCCGTAGAATCAACTCGTACCATGGAGGCGTTTCGTATTTGGGCACACGCTTAAATTGTAATATTTTCATGGGCTTAATTTCTAGTTAGCTAATAACTAAGCCGTATTTATCAATTACGGGATGGTAAATATTAACAAAACACACTATCATTTTGATGCGAAACAAATTGAGTCATTAATAACGAAGTCAATTCGTCTGCTAATTAAAGTAAGCTCTACGATGTTGACTGGCAAACCTCTACGCCCCTACGCCATTCAAAAAATCGACCGAATAAAATAAACTTTTAAACGTAATCTTACAAATTATATATTTTTTACAAAGATTTTTAATTGATTATTAGTTTACCAAACTGGGTGATTACGTTACTAAACAACTCTTTAAATCGTAATTGTAAAGAAATGTAAAAATATCCCTCGGCTTTTCTCATCTGTTATGTTCTTAAATTGCATAGTATACCGATAAATACTTTTTATTGATCAAAAATCACAAATAATTTTAAGAAACATGATTCCCACTGACTGACGAGCGATAACGTCACTCGACACGCGACAATTTCCCTATTCTTTTGACCACAAGGGAACCAGACCGTCCATTTCATTATAATCCGAACTATTTACGGTCATCCAATTAGGTATTATTAGTAGCCATTGAAAGCCGCTAGTGTCAACGTTTGTTTTACTAACGAAGTAACGGGTTGACTTACGGATTTATCGCTTGGAGATACGTCCACATTATAATCTAGTGTCGATGTTTTATCGATTTTTAGCTTATTATGTTCGTTGTATTATTTGCAAACTGTTATGCTTCGATTGCCACAAGTCTGAAGGTAGTCATTGTTTCTAGCTTATCTTGTTTGGTTGACTGCTAGTTGTTAGTTTTTATTATGTTGGTAAGTATAATAATGTTAGTGTTAACGTTTTTGAGTTTCTTGTAGATAAAATCATACTCTATTAAAGTTAGAATAGATAATTGTATGTCATTTTTTAAAATAATGTCATCATATACAACAGCATTTGATCAATATTTAAATAATGGTAGCTCTTTATGATAACGTTTACAATAGTAATCTTGAGTAGCTCTACAATTTTTCCCTACAATTTTGGTTATTTATGCAATAAGAAAAATACAAAATGCTATCTATAAGGAAATTTTAATTATAAATTAATAATGATCGAATTTACTTTCTCACCCTATATGTACGTAAATATTATAGTATCCATTAAATATCCTGTTAATTTTGATATTTAAAAACTCAATTTAAATAATTCAAAAAAAAAAAAATGATTTAAAATATGTTTTCAAATATTTTTACACAATTTTAGTTACGTAATTATTAAATACACAAATATGTTTTAAAATCTCAAACTATTGTAGATACTTTGAGTTCATTGTCTGGTGGACTCTAAACTTTACACAAGGTCATATTGCCAATTTATTACATGTTGGCAAAAGGATTAAAAATAACTAAAAGTTATTAAATTACTCCTTAAACACGTTATTGCAATCACATATTTGGAGCATGCACGGAATAAAAAATATAATTAATCAGTTCTTTTTTTGCCTTGGTTTCCTCCATTTTATTCTAATTCCTTTGCAATTGAATCAGGCTACATGATTTTTGTTATTTTTGTGAGATTACTTGGATATTGTCGTCGGAAAATGGCGACGAGGCGTTGCATGCAAAGCGCAATAAAATTCCATCATTCAGTAATCTGCATTCTGCAGTATGGTATGGACATCAGACATTTCAATTTAGAAGCATGCATTAGCGGTTAACAAATGCAGTCGTCAACCGTGAAAAATTTTGTGCAAACAAAAGACTTATCGTCTCAACACAGTCGCAGTCGCGATATTCATTACCCTAATCACAAATAAATAAATTATTAATGTATTTACATAAAATATAATTATAAATAAATATAATGATAAATAGTTTTAAATATTTTATGGGAAAATTAAAATTAACATATATAATGTGATTGTATTTTAAATATAAATTATAAAAACAACCATTTTTAAATTATGTAAATAGAAAATATTTTAAAGAATTCTTGGTTTTCTTAAAGTGATGTTTATCATATATCATATATTATAGCAACTTTAGATTGCTGTCAATTAGTATAAAACATAATGTGTATTTGGAAATATTTTTTTAAGAACATTAAATTAAAAATATTATTTGGCGAAGGTTTCCTACGTCTGATATATGTTGTCGTTCGCGTGTCATGCAATATTATTCCAAATTCGAATAATATCCCGCGTATTTTTTGTCGCCGACCCTCTTCGACCTCTTATTGGCGGGAGACAAACAGCCCAAAGTCATTTTTCGTAATAAATTTTTAAATTGCATTTCTGCGAATATGACATGCATGCGACCGATTTGAATGCCGCGATTCGTTTCCTGTGCTTAAATCGCGTTCCTTTTTTGAATTTATATACATTTAGCCAGCATAAACAAAAGTCTCATTTTAAAAGATTAAATTGAAAACCTTCTAGTGAACAAGGTTTATAATTCACTTATATACTCTTCTTATTGAATATAAACATCAACAATACGTTTTAAAGAGATCAACTAATGAACAGTCTTGTCTTTGACATATTTTGAGAAAAAAAAATATGTTAACTACCCAATTGAAAACTTAGTGATTAGTGCAAATAAGCCATCTATTGGTAACTTTACATAAGCTTTGGAGTGAACATTAGTTAAAGTAAAACCCTTGATATTCATCTTCATGAAGTAATTTGTCGATTGACTTACAGATAGTCTCGATGCCTCAATTCTATCTTATATTGCGTTCTAACTTATTTTTATTCAGAATCTCTAAGCATAGGCAATTGTTTACAAACTATATAGATTTTAATAACGAAGTAGCAAATTTAAAAAAAAATCATCAAATCAGACTGCAAATTGTCTAAAATATTCGGGAAAAGAATTACATTATTATTTACAATGTCATTATCAGGTTTGTGCCTTATTTTATGTGTTTATTTCCAAATTTGCGATGTCATGATTTTCAAAAATTATCAACCAACCAATTTGTTAGATATCTTTTGGCCTTAGTTTAGAGGTTATGTAAAACCATTAAAATTCCAGTCCCTTGGTCATCATTATGCAATTTCCTGCAACCGTTTAATAAACAGGAAAAAAATCAAATAGAAAAGATTTTTAATTATATTACCATCAAAAAACACGTTCATGATTCTGTAGAATTAGTTCCATTTTCATTCGTCAATAATATTTTCATGTAAAAAAACAAGATCGGCAATCCTATAATATTTATAATAGAGGTATAATGATTTGGATGGCATATTTTTGATAGTCTCTACATCGCTCGAGGGGTTTTCGTTTTGATTCATAAATGCCCCAATAAATAATGACAACAATAAAACGGCCATAAAAACAAAACTATCAGTAAAGCATTATAAAATACATGTTTTTTAAACACGATAATCAAAGTTTTTAGCTTTTCGGTGTTATGAAATTTAATCATTTTCTTTTAGTGTTTTTTATCGTATACGTATCAATATCCTCTCCGTTCAAAAGTATTATTTAATTGTCAAAAAATAGTACCGGATAATCAATTTCTTATTTTAATTTTAAACCTCGTGTATATTCATCATCCATCTATCGATAAATTTTGAAATTAAGAATTAAAATTTATGTTAATTTTTGGTAGCATAGCTGAGCGTATCCGAAGACACCACATAACATCCTTAATTGAAGTCAATATTGTGTTATTTCAGAAGTATATTTAAGACCAGAAAACAAAAAAAAAAACTATTATCACAGTGCAGGGTTATGGGTGTTAGTGATTTCTGATTGTATGATTTCAATACAAATTAAAGCTAGCCGTCATTTTACTGATCGTAACAATATTTTAAGGTTCTGTGTCTACAATATCATGTTATTTAAAATGATTTGTTTGTCAATGAGTCACTTCGACCGTTCAACGAATACAGAACGGGAATTAAACAGTCGTCCTTCAACAAGCCGCGAAGGTCTTTCCGAGACGCGTAATGAGGGTCCACGACCATCTCTAGCCTGATTCACTCGAGAGCGGAAAATTATAAAAGGATCCGTCCCTGTTCCTTGATTAGTTGTCGGCGTCTTCTCCCTCATTTTTTTAATGTAATACCATTTCTTTTTTTCCTTTTTACCCGTCCGAGGAAAAAAGCCATCAACAATGTAATGGAAGGTGGCGCCGTTGAGGCGGCAGGCTCCCGAAACACGCATCGAGCATTACAGCGCTATCGCACGAATGTGGAAACTCGGTTTTTTGACAGATTTTTTATATCGTGAATTGTAGAAGATCAAAACAGAATCCTTTTAGATCAACATATTTGTTCTATAGTTAAGGTTTTGATACACGTTAGATATATATAAACATATATTGTCTTAAACAAAGAGCTTGGAAAAATAACAATTCTTATATAATATTATAAATCAATGCCACACAATATTATATAAGGTGACAATGATTTTTACGTGGAGATTAACTATTTTTTTCCTTTATGTTATGAACAAATAAACTAAAAGAATGTTTTCAAAACAATCTTTGGTGGACAAATTTGTGAAATTGCAAATTGAACAAACCCATCGATAGTGTAACGTTACTAAAGTGTTATTGAACAGGTGGGTAATACAGCATTAATATTCTCACATTCATCATTTTTATGTAACCATTTCACTTACAGCAGAAACATATTATAAATAAAAGGTAATCTATAGATGTATCAATAAACTATTTATTTTATAAATCCTGACAAATATGCATATATTTGTAAGCAACGACAAGATCGAATAATAATTTTTCGATAAAGCTCATTCATTCACTTTATTGCATTTTAAGACTTAAGTGTATGTTCCTCGGCGACGCTATAGATATTATTTTTTTATGACACGGATGGTGAAAGGGCGAAGGACTTTTGATTGTAATTGGAAATAGACCGAAGCAGAAAAGCCATTAATGGGAGTCTTTCTAGCTCGCCCTGTGCATAGGGTTAAGTTAATTAAATGTTTATTTCTCACTTTCAAATTAGAATATTTCATGCATAAGTCGACTGCTGAGGGATTGATTGATTTTTCAGAGTAAAGAAAAAATTACTTATTAGTTAATACTAAGAAATATATATAAAATTGTATCGAGCACTAACTATAATACAGAAAATTATTAAAATATGTCATCTAAGTAGTGTTTAAAGTTTTATTATAAACAAAATCATTAATCTTAAGGTTCAAATTTGATATTGAAATTCCATCAAGCACCTTCCGTCGATATCATAAATTATGTTTAAAATCTAGCAAGGAGATATTTAGAGTAAATTTCTGTAAAACCGATTTTTCATCGCTTTTATATTGTTGATTATCAATATTCGTTGAAACGGAATTTGTGAAATAATAAATATTTTTTTATTTTTTTTTGTATTGATTTCACACAACATTTACGGGAAGATTTTGCTTTGTGATTATTTTCAGTTAATACGATATTGAATATAAACAGTTTTAAATCTGATGTCGACTGATTGAGAACAAACAATTGTTGCGACGCTATAATAACCTCATTACATTCCTCACGCCTCACGCGGTTGCTACCTGTCACCATTCAGCGTCGGATATAATTCGGAGACCGTAGCGCCAGCAACCGACTCCAGGAAATCACTTTAGAGTGGATTATAGCTGCGCTCATCATAATAGACACTGGCTCAACTACTTATTCTCCCAGCTTTTTGATTGCATAATAAAAAGCTGATAGTTGTGACTCGAGCGAGCTTAATGCCTTCCATACAATAATGTGCTTCATTCAGTGATGTCTTTATCGTCGTAACGTAATCTGTATTATTTACTGATTGCAATTTAAATGTCTCTATTTCAAATTGTGTTGTTATACGGAAGCAAATCTTTGAGTTTTATGATAGTTATTTGGTCTAATATTCTACTCGCTTGGCTTGGTTCATTCTTATTACAGAATCTAGATATTATCTTCCAATATTTTGATTTATGCCTCATCATTACAAATATAGTCGAGGTGATTGATAATACGATATCATCTTAAAGTTGAACAAGAATAAGACTTTTAAATATTCTTGCAAATTACAATAAACGTTTCTGTAAAAGTGTCAAAATATATATTGATTGAATTGGCATTTAGTTGGTAGAACTCCATCATAACACGGTGAAAAAATAGCAATGTATTGTAGTTCTACATTTTTTTTTATATAAGATATCGTCAGAACGATGGCATGAGCCGAAAAAGCTATCAAGTATATCTTTTATAAAAAAAATATAGAACTAAAATACTCTGCTATTTTTTCACTGTATCAAAATATATACTTTTAAATACCTAAAGCATCAAATTCGATGATAGATATATCTCCATGAAGCTTTTAAGTAACAATATACAAGAATTTTTAGACTATAATGTTAAGAAAAAAAATAATAAAAAAGTTGTTAAATATCTCCTGTTCCTGATCAATACTGAATTGAGTGATATTTTTATATTCATTATTTGATCGATTAAATACAATAACTGCATGTAAAAAAAAATCGTTAATTCTACAATAGGAAAGAAGTGGCAGTATTACTACTGAAAACTCTTTCTAAATGAAATTTAAGAATATTATGGTATAAATATTGTTTAACTTATTCATATATTACTCAAATAAGTACTTCTATAATTAAGCTAGCAACCTTCACTGAAGATAAATTTAATATTTCATTGAATAAAAACATCTGCTTCTTTATCCATTTTCTAAAAGATAATTAATAATGTCAGTTTATATTCTACACTAATTTAACGGCGGAGCGAAAGGTGTGATGTAGAGTACCTGAAAACGTTTGTCAGTTTGTTAGTATACCGGATCAAAAAGAGCGATAAGGTCGCCCGTGCAAACGATATCTTTTCCATTTTCTTATCCATGTGTAGTTAAGGGATGAATTGGGCCGCGGGTGGCGGCAAGGGATGACAATCGATACTGCAGTGAAGGGGGTTGTCCGCCAATCAGAGCGAGGGGCGTGTTCACGAAATGCCAGCTGTCACAGGGGTTACATTGTCTCCAGGGGTTGATTCTAGCCCATTGATTCAAGCTCGCATTCACAGTTTTTGAAAAATAATCCTGTTTGCAGTATTAATTCAACTTATATTTTTATCGCATTCGTTACTTCCATTTATTGAAGAAGTTATCAATCGCATTTAATTTTTGATAGCATACTCATGACGATCACTTAGCGTAGTAATTAGCCAAAATGTATTTAGCGAAGATAGTATAATTTATTTCAAAATCTATACAAACAATAGAATAAAATTAAGAGAAGTCAAGTTGCTCTAAATGTTCTATCTATATTTTTTTACATTTAAATATCCAAACATTCTATATAGATGAAACATAAATCTTAACCACTTGATTAATAACGGATTGGCATTGGATATCGCAAGTATATTGAAAAGTCTCTTTACGGTTATTTGTATTTTAAAAATATTAAAACTTGCAGTTCTTTCTGCATATAAGTAGTCATTTATTAAAGGTATACAAATAATCAAAAAAAAGTCTATAAATTTTCCAAGTATATTTATATCGTTGAATTTAATAAAAAAATACATTGATGGATTCAGTGGCATTAATAAGAGATAAAAATAATTAAAAATGCTCTATATTGTATATGTAGATATAGCTTTATAATTAAAACGTTGTAATTAAAGTTGGTTCCAAGTGCTACTGAGTTACTTGACTATTC
The DNA here is from genome assembly GCA_028555115.1 of Himalopsyche japonica. Classification (NCBI taxonomy): domain Eukaryota; kingdom Metazoa; phylum Arthropoda; class Insecta; order Trichoptera; family Rhyacophilidae; genus Himalopsyche; species Himalopsyche japonica. The sequence continues at coordinate 258,579 of JAHFWJ010000208.1, forward strand.
AATATGAAACCGATTAAATAATCTTTTACCATGTAAATCTTACACATTTTGTATGCGGCTCTAATTAAAGAATGAAAAAAATGGTCCAGTCTTACATAATTGACTTGATTTAAATATTGAAGCGTCATAAAAATAGATTCGAACAATTTATAACATTGTCAAAATGATACTTTTAGGTCAAATTAACGTTGGTTGAAAACAGTAGCATCTTCGAAATCAATGGTTTGTTGGCTAGGATATAAATCGACCTTTGTATAATGAAGTTTTTCACTGCGCATTTGCTCGGCGGTAATCAATTACTATTCGATAGCCCTAGGACTAAAGCAATAAACAACGCCTTTGCGATGGTTCGCTTAATTAATCGAAACCAAAAGTGGGCAGTTAATTTAAATACGAAGAAGACACGTACTGCCTACACACTAGAAAGATTTTGAGAATCTCTGGACCGGAGCCAGATAGATTACACGAACGCTGTAAAAAATTAAATAGTTTTTTCAACAAAATTTTATTATTTATCAATATTAAAACACATGGAAAGTCATTTAACTCCATTACATTACATAAAAATCATTTGATTCTATTGCAAAAATACAGGCAAATTGGTATGTATTACATATTGATTTTTTAGTAAATATTGTATAATATATTAAATACTTTTTTATATCATTGACTTTAATTTTCTGGAAAGCATTTTTAAACATCCTGTCGAGTAAAAGTATATTGCTTTTAACTTACACATATGTTTTTCAAAATATTCTCAAGCGATTAGATAATTTATTTAGCGTCGGTCGCCGCGTAGTTAAAAAGCTTATGGTATTATAATATAGTTAGACAGCCTTATCACCTTGACTCCCCATAGAATCACTTTTGTTTGACTGATTTACTAATCTATTTATTAATGAGTTGCTAAATGCATCACCATATATTGTACATTAAGAAAATTGTTTGATTTATGCGTCAAATGTGATGTTCAACAAGGAATTCATGTGTGAATGCGGATGAAGAAAAATCACATCGGCCATGAAAGACTTCCGCGGTGCCTGTAAAAAGTTCTGCCTCCTTGTTTGTAAAAGGACAATGAAAACATAATGCAATTTGAGAAGTGGAACAGAACCTATTAAAAGCTCATCCCGAAACCGGTAGCTTTGAATATTAATACAGCCTTCGGGGCAAGCCAGTGATGATACGATGCGTGAGAAAAGAGGTCTGCCAAAGAGTCTAATTTATACTTCACTGTTAGAAGTTACCGGGAAAATTTATTGACTGAGAAGCTAGTGTAATATAGAGGAAAAATACCAATTTTATTTAATAAATATTAAAATTTTAAAACCATTAATGGACTACTGGTTTTTAAAATGCCATGAAAGTTAAATGGATAACACATATTACGTGTCTCTCAATTATCGCCTTTCTTTAATACTTCGGTACAGTTAGCGTATCGAGAAATTGACTAAACCATCAGAAACGCCTTTTCCAGGGCTGCTTTCTCGAATATAATATCGATCCCAATCAATCAAATAAAATATTGGGAGCACTCTTTATAAAGATGAACTTTTTTAAAGTTTTTCTTACGGACCGGTGTTCGTCTCGACCAACCCTTTTTTAATTGAGAGAAAAATAAGGGCTAATGCAAAACCAGTGGCTAACTTCCGTTCAATCCGTTGTTAGGATCAGACGAGTAGAAAGATTTTTAAACTGTCACATAGTTATCACAGATTTTTTGAATAAGTTGCCTTATAAACGAAAAGATTAATGTTGTGAAATACTACATATTCTGTATATCAATAGCATGTTTCATATTGAATTAAGTTAATTAAAAAAAAAACAATTGCATTTTTTGGTAGTAACGTAATTAAATACTTACGTAACGTGATATAAATATATATATTGTAGAATTCCAGACAATTGAAATGTATACGATCAAATTTAATACACTCAATACTTGTACGTGAATCGATTCCTAAAGAAATACATATATATAACAGATTTGTTTCTGTTGCTAGACGATACTAATATTTACACGGTAGGACTTGTTTTGCAAAAACAAAAATGTCAGACCGGTTTAGAAGAATGTTAAAATCGATTATGAAGTTTTGTTTGTCAAAAATTAATATTGAGTGATCTTTTAGTGTGATAAAATCGTATTCACAAATGAACGTCATAGTTTTGAAAACCAGTGCTTGAAATATACATTACCTACAATAAATAAAATTAAAAGTAATGTTATTGGATATTATAAGTAGTAAATATTTATCTCAATTTTATAATTATTTGATGGAAAGTGAAAACTTAGCTGGTAAGAAAATTACGTATTATATTTCTCTAGTACTACGAACTACGAACATCGGAAATTGTTTAACATTAATTTAGTATGTTATTTTATCTTAATTGAAACAAATTCATGGCATAGTGGAGCTTAACCAAAGCTATTAATTGAAAATGCTCACGATGGCCGAAACCGCCCCGAATCACTATCTAAAAAAATGTGTTTTATATTTTATTATGTTAGCATTTCAATCACACTTCATAAAATATAAAATAACAAATTATTAATTTATTACGAAATTCTCAAAAATAGTTATCTCTATTTCTGAGAAAAAGAATGTCCACAAATATCAATTTTTGCAGAACACTTTGCGATAACTTTTTCTATTTGTGATATTTGCGTTGAATTGTTAGAGACGTGTTTTTGTTTGTTATTTATTTTATGTACCGAAAGTGGCTCAATGCTTAAATAAAAAATTGATTTGAAAAACTTTAAATTAGAAGCACAAAAAGCAACTGCTATAATAGTAAGATTTTTAATTAGTCGTTATGATTTCTAAGAAATTTACATTTATGGAACGGCTTAATATAAATATGGCAACAAAATTTACTCATATGTAATAAATAGACGGCTTAATTTATAGATTCAGGTATAGCTTATAACCTGCCATATTTGATATATGCTTATTGGTAGAGAACCTGCTATTGGGTTGTTTTATGGATGCATACATGGATAATGACGCCATTTTACATTAAATACGATATCGGGTAGTATATTTTTTGATTTCAAATCGTTTTTAAGCTTGCTTAACATTTCATCATCCATACCATAGACAATTTGTCTGTATAGAAAGGTCGCTAGTGTCACAAGAGTAAAGTTGCCATACTACTTCATACTGCCATACGATATGCTGCGTTATTGATTGGAATCAGAATAACCGTCTGCACACACTCACGATTTTTTTTTAAATTCTTGCTATTGCCTTTCGTATTTTATTTCAAAGAAATTATAACTAACAAAAATAAATTTTAAGACGCCCATGAATTAACATTTGATAGCTGCAAGCAATGAGTTGATCATTAAATTCCGACTTCTGTCGGTGGCCAAGTTATAATAATTGATCAATAACGTTAACACATTATTTGAATGGACTACCAAAAAAGGTGAATTTATTTCAACAATTCATAATTTATCATATGTATTCTAGTAGTTGATTGACATAATCACAACAGATGTTTTAAGTATGATATAAATATGTTGAAATTATTTCGAAGCAACATTTATTTTATTATATCTTAAATTATGTCCTATTAAGTCATTTTTTACAGTCAAAATGTATACTTAATATATATTTATTCTGCTCCATAAAGTATTTTTTAAATTATTTGGCCATTGATTTACAAGTTTTCCTAATAATATAGTCGAAGATAATTATTGAGTTACATTGCACATTAGCACGGTGAAAAAATAGCAATGTATTTTAGTTCTACATTTTTTTTTATAATATATAAGTTGATAGCTATTTCGGCTCACGCCATCGTCGGAACTATATTTTTTCACTGTGTTATAATGGAGTTCTACAAAGTAAATGCCAATTTAATCAATACATTCATTAGTATTCAATTTTTCAAAAACATTAACCAATAAATAATAAAATTCTTGAATTTTTATTGTTATTTACAACTTTTCTGGTTTCACACATGAAAGTCCCAATTTGAGAGTAAAAGTAAAAAAAATAGTTACAGGAAGTTAGTAAAAATCCCCTTTGATCTGAGAATAAACAATATAACTATGCAGTAAGCGAATTCAAATTTAGATTTCTCATTGGGTTATGTAACTTTTGAAATCATAACAACACATCACGTCGTGCGTTTTATCATCTTGTCAATGAAGTATATTAATATTATTGGAATACAGCCTCCGCGGCAGCTATCGGCGATCGGCTACCTGTTGTAAAGACAGGGGATTAATTGGCCGGGGTTCGACTCTTGGTCGGTCGCTCAGCCGCCTACGCTCTTTCGCCAGTCATCCGTTATTATATTAATATAGAATTGACTTCTGTATTTGACTTCGTAACGGCGGCATCTTTTGTTTTCATACAAAGAACAATTCGGTTGGTCATTTTTGAGCACAAAGTCATATCACTATGCCATTTTATCATGATCATAATATCAATAAGAGGAACAGATAAAATTATTAGAAATTGAATATATTTTCTTATTCCAGATTAAGTTGAAAACAAGCTACATTCTATATTTGTTTTTTTTGTATCGGTTCTCTCATAAAATATTGATTTTTATAATAGAAAAACCCTTGACGTGGTACCCGCTTAAATCTTCGAAGGTTGATGTTGAATCATTAAGCAAGTCATCTTTATCGATAGAAAATCTACAAAAACGTGTTACTCATCAACCAGATCATACTTATGACTGTTATTAATTATTTTTTTTGAAAAAAAACTTTATTTATTTTTATTAAGATAAAAATTAAACAATTACTCGGATTGGTCGTTAGTTAATATTAAAGTGTTTAATCATGTCGATAGGTATAAATTTGAAACTATTTTCAGTAAACTGCCCAAATTGAATAAATTTATCATTAAATTGGCATTTGAAGAATTATTATCCTCGAAACTAAGTAGTGACGTATTTTTGAGTGGAAAGGATACAGTCAGTTTCCGGTCGCCTGGGGTAGGCGGGTCAGCCAGATTGCTTCCGGAAGTTCTTTCAGCCGCCCACTACCCGCCCACACTGTCACCCGTCCGCCCTGCGAGACGATGACATATAGTCGACTAGTTCGCCAACTTTTCTCATCACAATTTTATTGCATATCCAATGTATAATAAATCGCATTACGATAGTTTAACTTATTGGTAACATTTATTCAAGTCTTTTTTTTAATTCACTGCTTTTATTTTGATAATAATAAAATTTTAATCTAATTGATTTCAGTTTTAGTACGCTAACGATTTCTTTAAAATGTAAAATTCAGATGTAAAAAATGAAGCAATTTTACATTCGGATAATATGGCGTAAATAACTGGTGTATACACACACTTTTACGCACGATTGGAAGGTTTGTGTGATTTAAAACATTCAAGAGTACACAAAAAGCTCCCGCGATCAATCATGTTCTCGTGGTGAAGCATACACGCCATCCAATTGTACATTGGAAATTTCAAGCTGATTAATGTCATTGAAAGCCTGTACGGAAAAGCTAACACGAGTAAAATTTATTCTAGGTATGATACGCAGAAAGAATAATTCTAAGCTTTTAGGTAATAGCATGCCTCGTCTAGTCTAGTCATCGTTAAAATAGACAATGATTGTTAAAAAAATATGATTGACCGATAATAAACCTAATTTGTAACAAAGTGTTTATAGAACATTCAGTAATAGTCCTAAATCGTCATTTAATTCGCTCATTCACAAAAAGGGCGTTCGTGAAATTGCGCAAACTTCCTATTAATGATAAAATCAAATTATACCCCAGGACACTCCCTCTGCGGGGCCGTGATTTTGGGGGGCGCCACCGTTCAGGGGTGGCGCAGGCTCCCGACAAAGGTCTTCTCATTATATAACGACCCTAGGCAACGGTTGTCCAGACAGTAATTTCCTGTCCCTGTTTTCGAGGTACCAGCTACCTGTGATTTGAGCTTTGAGGTCTACCTGTGTTCGAAAAACTAGTGATTCGAAAAGCTCACACGTTATAAGTCATACACTGCACACATTGTCGGTATTATGACATATTATATAAAATATCGATAATTTATAAATCAAAAATATTTACTTTTTAATTAATGCTAGTAATTTTTTATATGGTTTTCGGTTTGATTTCTGTAAATTGTCATATAACAAATACCGACTTCGGGAACAATTCAATTTTAACAATTTCTATATCAAATATTGATTTTTACAATTTATTATGAAATATTCTGGTATGAGTATTCGTTATGTCTTTTCTCCCCGAATTGAAATTTTGGGATAGTGTCAATAAATTTGTTGAAAATATCTTGGAAATAAACAATCGGCTGCAATTAAAATAAAAAAAAAAAACAATAGGTATATTAACGTGTCCATTTGGGGATAAATGAAATATTGGAGGTTTAGTACTCGGCTACGAACTGACTGAGAAATATTGTACTGTCTGTAAATAATATAATTTTAAGCAGTTTCTACTGTGGAATGTTTTAATAACCATTTTTATCTTTTTTTTATTTTATCTTATTGTCAATAGTAAAAAAATTATGCTTATTAATCAATATAAAAATAGTATGTCTGTGCCCGCCGAAAAATGCAAAAAGCAGTAAGTTTAACACATAAAAATCAGTCACAGTCCAAACAATCATCAGAGGATAGAAACTGCCAAAAGTAAATTGCCTTTTTTTCTTTGTGGGTATTATTTATTTATTTTTTAATGGCGCTTATAAGTCGTTAACCTGGCGCAAAGGAAGCTTGCCGAATCTTTTTTAAATAACCGCTTAATTTTCATTGATAAATGGAGCCTGCCTAATGCTCGGGTCTCAGTCAGAGCTCATCCAGATATTGGTTTTAACAATGGATGTCTATGGGTCATTAAATACATTGTCTGTATCAACAAACATAAAAACTGTCGGAAAGTGGATCCCACTCAGCGTTTTAAATTAGCGCAAAAAGCAGTTCGATGGTTTTTATTGCCTCGTATGTTATTGTAGTTAATATTTTAAATGTATTTGGTTCATCCTTAAAATATCATTATTAACGACATGTGCTTTGTATATGCGCATAATTGCAATACAATTCTCTATTCGTATAATTATTGTTTTACGAATTATGATAAATAGTTCTGAAAAATATTTTTTTAATTAAATACACTAAATTACTGATAGAGTTTTTGGAATAAATTTAATAAAATTACTGTCATAATGATTCTTTAAATTATACACGCGTTGTTGTTGAATTGAATTGATGTAAAAATACTTTCATACTTGTTAATGTCTGTTTTTTCTTTGTCAACAGGAACATCCTAGTCTACGTGGAACTCCACTGGCGATGCTTGCAGCTCAGTGCAACAAACTTTCGAGCAAGTCTCCGCCACCCCTGGCCGATGCTGCTGTTGGAAAAGGATTTCACCCCTGGAAGAAGAGTCCACAAGGTGGATCGCCGGGACCGGGAGCCGGCTCGGGAGGCGGGCGTGGAGGTCCTCCGACCTCCTCTGCCCCCTGTTATTCGAGACCACCCGCCTCATGTGCCGCTCCGACGCCGCCGGCCTACGGAGGGGATCTCTATTTTCCTGGAGCCGGTTCAGCGCAGTCAGATCATCAAGCGTTGTTGGGAAAGGTCGAACCCCACGGCCTCGGATCAGTTTATTCGAGACATCCTTATGAATCGTGGCCGTTCAACGCGGTGACGGGTGGCGCTCACCACGGTGTGCTAAAGGGTGGCGATGTGAACGCAGGAGCTGGATGGTGGGACGTCCACGGCGCGGCCGGCGGTTGGCTTGACGTTGGCGGTGCGGCCAATATGCACGCCGCTCAAATGGCGGCAAACTATGCTGCCGGGTCCGACTACTCATCGCTCGGACATTCCCTGGCAGCAGGGAACTCCGCCCACCACTTGTTATCTTCGGGACAACACTTATTACAGGACACTTATAAGTCTATGCTTCCGACTCAAGGTTTTGGTTTACATTCGTCGGCGCCCGCTCCAGCTCCGACGCTCCCACCTGCTCCCTCTCCGCGGTCTCAGCGAAGATATACGGGCAGAGCGACGTGCGACTGTCCGAACTGTCAAGAAGCCGAAAGACTGGGCCCTGCTGGGGTCCACTTGCGTAAGAAAAATATACACAGTTGCCATATACCGGGTTGTGGTAAAGTGTATGGGAAAACTTCTCACTTGAAGGCGCATCTGAGGTGGCACACTGGCGAGCGCCCTTTCGTCTGCAATTGGCTGTTCTGCGGCAAGAGGTTCACCAGGTCGGACGAACTGCAGCGGCACCTGCGAACGCACACGGGGGAGAAGCGCTTCGCCTGTCCCGTGTGCAACAAGAGGTTCATGAGGTCGGACCATTTGGCGAAGCACGTGAAGACCCACAACGGAGGGGGAAGCAAAAAGGGCAGCAGCGAGTCCTGCAGCGACAGCGAGGAGAACAGCCAGGGAGAGCTGGCGAACAGCCCCGGGCCGGGGGGTCCGGCGGGCCCGGGCGTCCGAGGCAGGTCGCCCCCGATGGGTCTGGAGCTGTCGGGTCTCGACGTGAAGCCTCCTGGACTAGCGTGAGCGAGGTGGGGGCCGGCGCTGCTCTATCCGCAGTACCGCCCCTAACCGACGAAGAGATGCGGGAATTCGTCAGGAATCGAGTCAGCGCGTACGATGCGGACGCCTTCCGAAGGAGTAGGGCGCGAGAGGACTCGACTAGGCGAGACGACCAATAAATTGTGAATAGTGATTTGTGATTGTACGTGATGATTTTTTATATTATATTTGTAAATAAGTACTATAGATACATATCAAAAATTGTCGGACGAAACAATGACTCATAATTTTATAAACACTTAGAGTGAAATATATTACGAATTCTATAATTGCATCGTAAACATCAATGTTGAAGCCCCACTAGTGTAAAGTGTCAGGAGTCCGGTAGGTAACTATGTATAAATTCAAAATTAAAAATTTCAGATCATTTATTTATTGGTATCTACATTTATATAATGTCGCTATTATGATCTGATTCATTAAAGAACTAACACAGAAATACATTTATACCCATTTATATATGCTTAAGAAAATTTGAATGATACAAAAAATTACAATAATCAACAAAGCAGTCATTGTTAATTTATATAATTAAGGTAGAAAAATTGACTGGTCAGATACACTATTAAATTTGTAAAAAATGAACAAACATCGAAGTCTAAATAAAATATTTCTGTCTCTTATTTTTGGCTGTAATTATAAAAAAAAAAAAACAAAATGTTTGCAATGCTGCGCAAGTCTGTAGATGATTGTACAATATTATAATATAAAATAATGTCTATTAAATAAACTTGATTTCATTCTATAAATTTATATATTAGAAAAATAAATAATGAATAAACATATAAATATATATTATAAAACAATTGTATAATTTTACGCTTTTGTGACAAAAAATACATTGAAATTTATAAAAATTAAATATAAAATATTTTCCCGGAGGACATTGTCGTTTTATTTATATTGTTTAATCACCATATGTATGACATAAAAAAAAATCATGAATCTGTAAGGTAGGGTAATGTTTGTATGGTAAGTCAGAACTCTCTTTTTACAGGTTTTTGATTTAAATGTACACAAAGGTTTTTGAAAATAAAAATATATTATTACTATTGTATCTGTATCGCACAGACATATAGCCTGTGCGATAAGTGAATAATAGAAAAGCAAGAATGAAAATTTGAAAAAATGAAAAAATTTAAGTTCAGGTCAGCTTTTTTCAACACGTGGCCCAAAGAAAGACTTTCTACGGCTCTATTTCTGTTAGCTTTCTATAAATATAGAGTTATTTAAAAAATAAAAATCACAACACAGAAATTGGACGAATTCATTTGAATACACCATCTGCGTATAAAAAAATCAATTTCAAGAAATATTATATTGATTATGGAGTAATTTGAGTTGGATGCTTTGGATGGTACGCGGCTGATGATGGATTATCAAATGATACTAATTGTGACATAGCCGGTCGAACGATTTCTGTTTAACATCACTGGTTTATATTAATAAAACGGAACAATGAGATTCTTACCACGAAGTTTTTTATATGATATATAGGAGAGTAGATACAGGAAAAAATATGCTTAAAAAGTTGAAAAAACCAAAAAAATTACAATGTAGTCCACAATGAAAATTGATATTGTGTCACTAATTCTAATTCAAAATTGATTATTTAATTCAATCCATCTTAGAATAACAATGCTTTGTATCAGAATAAATACTTTAAATTATTTATTTATTATAAATAAAATTTCAAAGATACATAATGATAATATTATTTTATAGAATATGCAAGTAGATGCCTAATAAACTAACTTGAGTAACTTCAGCATAATTGTTAAATGAAAACTTTCCTAATTTCTTTCGGTGAGCTTTATCTATATTGAAATATTGTTTAATATTCGAAGCACATACGCAATCATACAACTTGCGTGAACTTAAATAGAAATAGTTTAATAGTTTTGTTTGGAGAATATATTAATCTGATTATCGTATGTCCCGTAGCTTATTTAGATGATACTTGGTCTCTTCACTTTCAATTTTCATGTTTTATTATTCTACCAACTGTTGGATATCATCATCCTTACAAATGGCTCTCGCTTTGACCGCGGGTGGTCCCCGTTGATTAAAACTGGATACTCTGCCAACGTAATCAAACCCAGATGAGTTTAGGGGAATACCCTCTTTAGTCGCTATTTTACACTTACCATGGAGAAGATACCGAATATAATGATCGAGTGAACGACAAGTACTTCAACTCAGTGCTTTCAAGTTTACTATTATTTCGATCGATTTAATATATGAAGAGTCATTATATTTTTAAAGAAACATTTATCGATTAATATTTCAATGTGTCAACTTTCACTTGGTGGAAAAGTATGATATTTCAAATAATAAAAAGCTGTTTTTTTTATGATAGAAAGATACTTCAAGAAGAATAATCTAAAAATTGCAAAGTATTTACATCGGAGTTCTACCAAGAAAATATACAGATGGTATATATACTTATAAAAAAATAAGGCTTATTCATCAATTTCTTTTTAAAGCACTTTCAAAGTGTCAGAAAAAAATATTGATAATTCTTACCTACGACATAAATATTGTAATTTTAATGTTCAGTTGTATTCATTTAACTTAACCTTAGCTTAGCCAACCTATTATCATCCTGAATTTGCTTTTCTGGAAATTGTTTTCAATGTCAAAGTAAATTAAAGTTTAGCAATTTACGACTTATTTATTTTATTTTGCCTAAAGTATGTTTTATTGAAGACGTATTCGATGGACACGTATACTATTTAAGTATCGAATTCAACATCCGCTTAGTAACCTTAGAATTTGAAAGAAATAAACACCATCAAAATATATATTACTACTATCAAAATTTTACAGAACTACCGCCTGTCGATACAATAAAGTATGCTAAGGGACATGAAATTAATCTTGAAATGTTTCCCCACTTCATAAAATTAAACATAAAACTCTGCGATTAACAATTTCCTTGAATCAGTACTCAGTGGAAAGCTTTTAGCGACTAATTCGGTAATAAATTTTAAACTTCCGCTGCGAGAGTCACGTGGCGCGAACGATGGTAAAAGCTCCCTTCATCTCTTTAGTGGACGCGTAACGACATGCATCGTTTCTCTCATCCCTTAATAAAATATTAAGCAGACACTACAGCAGTAAATAAACGCCCATTATTATATGCAATCTGAGATTTTTCGTAGAAGTATTATTGAGAAAATATTTTCCTTTCTAATGAAATAAAGACATCTTTCTCAAAATATACGCTGTATCAAGAAGGTGGTTAAAGCTACAATAATATATGAACAGTTAGATTAACATCACTTTTTCTTTTTTGTAAAAATAAATCAATTTTTACACTTAAATATGCCTTAGTTTATATTATTATCATTATAATTAAAATATTTTATATTTTATTGCCCAAATGCTATGCCGGTCCTTATTATATCACGAGAGGGTGTATGATATCATTATGTGAAATAAAAGGCGAGGGATTATTTATCAAAGCATCTTTGTAGTTAACTGTAACATCGTCACACAACAAACCACAAATCACTTGCAACCCCAAAAACACCCTGACAGTGAATATTTTGCTATGTGTGTGTATTTGCTACATTGAGATGGCTTAAAGATGTTTTGAAATTGGTATATTTATTTATTATTTATGTATTATTTGGTGCATAAACGTAACAACGATTCTACAAATTAAAAATTTACAGGTACGCAAATTTTGAAATTTTTTTAATTTTTGAAAAAAAATTGCAACGTCAAAAATATTAAAACAAATAATGCTTAAAATTAAAGGAATAAATAACGAGAGAGAAAATAGCATTGCAAGGAACTTAACCATGCAAATTCATGGAATATCTACTTAAATTCATTAAAAATAGTATTCTTCTGAATCACTCGTCCACATGGAATATGTCGACATCCGAAGCAATACTGTTTGTTATGAACATTGTTAATGCTTTTACCATTGGCATCCTCATTAGTAGACTGGTTCTACAGTTTGAAAGGACAAACAATTGGTGTTCACGACATCTCAAAACATTATTCAGAACATTTGATATTATCAAGGATAGCAGAATTTTTATTTTGGCTTCGTAAAAGTCTATATATATATATATTATAATAATACAATATTACTGCTATTAAATAAGTTTTCGTCTGTCCATGAAGTATTTAATATTAACTTGAATTAGAATAGAGTATAACTAGTAAACTGAATAAAGATATACGTATGAAAGAGTTGGTAACCTGTGACGAAGCAAGATAACTCACATTAGACAAAAAAATATTGATAGTTTGAGAAACACTGATATCAATAAAAAGCGTGAAGCTACCCTTATTCCCGCAACTCTTATTCTAATCCGATATATTCATCCCGCATTAACGACACGATAACAAACCGACAAATTGAATTACATTCCATAAACCGCTATGAGATTATGATTAAAAAAATATTTAATTTCATTTTCTTCTTTGTATTTTCACGAAACAGTTTATTTGAAGTGTGATGAAAAGAATTTTGTAGCTAGTGACGACGATCATAACAGCTTCAAGTAAAAAAACAGCAGTATGCAGTGAAATTTTATTTTAGTTTTAATATAATATATCCCGAAGAGTGAGTATTCAGTTTAAAATCTTGTATTATATGTAATAATATTACGAGTTATGACAGATTTGTATTTTTAATAAACGTAGAGAGTCGTATGATAAAAATAAAAATGCAATAATAAAACTCGTAACGTTTAAAAAATTGTAGACTATTTATTTTCTTATGAATTTTGTAACGACAAAAACTCATGAAAATATTTTGAATTAATAATAAATAAGTAGCTTATAAATTAGATTTTATAATAAATTAAAGTTAAAGCTAGATTAGGACTATCCTATTCTGAAGACACTTAACATCAGGCATAACAGCCAGTTTGTTGTTTTGATGCCGTTACAGAAAAAATTAAAAGTGAATACTGTTTACAAATACAAAAAGTATGAAACAAAATGTCTACTGTAAAGATGTTAAATTAACTAACATCGTAGAGGTAAAAGTTCTATAAATTTAAAACTTTAAGCAAGAAATATTTAGCTAATAATATCTTATAATACGAAAAAAATATGTAGAAAGTATGTCATTAAATTTAAAAATGGAAATTGTGATAGGAAAAATTTGATACATCTACTATTATAATATATATTTTAGCTTTCTTACGAGGTATGAAAGGTTGGTATCATTTGGGTAGAATAATACCATGTCCAATATATTGAAATTATATATTTTTAAATATTTTGTACTCTTTACGTACAATGTGTCCATTGAGCATTTGCTAATACGAAATATTTGAGAATTTTTTTATCGTATTTGCCAGTTTTTATGACGACATAATGTTGTAAATTTTTTTTCAATCATCCATAAGAAAGTAAAATAGGGAGAGTTATAATGATTAAAAAATCTCTGGCATGTGACTTACGGCGGCGATAAAAAGACGAACATTTTACGGCAATAAGTTGATAGGAGAGCATTAGATTTTACTTTGAAGAGGGATGACGGAGCATACTAATAAAATTGATCCCGCAACCCTAAGAGCGCTGAACTAACGACCGTATATCCAGTGCATTTGGGTGGAGAGTCTTCAGGGTGAATAAAATTATACTGCCTCCCTAGGTTTATAATTTTGTAAAGGAAACATATTGTCGAATTTAACTGGTACATCGAATTCGGAATATTTTGCATGCATTCGTCAGTAAAACAGTTGGTTGAATAGTATGTATAAGAGGGTATAGTTGAGCTTAAAAAAACGCGTACGAGATTCTTTTATCTTTTTAATACTAATACAAAAAGATACCACTGTAATATAAACTGACGAATTTCCCTTATACTTTAAGCTAGTGAATTGATCGAATTAGATGAATAGATTTTATGATAATAGTTATAAGTTTTAATTTTAAAAAAATGAAAAATTAATACAATACTTATTGATAAATTCATAACATTCAAAAACGGTCAGTTAGTTTTCTCAAATTGGACACACAAAAATAGAGTTATTGGGTGACAACAAGTGAATGTTGGGATATCGACTATGATTACGAGATGGAATTAACACTACAAGTTATAATATGTCGAACTGTACTTTGCACTTAAATGGGGACACTGTGTATTTAAGGGTTTTAAAGTAAAATTTTAATTATTTTTTTTTCCAATTGTCCGCAATGTTCCGCGTAACACATTTTGAAGAGCACTCGTTTATAATAAGAAGTGGGAATACAATATAAAAAATAATGTGTGGCTTGGTTGCATTGCATCGAATACCATAAACACTTAAATGATCCATTTTCACCAGGTATTTACTTCCGTCTGTTATATTTTGGCAATATTGCAACATTATCCCCGATATTGATCAATCATAAGAACGGAAAATAACGAGAATGATTAGCTCATCAACTAGTCCTATTCTATAATTTATGATATCGACTGAAGGTGCTTGATGGAATTTCAATGTCAAATTTGAAATTTTGTAACAGTTCAAATTAATCTTATCGTAGTTCAATGTATGTATTCCAGCCACTCTCAAACGTTTATTTTACTCGGGACGTTTGATACATTATACAGGCGACACACAGAATAAAAAAGGTATTTCTTGGTATTATATTACTTGTTGGTGGAAAGGCATTATGTTTAAATAATTAAACACAATGTTTAGTATCATTTCAACAATTTTATATTGTTGAGATCAGGACCCGTTTTGACCATCGTAAGCATTGTCGAAACCGGTCCGGATCTTAAAATAACATTGCTTCATTGTTCAAATGAAATTAAAAAAGTAAATTAATCCTCAATAATTTTATTGGTGTTATCAATGAAACTTAAAACATGAATATATCATTTTAAAATAAGACAAAACAGGTTTACAGCTGCTCCATTTAAGAAAGGTTAGTAGTAGTAATTCTTCTCAGAAATAAGAGAGTTTGATCTATTGAAGAAAACGAGTTCTAATGTAACAATATTTCTGTTGAGATAAATCGAAATAAAAATTGACAACATGATACCATGCTTACAATAATTTTACAATGCGAAATTAAACAAAATGTATTTTTTTTTAAATTTGACGAGATCTTTCGTTTGTCGCAATTTTGTTTCGTGTAATACAACATATGTCTGTTCCACCATTTTAAGCATATGGCAAAAGCGAATGAATTTTTATTTTTATTAATCTAAGCATGCGTTTGTGACGCCGCGAACCTATAAAACGAATGATTCCTAGAAAAACAAATGTCGGCAAATCGTCTTGAGAAGTTTGCGCAAACTAAAGTCGTAAATATTCGCAGACATTGTATGTAATGCGATCCTTTTTTTGATTTATCTTTTCGCAAAAATAATACATTTCAAACGTTGAACAACATCAATTATCCAATGTCGAGTTTGGCTCATAAAAATCGTCGGCGTTAACTAGTTTCAGAATATAAACAAAATTTCGTGTATGAAAATGTATCGATAATTAATTTATACTAGTTTTAAATTTGGTTCATATTTGTAATAGCTTTGTATATTTTTAAGCGTTTTTGGCATACGAATATCGGTGGGCAGTCTCCACAACAAAAAATTCTTACTTAATCATTTTTAGTTATATTTCCCACATCTAATCTAACCACCACTTTGTCAAGGAACCACGTTCATTGAAACAAAACAGTAAATATTAAAAAAAACCGATCCGAATCAAAATATTATTATAGTTCCTAAATTAATAATAGCTATGAAACATATTCTAATATACAAATGTTCTCAGATTAACTAAAAGCCTTTGAAATCTTGCCTTTCTTTTCTACCTTCACCTACACTCTTAAATTTTATTATTTATAATCTTATATGTACACTTTTTTTACAACAGATATCTCAAGCACCAAATAAGTAACTGACAATACTTATCATGAAAACGATACAAGGCCCTCTGATTTTTCACCACAATTACGTTCAATATATTTGACGTATGACAGTTGTAACATTACCGAAATTTCTGATTATTTTTCATATATAAACGATTCAAGCTGTTACTTAACTGTCAAGTACAAATTCATAAGTGAATTTAAATGCCAGAAAATTTCGTTTGTATATATAATAAAAAATAAGCGATGGACTTACACAAAATGTGCTTGATTCAAAAATGATACTGTTTAAACAAAGCTTTCTCGAACACCTTTACTCGGTATCGTATATTTGAAAACTAAAATGAGGTGATAATCGGCCAAAAGTTTTGTTTTGTTTATTGGACTGCACTTTTATTTCCGGTAGTTAACTTTATTACGTGCGCGTTCACTCAGCAAATGCAGCATCTGGAATCTATTAGGGTAGCATATATCTTTATAGTTTGGCCCTCTTCTCTTTGAGGTTACCCCATAATGCTGCGCAGAGTGCAGTTCAAACCCTCACTACATGGTCGGTGGTGGAATGGCTTGAGAAATCGGAGCTACGATGTCCCATTAGCAAGATTATTTATCATATCAACCCTAAATGGTATACAGGACAGATAAATGGTACCGAAATCGATTTAAAGTTAGTGGTATATACTTGTATTATACTATAAATTGTAAACATCAAATTTATTGATTGTGCTAAGAATATAAAAGATAAAGTAAATTAAAGACAAAAATACACATTTGTATAACTGAATATTCCATAAATAGCAAAATAAAAAAAATCATACACAATATCCAATGCTAATTTCAATGCGCATTTATACAAGTATAAATTTTACTCGAGTGATGGCGGTCAAAAAGAAAAGAAAAATTCTAAATTAAAATATGGTAACATGCAAATCGCAAAGCATATCTGTGTGATAATAATAATGCTAAAAAGAGTTTCTCGCAATAAAAAATGTATACACAGTATTTTCGTCATTTGATTTGAATTACATATAAGATATAATATTTTGGATTTATCAATCTATTTTGTTTTGAATGAATCAAAATTTAGAGAATAAAATCATTTTTTTAAATTTAAATGAACCAGTTATGATATGCCTTTTCCCAATTAGCCCAAATGAAATATCTTTTTCGAGTAGACGAAAAAAACTCTTTGTTTCGTGTCTGAGGTTTAGTGGAATGTTTATTTTTTTAGAATATTATTTACCTGAAGGGTGGCCAGAAGTGTCACCTTTTCTAATATTTCGTTTAAAAACAATATTCATAATATATTTGAGAGATTATTCAAAGAAATATTCAGAAGTGTATTAAAGTGTTTTTGGAAAAAATATTTTTGATAAATTTAAAGATTGGAGTAAGCTACTAAACAGTCATAATGGTCTTAAGTAAATGTTTTTCGAAAAATGGTTATACTATGAAGAAGTTAAAAAATATATAAAGTAGTGAAATAAAAATGATCTCAGAAATCCATTTTCTGTGCTTGAATAAAATAGTTCAATAGAGGATATTCAAATAAAGTGGTCAAAAAAGTTATATAATCAAAAAATTTACATTTGTCTATCGATGTCGATCTTAGAAGCATAAAAAAAATATATTATTTAAAATTTGTATTGATTTTACAATATAATACAATATGTATTTGTGACAAATGGTAAGGTAGAGCTTAAAATGTGGTGATATAACACACATAAAAATATTTTTATAAGATTACAGTCTACTACGAAATCAATTGTTTACTGCTGTTTAGTCGAATATGTAATGTAAGAATTGGCAATTTATATTTTTTAATGATATATATTCTTGAAGAGAGGATTGAAAAATTAAGTTAAATGTTATTATAGATTATTTCATATTGAAAATGTTTCAATCTATTTACTATATAAATGTAGTAGTGGTAGTTGATTGCTAGGTAGTTTGTGAACAAATAATTTTAACGTTAATGAGTCAATAATAATAAACCACTAAAAAATAATTTACAGTTGAGTAACTTGTGTAAATAATTAATTTAATATATTATAATTATATGATATGTTTTAAGTCTTTTTACCATACCGAAAAAACATTAAAACAAGTTTATCTAATAGTTTGAAATTTTACATGACATAAAAACGGTTTTCATTACTGTCATTAAAAATGCACTTAATTTTTGTATTTCAGCGTACAAAAAAACGGCCCGGACTTCCGTTCTGGAGAGGAAAGTCTGGAACTTACGCGTTTAAATGTAACGTGTGATTTATTTCTTACACCAGCCTAGTTACTTTTTTTAAATTATATTTTTTATTTATTTTTTGTGGTTAGTAAAAAGTGAAAATATTTTTAAGCACTTTTTCGTATTTGTTTGACAAATAACATATAAGAGCATTTTTATTTTCGCAAGAGTATTTTTTTAACGGTGTCGTGTACGATTTTTTTTTTGTATATATAATGAATTTGCCACAACTTATTTTGAAGGAAAGATTGTTTAAAAGGTACAAGTAATAAGCTAATCGCGTTCCCTACGTCCAGTTTTAACTCACCAACTGTTTACTTCTTTACTATTGAGACTGTAAATTTCAGTGAATTTATCGTTGTTACTCAAAATATAACAGAACAACAATGTTAAATTTTATTTTAAAAGCTAATTTTTGTATCAAAATATACTTTCATTTATCCTGATAATTTAAGTCTGTTTAACAACCAAAATTATTTAATTATTTTTCAAATAGTCGGCGTTGGAATATAATATTGTTGAAATAGTAACATCAGTCATAAAACGATTGAGAAATATTTCAGTGTAGCGCTATCGTTTGAGTTTTACGTAAATAGCTTTTGACTTTTGAGCTTATACTATTATACAATATAACACAAAACGAACTAAAGGAGACAAACAATAGATTAAAGTAATTACTGTTTTTAGTATAATGTATGATTTTTTATAGTCGAAACTTTTGTATTTTTTTTAATTAGGTAAAAAACGAAAGTGTCAGACTAGAGTTATAGACGCAAACAGAAAATCGTACTGTTATGGCGATGAAATGATGCCAAATAATTATTAAAAACAAGCATAGTATAATTCTAGTGGAAAAAAATCTTTACTATTTTCATTTTTATATTTTGCAAGAAAACTCCCATTTAAACCACGCAATAATTAGTTATATTGAATTAAATGAACTTCCACAAAAGAGCTGATCCATTCCACCTATCTAAAATTCACTTTTAAAGCAGTAGAAAATATTCACTGAATAATAATTCATTAAACAGAATAAACCTTGACATATTTCACCAGCTATGTTTTCATATTAATCACAAAAGAAAGTCTAAAGTTATTACGCTGAAGCTTAGCAGAGCTTTCAACACATAAATATTATAAAAGATAAGTTTACAAAAATAACCAGTTGTGGCATGTATTATGACTTAGTTAATGAACTCTCACTGAGGAAGCACGCCCTACTAAACATTCCCCGTCATATTTATCAAAGGAACAGATACAAGGCATTAATTTCAAAATATAATTTGTCACTGATGAAAAATATCGTGTCATAATTTTTAGACGCCAGTGTTTTTTGTGTAACAAGCATTCCCAACTTGGCAAGTGGACTGTTTCTTAAGTAATTTATAATGAACTACTACATTTCATAAAATCTCCAATTTTTGAGTGTTATGCAGTATTGAGTGAAGGTAGCACTTCGTAAGAATAATATAAAAGAGCAAAGTATTTAGTTCTACGAGTATTTTAAATAATAAAAACACATTTTTTAGTACTTATTTCCACAATATATTTTTTGATCAGGACCGGTTTTGCCTTTCGCAAGAATTATCAACTGATCAGTTGATAATGCTTGCGATAGGCGAGATCGGTCCTGATCAAAAAACATATTGTAGAAATTATTTTTAAAAATTTTCTTATTATTTAAAATATCATGCTTTTCCATCAAGAAGTGACAGTTAACACCTTAAAAGATATCTATGAATATCACAAGCAATTATATTTTATACACATCCACCATTCAGGTCACAGTTCCTCATGTAAAAAAATCAACAAAAATGCGTGCGCAGAAATATTAAATAGAGAGTGCGTGTGTGAGCTGTATGACATATATATCAAATAACTATATTAACTATTTTTTAATTGACTCTCATTTTTTGAGAATAATAAAGAAACGTACATAAATAGGTAAACGTAAAATATTATTAACATTAAAATTTGTGTTTTCTAATCGATATATTATAGTTCTAAAACACAGCGTATCTATGTTTTATTTGACAATAAGATAAATATATTGTTTATTATTGTGTGTCATTAATATAACAAGATTCGACGCTGTGAGAAAATAGCCTAAATAAGCTTTGTACCAAAAGTTTTAATTAATTTTGCATTCTAACTTAAGCATATTGTCTTAAATAGTTAATTGAAATCAGACATACAGTAGGTGATTCGAAAAAAATTCCATGCACGAAATGTATACATTTGAGAAGCTTACCTTTCCAATGTTTATGATGATGAAAAGAAGAAGTGGCACTAAATAAATCAGTGCTAGTTATAGCGATGAAAGATGGCCCATCACCCATCATATCACAACGAGGCACACGACTCGTGACTCTCGATTCATCTCGCGACATCTGATCCGACGCAGCGCTGTTTTGACTCCAAATCCTCTCGCCAAATGACTCGAATCACTTTCAAAGCAAAATTCAAGCGTTATAAGTTAATTCACAATAATTTAATTACCGCTGAGATACATATTATTGACATCATTTTAAGAAGTTATGGCATAATATTTTACTGTCGGGACAGAAATGTTATAAAAAATGACCAAAAAATAAAAGATGTAGACATTACAGTCTAATAGTAAGTTTTGCTGGAAATCGACATGAGTTACGTAAACTAGTTTCTAACGTGCTATATAATTAAAAAAATAATGCAATATACATCATAAATATTACCTATTTAATGTTACTCAGATTATATGTTTGTATAGATTTCTTTTTCTTGAACAATATTATTATATTGTATTCTGTATTTAAAAGCAATTTTGAGACTATTTTCCATTAACAAACACCTCGATTTAATCAAAAAGTTCAAGTCATCTTTTGAGCCACTACAATAAATAAACACTTAAAATTACTATAAAACGTAGATCTTAAGAACAATAATGTTATATTGATAAATATTAAAAATTTACAATGTTATTTAAATATTTTATGTCTCAGAGCTGATCAAATAATATAACATTTGAATTTAATTAAATATAGCTCTCAGTAATTTGGAAACTATACTAAATACTTAACTTAAATATATTACATATTACCCAATAAACATTGCACTAAGCAGAGGCATTCTGCTAACATATTTATTTGTACATGTAAATTGAATTCGGTGTCGAAATGATCATGCGTCGTCGCGGCGCTGGCGACGCCGTTTTGCACTGCGTCGACATTATGTTGAAGCTTATTTGGTTTATTTAAAGGCAGGCGTCGAGCAAGACTTTTCAATTCAATGCTAATTCTAATTGTACCGCTCGAACTTCAAAGGAGCTTTGGCATTACACTTTATAGCAGGGCTATTCAATTTCATAATGTTATATTAGCTTAATTTAATCATTGTTAAATATTTAAAATTTGAATGATTTTTTATATCTGTTTCAACGATATCAACTATCTATACGATAGTTTGAAAAAACGAATCAAAAAAAATCGCCATTACTTTTGCCATTTTTGTCTATTAATAAAAAAAAACTCATAATTATATTCAAGCTCAAAATGTATTTATTTATCTTTGATATCATTCGCCAATGTAACATTGAATTTCTCTATGGACGGATAGTTATTTGTACAAAACACCCAGTACATCATTTCTACAAAATATGACTCGCAAAGAAAGTAAAATTGGTCTGTTCAATTTTCAATCCAGAGAGAAGATTTGTGCTTAGGTTTAAAAAAACTTGTAGTCAATTAAAAAACATTTTTCTATTTTTTAGAAGAAAATAGACATTACATGGACATCCTGATATAGAAATTAATATTATAGAAATTAATATTATAAAAGTTTCAGATCAAAAAATAAAGCATCGAATAGAATAAACAGCATTGGCGATAGATAACGGTAACTGAGAATTATATTTAACCTGAGCTTATTGTTTTATATATCAGCAATAACATTTTTTATAAAATAATATTTATTATACTACTATACTTGTCTAAAATTATATAACAATTTTTGGTGAATGACAATCCATTAATTATAACTTTTTAATGTTTAATTTATATGGATTGGTAATAGCTGCAAATTGTATTGACATAATTGTCATACCACCCCAATGATGTCACATCTCAGTCAAAGGAAGGAATTTAGATATAACGTAGTATGTCGCGATCATGATGAATCCGACAGTTAGATTGGTAATTGAGTTCTGCAATATATTGTGCTTGTAATTCAAAATACATTTTTTTAGTGTGCTTTTAGAATCATACATCTCTTACTTTTCCATTTTCCTTATCGAATACTGCTTTCTAAAAAGCAGATTGAGTGAAAGAGCCAATGATTTTTTAAATAAAATACTTAGAATGAATAAAACTACGAATCATTTATTTTCCAAATCATCTTAGATTTATTACTGAGATGAAGCTTTTTTATCTTTTTATTTAAAATTCTGGTTTCAGAGAATACACAAAATTTTGAGTTACGACGTATATTGTGATAGAGAAAAATTAATTGATTGAATTGGCATTCACTTGGTAGAACTCCATTATAACACGGTTATATTAATGAATCACATACTGTACATTCAAACTCAGCCCCTAAATGTTTGCATCTTTGTAGTAAGGGTCGGAGAATGACGGCTTTAGAACAGCTAGAAATCAATAGACACCAATTATCACAAAGGATTCTTAACGACCAAACTAACATAATAGCATCGCCACTTGTCCAGCCGTTGCACAAAGGGGTGGTCTGATTTACTTCCAGAAGGATCAATTCCGTCCCACATATAATCTTATTGTCATAGACACCTATTGTTTCATTTAGAATTTTGAAAATTTAGTGTCATTGTGTTAAAGTAACAAGCTAGACCGTTGGAACAGGAGAGAGGATGTGTTGTGTGCCTTTTCTGCACAGCTATATATAGATAAGCAAATGTTAGTTTAAGCATAGTTCTGACGATGGCGTGAGCCGAAATAGCTATCAACTATATTTGTTAAAAATAATTTTGTAGAACTAAAATACATTGCTATTTTTTCACCGTGTGATAGAGAAAAATTATTAAAATCAGATATTATTACACAAAGTGTGAATAAATTATTTTATTAATTTTCATTAAGATCTTTCCAAGACCAAGTATTTTTTTTAATTAAGACTTAATAGTATATATAATTTAGTCAATCGCCCAGCCATTACTCCTAGAGATAAAAGTAGTATTTTCAACGATTTTTCAGGACGAAGGTAGTTTTTTTTGAATTTTTAATTATAATAGAATTACACGTTTAATAATATCAATACAAAGATATTGTTCTCAATTTATGACGCTATTTAAAAGTTCACTTTGAAAGTAATACTGGAAAGATAAAATTAAAATAAATAAGTTATGTAAAGCGTGTCGCGTGGGCTATCAGTTGTTAAGCTCTAAGGGCGTATGGAATTCAATTGACACGTGAGCTTTCATCTTTGTGGCTCAATGCAGGTCGATTCTGAATATGGCAATCGAAATGAAATTTATTTTAACATTTTATATTAGGGTATACTGTAGAATTTCATTTAATGTGAACCAATTATATATTAGTCGCTTGAGAGAACATTAGAATTGAAAAAAAATAGGTATGAATTACAAATAGTTGTAAAATTAATTTTAAAATTAAGTAAATGGAGTGACAGACATAATATGTCTTTGGATATATATCTATCGATTAATACTGATATCAATACAATATGTATCAACACAATAATGATACAATATGTGAGTTGAAAGTTTTCAAAGTTAAATATTCTAAAAACTTTATGTAATAGATCTATATGAAAGTATTAAACTACAGTTATTTTATATCTACATATATTGTTTGAGAACTATAATATCGCCAAATTAAAATCTGTGAAATCGTATCTAGTAAAGGTGTTCATAAATTATATAAAGTAATGAGCATAATATGAGTGATTAGTTGAACACTTGTCTTGTTACTGATTGAATTGGGATTTACTTGGTAGATTGCTCCATTATAACACGGTGAAAAAATAGCATTAGAAATAGTATTTTATTTCTACATTTTTTTTTTATTTGTAAGATATAGTTGATAGTTCGGCCCACGCCATCGTCACTTGTCTTGTAGTATAAATATTATTTTTAACTAAAGTCTCTTCGAAAATAAGAGAGGTTGAACGACTAATAAAAAAAATTCCTAGCTATTTATAGGTATAACAGCTGATGATGATGATTCCTTACCTACTTAATAATCCATGTTACTCCTCAAAAAACGGTTCATTGATTCTCAATTACCATGTCTTTGTGATGCAGAGATATCTAAATGTGAATGAAAATAAACACGTGGTGAAGGGTGGGTGTTCAAACAGAAAGTCGTGTGCAGTCTTTATATTGTATCCACAGCGCATTTCGTATTATAATGAATACAGATTGAATGGCTAATGAAAACAGGAGATAGTGTCTGTATACTGTATGCATTGCCACTGAATCGAAATGATCACTGGGTGATACATTCTCGTAAGGGATAATTTGAAAGAGGGTCGACTTTGTTGTGACTGATTCATAAGAATTTCCTCATGTATCATCTCAATATATATCCATTTAATGGCATATAATATTCTCATGTAGATATTATTAAGATCAGTAACATATTAAGTGAATATTTCATTTCAAGTGGTAAGACTGCTTACTTAATGTATAGAATTTATTAGAACATTGCAAAGTTAAGTAGATTGCGCATTATTATCTTTAGTTTATTTTATGTCACTGAAAATCAATTCTAGGCAAAAATACCTTACAAAATACTTCGCACGTATTGAATTTAACTGCAATTTAAGTCTTAAAGTTCAATTCGATGTAAATCAGTTATCTTGAAATAGTGGAGTTTATTTTTTTTGTATAACTAAAAACTATTCAAGTATTTAATCCTTATCTTTCCTCAAAAAAATCAATAGTTGAAATATCAAAATCATTGATACATTGTAGAATGAATATACCTTTAAATTGACGATATGAAATAATTTTCTTCATTTAAAATAATTCATCAATATATAGAAGGTATCGGCAATTGGACAAATAAGAAGAGCTAAATTGTCATGGCAACAGGATAATAAAGGTATTAAGTACCATATATAATATAATATATAATATACATTTGTATAATAATATGGATTTTAGGAATAAAAAGTAAGATGTTTTATTTATAAAATGAATTAGATTGATTTTGAATATGATTCAAATTCTACCACTCGCATGCAACTCATATTGACACCAATAAGAGTATGATCGTATGCCAATAATCTAAAGAGTGGTAGAGAGTATATCGGAGGAATCAGAAGTATTTTTGACAGCCCTATCTCATTTCGTCATAAGTTTTAATGCTTTTTGAGATAACAGATCATGTCCGAAGAGCTGTTCCTACCGACTCATGATCTAGGGCAAGTTATAAAAAGTTTGTTATATATATATGTAGGAATGATATAACAATTTTACTTTACGTCCGCAATTTCTAATTTTGTCATAAATAATAATTTTAAAGATGTGAATCTAATTCGCTTAGATAATTGAAAAAGCAACGTGTTCCTATATATAATATATATGTTTTCTTTTCGTCTTCCGCACGACATATTACGTTAAAATATTCAGTCCATTGAGTAAATGGCACGTCATTGCTAATGATCGGTCAGTATGGTGTAGATTTTCGCCCACTTTTGGTATTAACTTACACACTTTGAATAACTCCAGGGTAAATGATTCGTATCTTATTGGATTTTTCTGCAGCGATGCGTGTGTAATGGCACTTTTTTCTTCTTCCTTAGCGCCACATTTTTGTCATAAATTGTTTTTGCCTTGGTAATGGATGAAGGAGGATGCAACTCAAAACGTTTGATCGATATTGTAAATGGTACTGTAAATAATTCACTAATATTTGACTTGCTTTTGAATTTGATAATAAATTTAATCCAAATACTAAAACCAAATGGTATTTAAAACAATAAAAACACATTTTTTAGTATTTATTTCCACAATATATTTTTTGATCAGGACCGATTTCGCTCATCGCGAGCATTATCAATTGAAACAATTTGTAACAAACAAAATTGTATTATTGATTGAATTGGCATTCACTTGGTAGAACTCCATTATAACACGGTGAAAAAAAAATAGCCATGTATTTAAGTTCTACAAAAGTTTTTTTTTTTTTTTTAATATAGTTGATAGCTATTTCGGCTCACACCATAGTTTTGACGATGGCGTGAGCCGAAATAGCTATTAACTATATTTAAAAAAATGTAGAACTAAAATACATTGATATTTTGTTTTCACCGTGTTAAAATTGTATTATATCAGTTGATAATGCTCGCGATGAGCGAAATCGGTCCTGATCAAAAAATATATTGTGGAAATAAGTACTAAAAATGTGTTTTTATTATTTAAAATAGCATGCCTTTCCATCAAGAAGTGACAGTTACTTCCTTAAAAGCCATATAGTATTCGTAAAATATAATCTAGTTTTTTTTTCATATTTTTTACAAGATACATATAAACTATTTTCCAGTAGATTTCTTAAGTAAAAATAATAGAACTCAGCAATAAAATCAATTTTAATACAAAAATATAACACCACGACGATTGTTATTTCGTATTAACCCAGTGGTATAAAAATAATTTTTATTTATTTAATACTTTGTATGTGTTTGTCTGAAGATGCCGGAAGGTGAATCACGGGTCATGAGTAACAAAATATGTAAGAATGTCCTTACTATGTTTCAGCAATTCAAACCTATAATTTTTCTACTAAAAAGCTATTTTGTTGTGTAAGAAAAATCTTTATATTTAAAATTTGTCAATATTATATTATCAGTATATCATCCGGTCATAATAAAATTTTTCATATTCTTTGACGTATCAAGAGAACATTTATCGCAAAATACCAAACATAAATTTCACTCGTAATACTGATTTTATCCTAGAATAGATAAACAGAATATTTATTATAGTCTATGTTCATTACGTCTATTATTTTTTTAAATGTGAACATTCTTTTTTGACACCAAAGTGTGTGTTAAACTAAGATACCTAATTTCTAAAATAATTCCCAGTATTAAGCAGCAATAAATCTACATGTCTAAATTCTTACCGTTTTCACACATGTTTGGAATAGTGTAACTTAAGTAAAAAATCGACCTAATCATGGGTTGAATTCTCTGTTGAAACTCGACACCCGGGTGCCCGTTCTTCGTGTTGCCCGTCGCTCCCTCTTTGACTCACAACACGTGGCAGGGTAAACTTTAACCTGATCCTTTAATGACACACTAAAAGTCTTTAATTAACTATTTATTGGTGAAATATTGCTTCACAGAATCAATGGCGTCGGGTGGCTATCTTTGACATCCAAGCTGGGTGCTAGGTTGCTATGAAATGTTGTAAAGAGATTTTGTAGCTCACAATACAAAAAGATTATGACAAAACCAACGTTTTCGTAGAGGTTATTATTATACCATTTTCGAATTATTAATTTGTCGTTGAATACAATAATGGCGATTGATAACTTATTTTGTAGTAAATCAATGATTTTTTTATATTTTTCAAATTCAATCATATATACGCGATGTTTGTATACTTTCAAACGAGAAAAAGTTTGCGTAAAGTTTTCATTTTCAATCGAGATCTCGTTTTGAAGCACAAAAATTATCCAATTACACGCCAAACATTAATGTGTGTAAAAATCTTTATTTGATATTTACCTCGCTAAGATTTGAACTATATCTCTATGACCGCTATAATAGAGCTTTATCGGATAAGCAGCTGAGCTTTAGAGAACAATGTATTCGTAAACTTACAGATTTTTTAAATATATTTTCGTAGGATTATGCGGTAACTTTGTGAAAATTATTATTTTTTTCTTTGAGGAGAATATTCAGAAAAAATGTAGCAAAGCTCTCGTAACAAACCAAGTGGAATTACAAAATTGTGATTTGGAATTTGTATTTTGAATAGTCAATTGAATTAATAATCGTATGTAAAACT
Source organism: Himalopsyche japonica (assembly GCA_028555115.1). Lineage (NCBI taxonomy): Eukaryota > Metazoa > Arthropoda > Insecta > Trichoptera > Rhyacophilidae > Himalopsyche > Himalopsyche japonica. The sequence continues at coordinate 287,210 of JAHFWJ010000208.1, forward strand.
AAGTTCCCCATGCAGCATTTAAGATTTAAATTTTTGTAATTAATATACAATATATATTTACATTATAATTAATGGTGATATAATCTCGAATTTTAATTTACAAATTGTTTTTCACAAAATTTTGCTATGCATCTAAAAAATATGTTTTCCCACTACTTAATTATTAGCAATGGCAAAATAAAAATGAGCAAAAACCTCCACGCGACCACAATGAGACATACTAGTTACTATTCGTTGTCAACTGAGTTGATGCAAATTTTCAAATTAAAATTTACATATCGAAAATATGCAGATGTGAATATCATGAATTCCTGCCATTCCGTCTGCTAGATATTACGGCAATGGAATGGCAAACCACGCGCCGAAAATCCCGCCCACTGTCACAGCATTTCAGTCAACATCGGCTGTAGGCGGACCGTCATTCGTCAGTCACTCGGTAATATTGTTATTGTGATATCAATTTGGTTGACTGACGCAATCCCCTCTCACATACAAATTCCTAAGCGTTGATCAATTTACTGCAAGGAAAGCTATGCGAACTTTCTCTCATAAAATCTGACAAGTGTATAAATTTAAAAAAAAATCATTACAACTTCACATTGGCAATCAAATCATTGAAAAAATAATAAATTTTGTCAATTATAAACATAGAAGCTTATCAAATTTGATCATATAATTTTTTAAAGGCATACGGCAATGATATTTTAAATAATAAAAACACAGTTCATTGTACTATTTCCGCAATATAACACGGTGAAAAAAATAGCAATGTATTTTAGTTCTACAATTTTTTTTTTAAGATATAGTTGATAGTTGTTTCGGCTGACGCCATCATAAGAACTATGCTTAAACGAGCATTTGCTAATCTATATATAGCTGTGTAGAAAAGGTACATAACAAATATTTTCTCCTGTTTTAACGACCTAGCTTGTTTCTTGCTCGCAATAAAGCTAAAAATTGTAAATAAAACTAAAAAAGTGGTCAATAAGTATACATATGGTACGGAAATGGTCTATAAGCGAAACAAAACAGCTCCCTGTAGAGGATTAAGCAATGGTGATCGGCATATATTAGTTTGGTCGTAGGAATCCATTGTGATAGTTGATATCTATTGATTTCCAGCTGTTCTAAAGTTCCACATTATATTTTATTATTAGGACCGGTTTTGCTTACCCAAGAATTATGAACTGATATAATACAAGTTACAAGCAAGCCTATTTATATATATATAAAAAAATGAATTAAATGTAAGCAGGTATACAAAAACAAGGGTTCAAAAACTAAGAAAACAATTTACAGGATGTCATACAATTCAAATGAAATAAATTAATTCAAAGATGAAAAGTTAACAATCCCGTATTAATAATTTGCAAACAACATTAACATAAATCAATGATCCATTAAGAGCTCACATAATTATTAAAGATTCATCAAAAATTTTATTCTTTTTTGAGTTTATCACTGCACAATATAAAAAGTTTCATATAGAAAAACCGACACACAAAAAAAATATTAACCCACTCTCAATAAATGTCAAACAAAACGTGAGAAAAACTATACGTTAGTTTGACAATCTATGTATCAAATATAAATATTATATAGCGGTTAGTCATTTAAGTCATAATCAGTCTTCTAGAAATGTTGTCCATTTTTGTCAACAATTAAAATTTGAACCCAAAAAAAAATTTACAATAAATCTTTGCTTTATCCAAATGTAGAATATATATGGTTCACGTTTAAATTGTTTTATATTTCACCACATATAGTCAAGATGTCAACTAACATACAAAAATAACCAGCTGTTTCAAATAATATCGTGAGTAATTCTGAATAACTAGAAGCCCAAACAAAAAACCATTTTAAAACATAACTATTTTCTATGCAGTATTATGTTGGAAGTCAAACGCCTTTAAATTTTTTCATTCGTGCGGATAAAATATTCACGCCTCTCATATGGGTTCGATTAAAATGTTTTGTTTTAGCCAAGCGAAAAAATATTCGATTGTTTGTACCCCAGTCAGCAAAATCACTCAATCAGATGATTCGATAAACATTTTATTAAGGCATTTTTAAAAATCATAAATCCGTGAAATAATAATTGAAAGTTGCTTAAAACAATGTCCGTTAATTAAAGTATTTGTAAACAAACAAATTGAATTACGTTCGCCTGAAAAAACTTTCATTTGTATAGTGAAAAACAAAAGAAAGCGAATGTATTGTTTAAAAAACGGTACGCTCGCAACCAACTGCCGTCAATTATTATAACAGTCTTTAATTTATTGTGGTTTCATTAATTAATTTAAAAAAAAACGGTGAATTTAATGGCAAATTAAATATAAATAATTATGTTATATGTTACTGTTAAATAATTAATATAAGATGAGATATGAATAAAATGGAAATAAAACTATTTGATTATCAAAATGATCCTGAAGATTATAAAATTGGAATATTTTAGTAGTAAACTTCATATAATTATGTATATATTGTTTACCACCTTGATGATGTTAGAAAAATAATCATTTTATTTGGTACGGTCGGATTGCTTTCTTGTTTCAAATCTATAAATTATAATTATTTTGTTTATTAAGTACCGCTAAATATGATATAGTTTTCAATAAACCTAGCAAGTCAATCTCGCGGACATTTCTAATAACCGACTCCTTGATTGAAATTCGGGTACTGAAGAATGTTCAAAACATCCAAATTGTGTATATGCTAGCTATACTATGATAGTTATTACTTTGTTAAATGTATAGATTAGTTTTGCTTGAAAATATAAAAGGCCATATTATATGCGAACTGTAAAAAATCGTAAATTTGAAACGAGTCCGAGTCACATGTTCGCCTCTACACAAATATAAGAATTGTCGCAAACAACGGCCTTTATGATTCCAATCGTGATTTGTTAATTAATAGTAAGGAATAAAATAAACACGAATGAATCATGGAGAATGCACTTCAAATTTAACCGCGAGTCATTTGAATTCGTTATATGCATTGAATGAACGAATCTGAGAATGCTACTGAATAATCAGTTCGTGAATTATAGGCTAATTTTTCGTGTCTATTACATGTATATACTTCTGAATTCAGAACTCAGCGCAAATATTTGCAAATCTGTCCTTTTTGTAAAATAAAAATAGATTCTTCTTTTATACTCGGAGTCGCTTATTTTATACCAGGGGTATGTTGTACTCTCACAAAGGCGTCCGGGGAAATCTCTACAAAGGGGTTATTCCGGCTATTGTATAAAAACAATGCCAACTCTCTTGTGGAAAAGTTATCATGCTTTTATTCTATTCATTTTCCGCGTGGGCCACGCCTCTGCCAATGCTTTTTATTGTTGCTTCGGTATGTATGCTGCGTACTATTTTATTTCTATTAAAGTCGATATTTATTTTTAATTTATAAAGACTCAGTGTTTGATTATCGAATCAACAATAACAATAAACACGGTGAAAAAATAGCAATGTATTTTAGTTCTACAAAATTATTTTTAACAAATATAGTTGATAGCTATTTCGGCTCACGCCATCGTCAGAACTATGCTTAAACTAACATTCGCTTATCTATACATAGCTGTGCAGAAAAGGCAGACAACACATCCTCTCTCCTGTTCCATATAATAATAAAAACAATAAACGCAATTGTATCGTGTATTACGAAAACGTTGCGAGTCACACTTGGTCCAATAATGAGTTCAATATGCAAGCATTTTCAGAATACTTAAATACACAAATGTAATACGAAAATCTCCCATGTATATATGTATATTATTAAAGCATTGCAGACCATTGAAGAAATGCATGTGTTATGATAATGATACTACACATTACGAAACGTCGACTTAATCATAATATATAGCTATAAAGAAAAAATCTTTTTTTCGTTTGAATACAAGAGTAAAAAAACATACTATAAAATATATATTAACAAAAGATTTTCGATATCAAATTTGACAGGAAGACATTTTTCATAGTCCTAGACAGCTATAAAAGTGTGACTCGTAATGTTTTCGAAACATACGATTCAATTAACTGCTGTGTTTACTTTAAGTTCCTAGTATATATGAGATTATTATAAAACATTAAACTTTATAATTTAATTACAATATGACGTCAGGTTTTGACGAATGTGTATAATATATGAAATCTAGGCGAAAAATAAGGAACAAAAATTCTTAAAATAGAATTCATATGAGGTAGAAGTAAAATATAAAAAAATATTTTGAGAAATGAAAAAGAATAGTTGTTATCCTCACTTCATTTCACTCAATCACGCAGGTTTTGTGGTAATGCACTGCCATCTTGCAAACAAAGCAGAAAGCTAAAATGAGTTTTATTTAACAAAAATATTAAAAAAAATAATTATAAGGATGTGTAAAAATAAAATATCCATATGCAGTTGGACTAAAAATTGTATTTTTCTTTTTTGTAAAATGTATGAATGTTACTCTATTTAACAATGTTTGTAAAGCTTCCACTTTTGCCACCGATTCGAAATGGCAGCACTTACCATACACATCAAGAGATATACGAAAAAATATTAATAAATGTTAGATTTTCGAAAATCTAGCGGGATTTATACGTTTATATTATTTACGCTGGCGATCTGGTAGGTCTTGGTTTAAGTCTCGGAGTGGTCCAAAACAAATATGAAATTTTGATCTTGGACGTAGGTGCCGCAGATGTCTTTTTTCTTTGACATGATCTCAAATGATATATTTTTTTAATCGAAAACTATTATTTTTTAACTTTTTATATAACTTGTGTAAATGATGGAAATATTTAAGTTAATTTGATTCAATTTTGAGTATAAGACGCTCATATTTTGAGTTGATTTTAAGTACTGGAATCAATCAATCATTTTTGTATGGGCACATTATCTTTTTTAGAACGTTTCCCTGTGCAAAAAGAGGATCGTGTGTATCATCTGAAATAATATTTTAACCAATAAATTATTACTACGTATTCGATAATCTTCAGCAGAACGAGACAAAAAAATGGTCTATAAGGAGGTAAGAGTTTTCAAAAAAAAATGATTTTAGCTAGATACATGTGTAACTTGAAAATAATTTGTCTTTATCTAGATTTATTGTTTACAATCAGGGAAATTTATGGTAATACAAACGGATAGTAAAATAAAAATATATAAAAATCAAATTAAAAAAAGGTTTTAATTCATCGGCTTTATATATCCGCCGATAATACTTATTTGTAATTATTTGCGAGAAGTCATTGAACCCCAAATCAAAATAAAATGCTTATTTACCGGAAGCATTTAAATGCGAATTAATTCTTAATTTACTTATTTCCCAATGACAAAAAACGACAAGAATAAAAAATGAACAATAATTATAGCACGATCCGGTTTGGGACAGATGTTCATAAAATGTTTCTTCACCAAATGCATTTTTATATGGTAAAACAGTTCAGAAAAAAAATATACGAGTTTTCGAGCCGGGAGTGAGACATCAGCGCCACACGGAACATGTGGCCGTTTATGCAACTAAATTTGATGATTAATTTGAACAATTCATTTTTGCGAAACGCGGTTAACATTTTTTAAGACATATGGTGCATGGATAAACAACGTAATTTATTTCTCATTCATATACGCTGAAAGTAATTATATTTTTTCAACGCTATACAAGCAAACTTTCAATATGGTATGTCGTGATTTGAAAAATGAAGGTAATACTCGTGCAAAAAGTAAAATTTGGTTAAATATTTAAAAACATTGATCCATACAAACGTTTTCAGGATTTAAAGGTAACAAGTGTTTCGTATAGATGGTTTTAATTAAAAATGAATACTGTTGGGAGGTTTGTTAGCACTTCTATCATAATATCAAAACATTACTTCGCATATGTGCCTTTCATACCTTAAATGCAATAACCTTTTTTCTAGACATGAGCGATAAAAAAAGACCTTATTTATAAAAATAAATGCGTATATTCGTCTTTTATAGTTTCCTTTTATAAGAAAAGAAATTTATATAGCCTAGCATAATAATAGAACAACGATGTGATGTGATGATATCGCTTAAAAAATATTAAAATACACATCTATAAAATACAACAAAACTACATAGTATTTGAATATCAATAAAATATTCACCGTCCACAGTACCGAGGCCATGGCTTATTGGCAGATAACAAAACTTATTCAGGTAACATGCATATCATGTTAAAAGTTTTTACATAAAACTTCACCAATGAATTTTCATAATAAGTTTAGTATAGTTTGAAACGATAAAATTGAAGACGTTTCTGGCACGTGGCATCAAAGACCATGATCCGTGTCGCGTGTCTTTAAAATTGCTATTTTATTAAATTGAGCTTTTATTCTTCGTAATTACTTAATTTAGCTATTATGTCGCAATTTTCCGAATGCTTAATTTCCGCCATTTCATTAAAATTACTGAATGCGTGTCTTACCCATAAATAGTATTATTTAAATGTTCCTTTCGTAGATAAATATATAGTCAACGTATAAAATAATCGGTAACTATATAATTTTTTATGTTATAGATATATAATTAAAGTTATAAGAAAATTATTCAATCAGACGAAATTTTTTGTTCAAAATCTGAATAAGTGTTTCAAATGATAAATCTTTCAAAATGTGACAATTCCTTTGAAGACTAATTTAATATTTTAGAAAATTCCCATGACTTTTTCTAAACGATTTTTAATATTGCAGATCGAATATCGATAATCGCAAAATTAAATATTCATTTATAACTATTAATCCCGTCCAAAATCTAGAAATTCAAGCATGTGCCCGGCCAATTTTTAAATTAATTGGAGTTTACTTAAGTTTAAATAAAAAGTGTTATAACAGTAGAAATATTTGATAAATTCAAATGAAATTTTCGAAGAAGATTTAAAACATTTTAACGATTAGACCTGGTGTCTTAAAATTGTCACAGCTACACGACATATTTACCGAGTCTCACTTCTACTTTGTGCGTTTGCAAAGACTTAGCAATTACTACAGAAATTATTTTTTCTGGCAACGATGACGAAAATATGCGCAAAGTTTGAGTTTTTCATTGAGTTAAATCATTTAATTCAATACCTAAATAGGCGATAACACTAATTAACTTAAAAATAAACCAAGATATCCCTATCAAATGCATCGCTGGGTGTCTCTAATTTGACTGTGTTTAAGGGTTGGTTTACCACGTCAAAACAAGGCTCCGGGACACAGGCGTTGAATTTTGTATTATTTGAAAACACGACTTCGGGATTCGATGAGTTAATAAACACAATTTTGTGGAAATTCAAATTCCATTTAGTTAAAAAAATATTTATTGCATTTTTCTATTATTATATACGCTCACAATATGGTATGTATTGAATAATAATGCAAAATCTTGACAGACGTTCTTCTAAGAAAACTGACCGTTTTACCGTTTGAGATTTTTACAGTGCCATGATTGATGGTAGTTACGCGATGATTTTAAGTTTAATTATCAGCGGTTATAATTAAAGAATAATAAGATTAAAGTTGAGTTCAATTATTATTTTTTTCTCATTTTGATTGTAATTTTTAAGAATACAAATGGCTATAAATTATTAAAACTAAATATAAAGATATTATCTTATCGCTAAATAAAAAGATTACTTGTTAAAACTGTTAACAAGCAATGTAAATAAAAAAAAAATCGGTGACAGTATGGGTAAATATATTTTATTTTGTAATAAATATTATGAGAAACCATTTAAATGAAACTGAAGAATACTTGTCATTCTACGTTTACAAATAATATTTTCTTGTTTCTTTGTACCATAACAAATAAATACAGAATATCTAATATGTTTATCTGTTTATTCACTCTCCACAACAATTGAATGATATTTGCCAAACATACAAAACACCTTTTATCCCCTGGATCGATAAAAGCTCATTCACAACTTGTATTATTTATTTATCTCTAGAATATGTGCTTTTCGTAAAATAAAAACAGTTTAACTTATTATTGCGACAAATGCCTATTGTTGAACTACAGAGCTTTTGCACAATAGATTGGTCGAATATTGAAAGAATGTCAGGCAAACAGCTACTCTGTAGATGTAAATCTAATATTTTTCACATAAGATATACGTTTCAAACGAAGTTGAAAGATATGAATTCAAACAATTAAAAATTGTTCATTTCTCTTATAGAGTGTCTTTTTTAACTTATTTCTTGGGACAGATGTTAAATATCCGAATTTACACTTACCCGTATTAATTTATATTAGATTTATCAATTACTATCCAAAAAATTTAATTCTACATTATTAAAAAATCTTCTCGAGATGCTGGAATGTAGCGAGAGTGATTAGCTAATTATGGGACTTTTTTTCAGCCAATCTGAAAAAAGGGGGCAAAATAGTGTATAACTAAAAACTAAGTTGCCACGTCAATATTCGGACACGATTTTTGCAAATAATATGTAAAATGAATATTATAAATAAAAAGTATTTTTTAAGCATATAAAAAATATGTAATACTATTTTAAAATTAAACATATGTTATTGATATAATAATTTGTTAATAATGAAAATATATTTTTGCACCTAATGGCTAAAACCTTATATACATTAAAGTTATTTTCAAAATTAACAAGGTACATGAATCGAGAAATTGAATTTGTATTTCAATAGACCACTCATTGTTAGTTTGTGACCATTTTTTCCATTCATCGATTCCGCTTGCCTTTTTGACTTTGATTTATGCGTTTTTTATTCTGCCAACAAAGGGTTTTTGAAATTTTTCCCTGTTGTTAAATCATCTTGCTATAATCCAAGTATCCCCTAAACTTTGAGGGTTCAATTATTATTGACTTCGGAATTAGCTTTCTCCTAAAATTTTGGAGAATCGGTTATTAATTTATTTCAAATTGATTATTTTAAATTTTTTGTTTATAATTACGATTATAAACTTCATATTGAAAAAAATTGAGATGTGCGTTGATAAAAAAAGCATTCTAGATCTCATATTTTGTAAGCCTGGCGATATATTATAATATGCTAGCGAGCATTTGCAGACTATTAATTGAATATGCGACCAATTGATCTAGCCGCTAGATTCTAGCGGCAAACTACGAGCGATTTATTTATGACGGTGAACTGTTGCACGTAAATTTTTATATAATTAACATAAATTCGAATATTATACATTAACAAAAAATTATAAAAGAGTATGTAGAAAATGAAAAAGCCTTTAAATTGTTGTATTACCAGCAGAAATACTTGTTAAAACAAATAAGATGAAGAAGTAACGATACTGCGTTAAAAAAAAAATGTGTGAAAGAGGAACCGTTTATTAATTTTTATCTTTGAGAGGCTTTGCATTTTCTAATGCAAAGGGTTGTATTTTCAATTGATATCATAAAGTTGAATGATTTAGATCGATTGTTCTCAACAATCGTGTCGCAGCCTGTCAACAACCCCTTTGCTTTAAGCTCGATAAAAATTTAACACTGTTTTGTATTATGGTCATCCATCAAATCATTACATAATTTTTTTTTTTATAATTAACCGTTCAGTTGTCTTTTCACGACAAAATCGTAATATATTTTTTTTGCAATTAAAAATCTATGTTTTTTTGAGAAATGTAGATGGCCATATTATACATACGAAATCAAAATCAGTGTTCTGCCATTATTAAAAATTTCAAGCTGTATATTTCTGAGTATTCTCTGGAAAATTGTGTACCATTTCGCAAAAGGGGACATGAATGGAAAGAATTTTAACAACGTTTGAAATACTTTTAAACGTAATATCTTTGGTCTAGAAATAAAGTTAAATTTATAATTTATATATATCGAATGGACTAAGTTAATAATTTTAACACCATTTACCGAATAATCATCGTCTCCAAACATGTTAATATACATATGTATTATACGTGTAAAACTCCATAGCAGATTCAATACATTTATTTTTACAAATCAAAGTAATAAAATTAAGAAATATTAAATTATTCCTGATTAATCATACAATTAAATCATTATCATTCCATTATAAAAACTATTGCATGGAAACAATATCTGACCAGTTTTTCTGATTTCTATCAGTGTTGATGTGATAAATCTGCCATCATTATTAGGTTTTTTATATACACATTTTTGTTTATGCTATAGTTTTTTTCAAGCTAATATACATTAGTTTTAAACCATACTTTATAGTTTCAGAAATCTCCATCAATGATGTGTTATTAACTACCCTTAGGCATCAAAGCTCGTTGGTGAGGTTCCATATGTTTTCACAGGTAATAAAGCAGCACGCGAAGCTTCGTTTACTACTTCCTGTGACAATAAAACAGAAAAGATCATTATTTGACGACATTACGGCGTGATATAACACGTGTCTTGGCACATCACAAGCTGTATGTAATATGTAATGCAGTAGTCTAAAGAAGATATTTGTACACATATTTGTGTTTGTGTATAATACGGTATATTGTGACACGCTAACGAGTTTAGTGATTTATAACAAGAAAAAGCTCCTGTTTTATAAACGAAACGTAATGAAATGTATGTATTATATTTTATAATTCAAATTTGTTATCGTAAATTGTCAAACATTTTATATGTAAAACTTACTTGAGGCAAGTTTCATAGTGACAATGTTAAGTTCCTTATTTCTCCATTAGAACTTTTCCGTTATCGATATCAAGCATTAATGAATAAACAATGTGTGTATAATAGAATTTACCATTATAAGTATGCCAACATTTTTTACATTCCCGACTTTAAAACTTTTTCAGTTACTTGCAATATCACCAATACAGCTTTTAATTTACGATATCGACTGAGAGTGTTTGATGAAATTTTAATACCAAATTTAAATTGTTGAAACTGTGTACATTACCACGTGTTTCGTTACTCACGGCATGAATTTCTCTTTTGGCATATTCAGAAATTATCTATGTGATATAATGGTTGAAAATTTTAAGGTGAAAATCACGTTGTAAATGATAAAACACGTAGAAACGTACACAGATCAATGATTAAAATTTAATACAGCTTTTGGTAACTTGACTTGACTCATTTTAAAAATTGATATTCCTTGGAATTAAATAATGTATGTGAATATATTTTACCTCTGTATGATAGAATATGAATATTTGCTTTATTAACAAAAAATAATAAACGATTATTATATCTTATGTATCTATAGAGTGTTGTAAAGTTTGGTCACTTTACATCCAGTTAATGTCGCTTTGCGTTGCACGTCGACCAGCCGGAGGCAACTTCATTGTTTGATCAAGGTTTTTTGATCGACTTCCTCAAATCTTACTGCCATAATCCATGTCAGCCAGATGTTGTACTTACGGCTATCGAATGTGCTACAGTGCATTTATGTCATTAATACAGTTTTATATTACTGTCACGACTAGTATAGCGAAAGGAAAGAGACATGTTTACATCCCATTCAATCATCCATCGCGTAATTAATTACGGTCACTTTATAACGATATGAATTCATCAAAGATAACACGGAAAATATTATAAATGCAAAAAATCCGTCAATGAAGAATGAAATGTCTAGATAGTGTTACAAAATTGTACCGAAAAAATGTATATTTTTTTAATTCAATTATTTCCAACTGATTTGCAGAATCTTTATTTTATTATTATCTCATATGCATTTACCCGAACATCATTAATGGTTGAAAATATTTTTTAAGTCATGTTCAACTCTAACTAACATTGTTCATAAGAACTAATTGGAACTCAGTCACCAAGTATCAATTTACAGAGAGGGTTGAGATAGAACGACAAAGCTAGACATGATAAGTAGTTTCATTATCTATCGGTATATTTTTACTTTTCCGATAAAATAGATTGGGAAAAATTAAATACTAATAAATTTTTTAAATGTTAATAATTCACAAAATAATATTTTATTTATAGATGTGAGCTATTCAATAATAATGGAACCAAAAATGACATTCGTTCATGATCGTAAAGGGTCTTTCGGGACTGTATGTATAAAGCTCGCGGAAGGCATTTAAAAAAATACTTTTTAGTCAATTCCAATAATTTGTCGTCAATAAAACGATACATAACTCAAAAAGTATTCCGAATAAAAGCTTATTTCAAAGTTGAAAAAAATCTTTCATTATTCTTTATTCCCAAAAGACATCCAAAAATGTGATTTATTTTTGATTCACAAGTCAAATTTATAAGATCACTGCAAATAAAATCTAACCTCTTTAAAATCATTCTTCTATTTATTGCCGTTGTAAATTCGCAAAGAGCAGCTAAGTATTGTTGCCGCATACGTTTAGTCATTGTTAAGAGGCGATCTATTCATCAGGGGATCCATTCACGGCTTCTTCCATTGTTGGGAGATAATGGATGAAGCCACAACCGCATCGTCAGCAGTATGGCTGAACCTCGAATATTATTTTATTGATGATTATTATACTTGCAACAATGGAAAATATAGGTAGCTGTTTTCAGAACTCGACAGTCTTGCCAAAGGTTTGCTTACAATTATTAATGCAGCTCATAAAATAGTAGTGATTTTCTATTAAAATGATAGGAACAAAACTATATAATGAATAATAAAAAATGAATGCCTACAAAAATAGATATACTATAAAAAATCATGATGATAGACAAACAAACCTCTTCGTTAGACACAGTCGGATTTTTTTGTTGTTTGATGGAATTTAATAAAAAAAATATTTTTGTTTACGATAGATAACATTAAAAAAAATTGTCTCTCATAAGCAGATACAACTTTACTACTCTACAATTACTATATTATATATATATACTATTTTCACCTATATATTAAAATTTATGGTCGAAGATCACATCTGAAATATTTTTACCTAGATGCCTTAATGCAGTGTGTTTTGATGGATAATATTATACAAAATATTATAAGAAAAATTTTGATATTTGAAATAGAGCCTGATTAATTCTGAAAATTTCAAAAAGTTCTGCTATCATCGATACCACTGGATGAGTTTTCAAAATAAATATTTTGGAATATCCTTTATGTGGGTGGCTCGGTAAGCAATGGGCTAAACGTTGAAGATGCTATATATCTAGAAAACGCACGAAAATAGACCAAAAATAGTATATGAGGAAAATTAGTTTTGGTAAATATTATACATACGTAGCTTATTTAGATATATTTGAATGCTGAACGAGAATAAAATTCATTTTAAATGACAATAACTAGGTACACACTTTTCAATGTCAGTTTATGAGATCTATTATTAAACTAAATAGTTCATGATTATTATTTTACCATTTGGTTTTTTTTAATTTGAATTTATTTCATTGATGGTTTTCTTGAAAACAAAATATTTTTTCACATAGTATTATTTTTAGATAACATATCCGCTCTATCGATGGATTTATAATATATTCATTGAAAATAAAGATGTAAAATGTTTTACAAGAAGTGATGGCCATTCAATCGCTTATTTTTGCTTTAACAGAGATCAAACGGATAAATTAACGAAATTACTATCTAATCACTGTTTACATAGACTGTTACATGGGATATGTTAATATCATAATATAATAGCTTACTATACATTTGAATATAACCGTATACAAGATTATTGATACGTATACAACTTCGAGAAAACAGACACCAACCAAAATTAAATAAACGAGTATAATTGATCACATAAAATTGAAATTTCTGCCCACTTGATATATTAAATGGTGTATGTATTAAAATTGAGAATCACTGCTATCCATATTATATATATAAAAAAAAAACATTTTATAATTGCACGTTGTGTACCGTATCTAATGGTCCGGAGTGGGAGCTTGGGCGCGACAAATTTGCCATAAAATTACTTGAATTACCTTTTTCTCTACCACAAAATGCACTATCTGTACTGCAACGCATAATATGAACAATGTTGCAGACGATAAAACCTTGATGCCCCCTCATGGAAACGGCCACTTGTTTAAAGTGATCTTTAAATATCAACCGTCAAGATTTTTAGTCGATATAATACGACTTTGTGGATGTCTGTGATATAATATCTTACATTCTTTTTCACCCGTCAGATACAGAAAACAAGACTAAGTGAATATTCTGCATATAAACCTCTAGGTAGGATACGTAAATGTGCACATAGAATTTTTCGGTCATCAAAAACTCCGGAAAAATATTATCAAAATTTTGGTCATTCACCCCTTGATAAGTCTGTAATTATTGTATGTCTACTTATTTTATCGTCATTTGTGTGGTAACGTCATATGGGCAAACAATTTTTCTCTTTTATTATATCAGTCTTCATACATATATGTGTGTGATTACACGCACTTTAAAAATAATGTGTGCTTTAAAATGAGAAAGAGTATGCTTAGTATATACAATATATAATTTTTCAAAGCATGCAAACTACTGTATCGCGCGCAATAACGTCTGCGTCTAAATCTGGCTTATGTCAGTCATTGATGCATTGCTTTACCTAGTATGTAATAACAATAAATAATTGACATACATTTTGCAAAAAATATATTTTTACCAATAAATTAACGTGATGATAATGTATTGGAATATTTTGAATCTCTAATTCTAGCTTGTAAATATTACATAGGCTTTGTTCAAAGAATTTTCCTTTATAAATTGTGAGTTATTATAATGTGTGAATTAAGTAATTGCTCCTTTTAAATGATAAAAATTATACTTTTATTGCACTTCTTATTGTTCTGAGTAATTTGAAAAGTAACCAACAATGTCATCGAATGCTTTGTAAATTATCCAAACACCTTCGGGGGATAGTACTGATTTCAGCAATATCATTATCGATCAAGAAACTTTCGCAGAATATCACAATAATGACGCAAAAACGGATATTGCGATCAGAAGAGATCGTATCTTCTATATAACTGATTATATATATTTAGTGACAAACTATTTCATACAAATTTCATAACTGTAATTTCCGTTGCGGTGGTTTGCCTCAACAATGGTTGTTTTCAGAATCAGTTATCGCGTGTAATTATTTCCACGTTGTAAGTAGAGGTATATTCGTTTTAAATAAACTACAATTACCTAGTTGTTTTATAATATTCGGTTTAACTTCAATTGTTAACTGTTATTTAAAATTAATATTGTTATCATGTTAATGCTTGTAATAAAGTAGCGTATTTTTTAATTAATTATTCGACCAATATTTCGTTAAATAGCTTTGTTGAACAGTAAATCCGTTAATTGAATGTTGTTTACACGAGAAATGCTGAGCAAGACAAAAATATTCTCCTATACGTGTTAAGTTTATTCGATTCTGCATAACGAAAACAAGAGACTCGAGTACCATTTCCATTGGATTCTCACCGAGTCATTTATTTCCAAAGTTATATCACGGAGTAAAAGCTTCAATATATAATATACATTAGTTATCGTAAAAGCGTATTCTTGTTAACTACGAAGATTTGATCGTTATGTACAAATATGATCCAGATTCTAAGCAAAAGCGTTTTTAAAAAACTTTATTATCTATGGTATTTAAAATTTTAAGTGGAGAGGCATGATCTGCAAAGTATCGCGTACATCCCTTATTAGGGATAAAAACATATTATGAACGGTGAGACTAGTTACTGGGGGGTGAATCGTCCGCCCAGCCAATGGGTGAATGGTTGAATGAGCACACGGGGTGAAGCTGCAAACGACAAAAGCGTGAAGGGAGAAATTTGTCATTGTTCGACATAAAGGAAAATCTGTTCTCACAAAGTTGACAAATTTTATAACTAATGTAGGCCCTCGTGTGACAATACGTGTGACGGATCGCCCAACACGGTATAATGATAAAAATAGAACGGTTAAAACATTCTTAAAAGCAAATATGAATCTATAATAATTTTAGAAGAAACTGTTTTATTTTTTAATGTCATTAGACTCAAATAAAATATTTTATTATTATCGTCTTCAATCGAAGGTTAAAGAAAGAATATATTCACAACCGAGATTAGAAAATGGAAAGCTTAAGATTGGAAGTTTTATTAGTTATAATATCAATAACCATTATATTTATTCATTCTTCGGTTTGACATTATAATTTATAATTCCTAAATTCATTTTTTTTATTTGAATTTTTAAGGAATTTTGTTAAGGTGAAATATTTAAATAATATCTACCAGTAAGCTTTAAATTTTCAATAAAAAAATATGTTGTATAAAATAATGTAATGATAATTATTTTTCGATTTTTATACCAGTACCGCTTCATTAATACGCATTTAATACAATATCTTCTAAGATATTGTATTAAACGCGTATTAATGAAGCGGTTACTGGTATAAAAATCGAATCCATTGATTCTGTCCCAGTTTTGTATAGATTGAGAAGTTTGAATACTTTTACAAATAAAAACATTGTCTTTGGATAATGAATCTAAATTTAGAGCTGCGATTTTAATACGGATGTAAGTAATATTTTTCTGTATATTTTAGTTATTTGAATTGTAATGTAAAACCTTCGTGAAAATTGTTATGCAATTCTGTTATATTTAAAATCTGCTATAACGGAAGAATGGCACCAATCCTCACTACGATATCTATTGACACGCGGTTTTTATAAAGGTGTTTGAAATAATTTTTGTGTAATTCTGATAGGTGTGTCCCAGCATTCATCGGAGTCCTGAACAGAGGCTACGGTTTATTTGTTAACTCATTGTTGTTGTATGAAATGTAGAATAATCGGCGCGAGCGAAGGCGGTGGCGGTAGGCGGCATAGACCCAGCGTAGGGCGGCGATGGACCCGCCCCGCTTTTTTCAGCTCGCCATTGTGACGGTTTATCAATAATTTTTGTGAAAAATTTTGCAGCTCCTATAAATTGTTCGGTGTTTGCAAAGAATAACGTATAATACGTTTTGACTGAATATAGACTACCTACCTACCTATCAGTATAAGATTTAAATATTTTACATTTATATAAACAAAAGAATTATTTTCAAAACAGATTGTATTCATTTTTGAAAAATGATATACTTATGTAAAAATATTGCCTCGATTGTGTTTGAATACATTGAATGAAACAAAACAAAGGATTAAATTCCTTAAAAATTATATTGTAAACCTTAATTCTAACATAATTTGGTGATACGCCATGTATAGTATATATCGTTTAAAACTTAGTAATTAAAAAAATACCAATTCAATCAATGCAATCATTAACAGTCATGATAAAATCTTGAGCTATTTTTTTTAACTATAACTTTTGAGTGTTAATGGAGTCCAAAGGTTTTTTTCGTTAATTTTGAACGACGATTTCGTATTAGAAATAATTAGGTATTCAAGTGAATTGACAGTTTTACAATAGAACGGCTAAGACATATTTAAGAAATCGTACGTACTAAGATATAAGCTGAGGGTGCTTGACGGAATTTTAATATAAAATTTTAATCGCTAAAAATCAATATAATGTATACCGCAGAGTACTTTTTTATCATATCAATAAAGTTCAATTTCATTGTTTTACGGGCACATCAAAATTATGGCCGTTTTTGAGAAGACACCTATATTATTATATTGTAGTACCGCAAAATACATAAAAGCGTTTAACGACATCCGACCTGTAGAAAACGTCATGAAAGAAGACGATTCTATCTAAGGAGACCGCAAGAGAGTGTTAATGCAGTTTTGTATGCAGTTCTTACCTCATAAAAGTCGTGTCAGCCAAGTTTCGTGAGTATAGGCCCGAATTAGACTCTCTCCCAGTATAATATTGTTGGCATTAAATCTAAATATTTATCTATGAAAAAAACTAGTTTAAAAGTCGTGTAGGAATCATTAAATTTTTGATGAAGTATTCGCTATTGATGGAGTATTTCGTGAGAAAAATTACATAAAAAAGAAATAAAGTTGTTATCTATTAAATTCCGCAGCATTTATTAACCTTTTAAGTGCCGGGAGATATTCATACGGGGAGGACCAGGAGGACCGGCAATTTATTCAAACAATCAAAAACTATTACATACTCATTATTTGCTTGGTAATATATTTCTTGACAATATTTCTTGATTTAATATTTCAGCACGATATCGAGAGATATCACTGTGCTATTAAAATACTGTATTATTAAGTATTTCATTTTCTATTGTCGGCATACTGTGCACGGAATAATTAAACACGTATACGCACTCATGGCATATAACTGGTTAAGAATCAGAATACAGTATGTGAAAAATACAATTGTTTTTTTATTGCAGCTTTTTATTACCAATCCGTGAACCAATATCTCGCGCTCAAGATGAAGATTTAAGATGAAGAAAAAAAAATTCGCGACATTAATTTGGATCTGTCTTTTAGTTGTAGTAAAGCTTTTGCTTAGCTTTTAATTTTACGATTGATGTGACAATGGCGTAATCGTGGCTGACATGCAAATAGTTTCGATTAAATATTTTCTAGTGAGTCTAAATATATTCACAATCCATTGCACAGGGCTGCAACCCTACAATTCTTACAGTTAAATTAGGGATACATATATTTCACACTAGAAGCAGTAATATTAATTACTAGTACACATAAAAAATCTGTTTAGACTCCTGCCAGAATAGGAGAAAGTTAAGTAAAAAAAAAAATTTTAGTATATAATTATAATAATTCGATTTTTCCGGACCTGGATAACATTTGTCCAAGATGCAAGTCAATACGTGCGGCGGAAGTGAATCCTGAATAAGAAGTCCACAGAGTGGCAACATTTCAAACGAACCGAATTTATTCATTGATGTATGGTAAGGTTATATGAAAAACTGTATAACATGTCGACTTACGTACAATTGATGAAGTATTTCTAAAGAGAGCGTGTCATTATTACAAGAATAAGATAACAGATGTCATCCGGTCTCTTCGTTTCATTATTCACACAAAATTGGATCGCTTAATAGGAAACAATGTGCTGATATTTGAATAATATGAGTTATGTTACAAAAACACACGGTTTTTGTACCTTTATTTAGAAAAAGCGTTGCTGAATAGGAAACAAAACATAAAAATAACATTATTCGTAGCACACCGTTATCGATTGAGCAAAATACAAATTTTGTTTAAAGTCTTTGTTAAATAAAGTATGCCTTAAATTATTATTTAGCAATTTATTATTCAAATACCATACAAATAATTACAGCTTATTAATATAGGCACGTGAATATTAAGGTTATATTAAAATTTATTTACTCATTAAATTAAGTATGTAACATTATAATTTCATCTCGAAACCTTTTTTTTCTAAAAGTTACATCTTATATATTGATTGAATTGGCATTCACTTGGTAGAACTCCATTATAACACGGTGAAAAAAATAGCAATGTATTTTAGTTCTACAAAATTATTTTTAACAAATATAGTTGATAGCTATTTCGGCTCACGCCATCGTCAGAACTATGCTTAAACTAACATTCGCTTATCTATATATAGCTGTGCAGAAAAGGCACACAACACATCCTCTCTCCTGTTTCAACGGCCAAGCTTGTTACTTTAACACAATGACACAACATTTTCAAAATTCTAAATCAAACAATAGGTGTCTATGACAATAAGTTTATATATGGGACGGAAGTGGTCCTTATGGAAGCAAATCAGACCACCCTTTTCTACAACGTTTTTTTGCATTGAGTAATCTTGAATTTATTTAACGTTGTCAAACTATTGTGGAATTTTTTTTATGGCTATTTAATAATAAATAACTGGTTAAGTTGTTAATTTCATATTACTTTTAATTAAATAATACATATCGTGTAAATTTTTATAAACAGTCTAAATATTAATAATCCACTAGCATTAGCATCATCTTGATGATGAATTTGATATACTGGCTGTATATTTAACGATTAACTGTTGTCCCATATCAACAATATGCACAGTAACTTTTGTTTTAAATGTGTATTAATCTAATTTAGTATTGTATTGTGTATGACGCAATAGTTTATTTCAAGTATCTTCGTGTGTGGTAGTTGCATGAAAAAACAATACATAGGAAGTAATCTAAAACAGTTCATTACATAGATTTAATGACTTTCCGTCAGTATTAACTCGAAAATCATGCTGCAAATGACAAAGTTTTTTCAGCCAACATTCTTGTGGCACAAAAACTCATAGTTACACATGTCAAAGTACACCTTTTCCTTGTATTATCTTTCATTCAGCAATAATTATAGACTATGGCAATAAAAAGCAGTTTTTCGAAATATTACGTCGCATGATTACACTGAAACAACGTCAAATTAATTTAATCTTTCCTTATATCATTCAGAGTAAGTTTTTTCATAATTTATAGGAATGTTTATGATAAGCGAGCAACAGATAATATTTAAGCCTGAAAACTATTCGATGTCTTTAAGCTTTTTCTGAAAAAAATGAACGGTAAAAAGCTTTCATGGTCTAGTTAAAATAACCGTTTTCCGTTACAGTTATAACTGTTTTAATCATGAAAATTTTAATTCATATCTTTCAACATTTTTGCAATTATGTATATTGATATAAAATGTTGCTTCTTTGATAATAAGTTGTCTATGTGCAAAGTCCGAACAACAAATGCGCGATATAAATTTAAAATTTTTGTAAATATCAATGCTGTATTTGATTTTTTTTTGAAATACAATTATATTTTGGGTTTCTTTACACATTAAATATTTTTTTAATTTTTTCCATATTTACTATAAGTTGTGTGAAAGGTATTTTATATTCTATCTCCAAATAAGCGGGGGCTTTAAAATCTGCTGCGAGGATTCGCACGCATTTATTATTATAATTGTGTAACGTTTTCTTGTATTTCATTGGTATTATTTCTTAAAAAGCAGACGTTTAAGTTGCTTTGTATAACTTTGTAATTTTTAACGAATTAAAAACAATACATTATGATTTAACTGTTGTAACGTCAGTATAACATTAAGAAACGAAAAATGAACTGCAATAAACCAAAGTAGAAAAATATTGCTGATATCCTGTGGTGGATAATATTTCTTATTTCTTAATAATCTAGAGTTACATTTCCTTTTCTATTATATTATGTTTATTCAATAACTTTAGTAGGTATAACTCAAGTTTCATAGGTTTGCCTGTAAGAATCGGCACATAACATTAAAATATATAGTTTTTTACGAGGCGTACTATTTGCGGCGACACCGGTCACTCCATTTTATTAGTGGTATTTTTTGTCGAAATCTAAAAGCTCTGTTCCTGCTATTGCCTTCATTAAGTCAATCATTCATGAATCTGGGCACGAACAAAAAAGCGGAAATTATAGTAATTCATAATCGAGAAGCTAACATTAAAAATGAGCCACAGCGCAACACACAGGGTCTCATTCATTTGGTTAATCTTAGGTAATAAAACGTCACATTCGGAAACTAAGGTAAATGGCGACTTACGAAAAACTACCGCTACGACACCAAAACATATTTACTTTTGTCATACGTTTTGTGTAAAGCATAGACAATCCACTATGCGTATTGATATTGAAAAAAGATACAGAAACCGTGCCAGTGCCATCTTTGAATGAGATAAAAATATATAAATATTAGATTTAATTCATAAAACTTATTTCGAACTTTAAAACCTCTTATTATCAGAAAATGTTACAGAAACCGTCTTCTATATAAAGCGGATAGTATACAATTATTAGAGATTATTTATCGATCTAATAAACTTGTCCATTTAAACTGATATGCTATTGATTAATCCAAAATTACCGTTAAAATAACTTTTAAGCAGGCGTTAGTTTTCGACAATAATCTGCTTTCCTGCATAAATTTTCAGTATTTTAAGTGCATGAATTTAAAGCGGAATTGAATTTATTATAATTTTTGCATTTATGACATGCGAAAGATGTATTCTTTACATTTATAATTATGTCAATAGATAACACCTTTTAGTTCTCAGGTATCATTTTAAAATGGCTGAATTATCAGTTGTAATTAATAATGAATTAACTATTCACTCGAAATTATGAAAGCTTTTAGTATCAAGATTTGCAATAAAACAGGTATTATAGTAGTATAGTAATAAAGTCAAAAACAAACCAAACAATTGGGTATAACATAAGTTTAACTGCGTATTTTTTGTTTATTACCCTATATATTTATCTCTTTCATTAATGAGTTATCGTTCATTAATATGTGCCCAATAATTACTATTAAATAAGTAATGACAACCTTTCCTTCTTCAAATATCGTAAAAGCTCTTATTTCAATCATTCTTACATATTTCACAATTTTGAACTTAAATTATAGATTGAAGAAAGATATTATTCTCCTCGCATCCAAACGCGCTCAGCTTTTAAAAACCTTCCCGATCGCATCAACCTATATTATTTCTTCAGCGAACCGATTTGTTTTTTTGTCGCATTTTTTTCTTAAACTTTGTGACTGCAAAACATCAAAGAATCATTTTTTACACGAAAAGTTTTTGACATTTGGATTTTAGAATGATACAGCTAATAATCATGCCATTGGATACCTTTGTATTGAAATTCGTAGCCGGGGGTAAAAGGTGTTTAGGGAGTTATTATTCGAAATTGCCCAAATTATTTGCACCTTAAAAATACAACAATAGGTGCCCCTGTTTACCGTTGTATTAAAATTTTCATTTAAACAAATATCGATGAAAAGGTAAATTACACACTACACATATGATTGAATACATTGAATACAAAAGTTAATCACAGATTTCATTTATTATTAGTTGTAGTTAGTTTTTGTAAATAAATTCATTTTCATTTTACCAAAGATGTATTAAATATCTATTTTAATATTTGTCTCCAACTTAAAAAACATGATTTTTTCTCATTTTTATCATATTTTAGTTTTGTATAAGCACGCATCAAGAAAGCTTTTGCTAACCAAACATTTAAATACAATTTAGCACCTTCTTGGTTTTTATATTTAACAATTTACCATAAATAAACTCTAAAAATGTATTCACATTAAATTAATTTAGGTTTTTTTTCCTGGGAATCGAAACGTGTACATTTTCAAGAAAATTATAACTTAAGAAAATACATTCGTTGTGATATGATTTTTTATGGTCAATAAAACAGTAGACGTAAGTACACTTTCATTCATTCAATTTCCATAGTTCATAAAACTTAATTACTTATCGATCTAGTTTTGAAAATGTACTTGAAAATCATTCTACACGCAAATTTATTGAAGTGTACAAATTGATTTCCAGCTAATTTCGTACTGTTAAATATTAATAACAAAGTGTAACTAAGTCAAGTAAAATGATTTTAGTACTTGACTCATTTAATATGAGTATGAGTTAGCAGAACATCGACTACGCATTTTACTTTAATTATGCGATTTGGGCAACAAGAATAATTTATAATTTTTGTACTCCCTTTATCAACTCGTTGTTTTGATTTCCAAATATAAAAAAAAATATTTAAGTAATAGGTTTCCTTGTTATCATTTTTAACCTGCTGACTGCTAACGTCTCAAATATAAATAAGATCTCAAATATTATACTCACAACTCGTGCCCAGATTCTTAATAATATAATTTACTTAATGAAGATAATGGCAAGGAACAGAGCTTTTAGATTTCATCAAAAACTACCATTGCTATAATGAAGCTACCGGTGTCGCCGCAAATAGTATACCTCATAAAAATACCATACATTATATTAATGATCAATTTTTTTCGATTCTAATTTTAGTGAATCCTGAAAAATGTTAAAATCAATCATATTACAATTAAATTCTTCTAAGTTTTTGAAAGTTTTTTTACACAAAAAATGCTGTTAACACACATTATTGAGTTTTTTTAACTTTACAAATCATTTGATGAAAAAAAATCTAATGTAACAGTCCAATTATAGTCTGCATCAATTTAAACAAGCTTCTACCAAAATAGTATCCATCGTGCATACAAAATTCATTTGCAACAGTAGTTCTGTCTCTCATCTGTCATCTGTCAATTAAAGACATCTTTTTTTATATATAATTAAAATACTTTACTACAGCCTTGCTTTGTTTTTATTATAATATATCTCTAGTAAGTTCGTAGATTTTGCAAGATGCCATGACATTTTGCATTTTTTCCAGTAATTTTAAATTCTCATAAGTCGAAAGCCAATTTAATTTGGGATCATATATTTTAAAATGAGAGAACGTTCTCAATTATTTTTTTATTTTGCATGTATTCTTTACTTTATTTTTCACATTTCATTAAATTGCGTATGCACTTATTCATGTCTTTTAATATTGATTTAAAATTTATTTTTAGTTGCTTGGAAAACTTTGCAATTAAAAGATGTCACAAGTCAAAATAACTGATTGAACTGCATAAAATATAGCTATCTAGAAGACGCTTAGTAACATTCGTCAAACATTTCAACTTTTGCTCCACATTATTTGTAACGGTCTGGTAAATTACAAGATGTAGTATCACCGCCATCATTTGGCATGTCGACATGTACAAGACATTTGCATTCTAATAAAATTAAAAGGTGCCAAGACAAATCGGAAAAATCATAACCTCGATGATCGCAGTTAGTCTATGGGAGAAATCGTATTCACGGCAGTGGCGCAGATTCAAGACAATATTATAACAAAAAAAGTTTTTAATTTCTTCTTTCAATGCAATGGAAATCGCTTTGGTTGAATTCGTATTTTACTTGTTATATCTGTGAAAACTCGCAAGGAACTCATTTTAGTGATTCACTAAGCAAATAATTAAAAGAGTGTCAAAAATAGTGAATAATTAATTGAATGAATTGGCATTTACTAGGTGCAACTTTATAATAAAACGGTGAAAAAATAGCAGTGTATTTACGTTACACAAAATTTATAAGCTGTGTAGTTGATAGTTATTTCGGTTTACGCCTTCATCAGAACTACGTTTCAACGTAAATTTACCTATCTATATATAGATGTGTAGTAAAGGTACACAATAAGTCTTTTCTTCTGTTTCAACACCCTAGCTTCATAAAGTGCTAATAAAATCTAAAATGCGGCACTTTGATTATATGCATTTCTCGAAGTGCGGAATAATATGTTTTTTTTTTAATTAGATTAGCATTCAGTGTGTACCTTAAATGTCTTTTAAGTTGTCCTAAATATAGCCTTATCGACATGACCGTCGGACACAACAGGTTTAAGTAGTGGAATCGTCTTCTAATCTTGAGTATTTTTTAAAAATGTTTTATTAATACATATGTTTAAAATATAACCAAAGTTTTAATTGAATCGTATTTCTAGACCAACCAATTTAAAACTGAGGATGGTCATTCTGCTGTAAAATTGTTCTATTAGTGTGTATAAGTTTAAAATGTAATTGTTTAATTAATGATACTTTTAACATCTTTGGAAAATGTATCGATAAATAAATTGATTATTTACTAAGTTCAATTTACTGGGAACAGTTAGTACGTCATTGGATGAAATCTCCAGTCATCATCATATTCCGCCATCGACTATACTTAGCCATTAGTCATGATTCGACTCAGTAGATGTCTTCCGGCGAAATTTTCAACCGTTTTCAAATCCCTGGCGTTTATTTTAATGAATAGTCAGCGTGTACGCCCGTGGCTCTATGTAATTGTCGCTAAAACAATACTTTACCATTGCGTAAAGAAAACTACGATCATCTGACAAATTACGCATGCCTAATCATGAGAAATGTGATGTTGATGAAATCGTTATGATAATTCTTTAGATAAATGTCTCAATATAAAATACAAAACACTTTTAAATGTGCTAGCTTTTAATTCTTGGTGGATAGATAAGACGTTGACAGTATTCAATATTCAAATATAAACACAAAAATCACAGTGAAGATAAGATTGGTGTTTATAAAGCTTAAAGCAAAATTCTCATATGTATATATAATATAATTCTCAGTGATAATATTTTTGAAAATAATTATTTGTTAAAAAATATTCGTATATGAATGTAAACTAAAATAAAGATTATTATATTGTTGGCGATGGATCGAATATCAAGTTCTATTGAAAAAATAATTCTAATAACACGTCTATCGAAATCCGTTTTCATATAAAGAAATATTTTAAGTATTATATAGATAAGAGATAAAACGAAAATAGCTTCAAGACATCGAAGAAAGAAAGCTTAAGGTATTTAATATCATCGATTGAATTGGCATTCACTTGGTAGAACTCCATTATAACACGGTGAAAAAATAGCAATGTGTTTTAGTTCTACTTGTTCTAATTGCTATTTTTTCACCGTGTTTTTTAATATCACATAAGAATCTAGCAAGATTTAACGAAAGTTTTTTGATTGTGTTTTGATAAATTTTGAATATTTTAAATTATTTTCTATAGTTTAATTTATTCTGTTCATTTATGTTGAACTATTTATTTGGACACACGATGATTTTA
This sequence comes from Himalopsyche japonica, assembly GCA_028555115.1. Lineage (NCBI taxonomy): Eukaryota > Metazoa > Arthropoda > Insecta > Trichoptera > Rhyacophilidae > Himalopsyche > Himalopsyche japonica. The sequence continues at coordinate 313,538 of JAHFWJ010000208.1, forward strand.
TTACAATTGTTGTCTTCATTAAAAAATAAATACTTGTAACATAATTGATCAATGCTCTATGTTAAAAAAAAGCATTTATAATCATGTCTGTTTTTTTCGAAAATAGTTCCTTCGTAGAAGTGTATATTTTATAATTACAAAATTAAATAATCTGTGTAAAAATAAGTCATTTCAATTTTTGAATCTTATTACATTTTTTCCAAAAAAGTGTCGTTGAAAGTTGAAAAAGTTGTTTTGCAGTCAAACTTCGCTTACCTTAATTCAAATTCTACCTATTTTTACTTCTGTAAAAATAATAAATAATTAATATTTCTTAAAAATATTCCAAATAATCTTTACACACTTTCCCAACAAGATACTCAGTCAAAGATTTCCATAACATAAGCATAGATTCGTTTGTTAATTTTTATCAATCTTCTTGGTTTGTTAGCGATTTTCAATTTTTTTAAATATTTAATTCCAAATATGATAACAAAAAGAAATTTTGTAAATTATCATCCAATGAAAAATATTTGTTGTCGTCAAATATCTTTATTTGATACATGTTTAATCCCTATCTATACTTATAATAGAATCATATTAGAATTTTGTGTTATATTGTACATCTACGGCGTAGGCCGTAGATGCTAATATTGAAATATGTCAATGTTTTCTGTCATGATAAAAATAAATTCTTTCAAAGATATTTGCTGATTGCTTTCAATCAACCCTTTCTTAAGTTTTAATATATACTTATTATATAACTCTCTCATAGAATTCATAATAATTATTTCAATTACATAAAACCACTTCATGGAACTCTACTGGAAGCCCAGTACTCCGCAGCATATCTTTAATAACAACGGAATGGGTAGAAATTTGAAATGGCCAGTTAGACATTTATTATAATAGGCAGAGGCGGGCCATGTTGTCCCGGAAGGCGCCGCCCACAGTATGCATGGCTATCTGCTGTAATTCGCCTCCATTTACGGCGTTCGAAGTTCGCGTAGACCTAGTGTACTGCCGCATTGTTACCCCTTGTGAATGCATGTGGGTGAAATCCGGACATCTGACATTGCCTATGACATTAAAATTATACACACATAGGTTGTCTACCCGCAACTTACCACATATTGATGGGAACGAAAGTATACATAAAATTTTGCAATGCAATACTTTTTCAGGTACCGACCATTCTGGAGCAAATCATTTAAAATGCATATCATTCCTTAAAAACAAGAAAACGATAATATTTACATTGTAAATTTCACAACAAATATATATACAACTTATAGACTGTGATCGTATATAAACATAGAAACACATCCTCTACGCTTTGCGAGGGAATTTTACTTTCCGGTAAAATTTAAGCTCTTGTAAGCTCTTGGTCCAAATTTGTTATAAAAGTACAAGTCCATGATATGTAAAATATTCTTATTGGTTAAAACAACTATGATTTTTATTAGCATCGAAAACATTTGCAATAAAAAATAATCGATACACAACATTGATATATTTTTTTCGTTTTGAATATTTAAAATTTAATAGCGCAATTATAGTATACAATTAGTTTTCATATACATATACAATAAGCACATACATTTAACATCGTTTATATGTAAATAGATATCGTACACTCTATATTATTTTAAATTACCGTACGAAGCAATAACACTATGAATAATGCTAATATACAGCAGTATTACATTCAATTATATAGACAGTATCATATTCTAAATAAAACATTAATTACTGTAAGCGCTCTCTTGACTAGGTCGCAACTTGCAGCCCGTTGTCTTTCTGCGGACTTTCAGATTAATATTTCATGCAATAAAATCGATTTAGGACACCCCGGTTTCAATTGCAGACATTCAGATCATTTTACCGTAAATGTTTATATTATTCAAAACAAAATATTTATTTACAATTTCTTAGAATGAATTTAAAATAATCGGCCGTCTTCATTTGAAATCGATTACTTTATCAGTATTATCATTAACCCACAAAAATTTCAGCTCCACGTCTCATACTGTTTCGAGGTAAAATAAATATTTCCAAAAGAAAACCATCAATGTTTGCAGTAACTAATACTTTTAGAAAAAAAGTTTTTTAATTGTGTTATCTCCTTCATTGTACATATAGCATTATGATTTTCATTATGTTTAAAAGAAATAAAAAACCAGATAAGTTGTGAGCAGTTATCTAATGATATCAACACTGGTAACTTAGAATATCTTCGGTAATTAGAATGATATTTTCTTGAAGATAAGTGGTTTTAGTTTCATTCATTCAAAAATCTCTCAATTTTATGATTCAAATCATAATATGCACATTGCATTTTGGATGCATTTTCATCTCTATAATTTATTTTCCATACGTGGCTTGGTAAGTTCCAACTAAGAGGTTGGATAAATTTTAAAGTCTACTAGCACCAGGCCTATTCGAATACCATAATATCGATAAGGTCAAAAAGTAAATTTATTTCATGTTGCTGTTTTCAATAGTTGAAATAATCTATATTTGAAATTTGTTTTGCAACTCACGATCCGGGTTTTACCTTTTGACATCTTCAGGCATTTCGTTATACGAGACAATAGAACTGACTCTGACTTTTTTTTAGTTATATTGCATCCATGATATAGAATGCGTAAAGATTCCGGTATGAAATGGAATACGATACAATGTGCTCAAAACAACAAGTTTTTATTTTACCCCTTTTCATCTCTTTCAATTTACATTATTTTTTATCGGTATTTGAATGAGTTTTCTGTATAATGTTTTTATCAGTGAAAATTTAAAAAATGCGTCAAAAATATCTGTATAGATTCGTATTTACATATAGAACTAATAAAGTATGCGAATTAAGTATCTACACTACTACTACTGTACTACGCGACTATAAAATCGAATAGATGAAACATTACAAAACTATCTTCACGACTTAGACATAAACAATTTTATTTTTAGACTACATGACAGTAATATAGGGTCGAAAAGGATGCCCTCCATTCTGACGGAAAGTAACGGGTATAAAAAAATATTAAAATTACAGGTATTACAGTTATCGTGTACAAGTTATACTTTTTCGGATATCAATCATTATTTCAAAGATACGTACAATTATTGTTACTGTTACGCATTATTACGTCGGGTAAATTTGCCCAGCGTTTACACAATACAATAGTCAATGCTCCCTTCCAGCAAGCAGAATTCCCAACGCAAATCGTCCACTCGCTTTTCAGTACATGCTTTATTATCTAATTGAGAATAATTATAACAATTTTTGGTCCACTTACATGTATAGAGGGCGTGGACTGTGTTATTTCATGACTGGCCGCCGCCATTGTTTGTATTACTTTGTTCATCGTAGCATACCATTTGCTACAGCGAGTTAACGCGACCATTAACGAATTTCACTTGGCAATTAAAAATGGTATATATTATGTACAACAGTTGACTGTCTTATGAACGGGGGTATGTAATTATATTCGAATATTTTTAGATAGATTTCCAAGATCTTAATTAATTGCTTGGGGTGTAACGCAAAGCTATCTACTTAGAACACTCATTATTACATTTTTTCTAGCCATATTTGCCATGAAAAAAAACATTTTTTTTTCTTTTTATACGCTTTGAATATCAGATAATGAAGATGAAAAAGAATCAAAACGTGGAACGTATTCAAAAAACAAATATATTATTTATTAAAATATCAATGTTTGAATATTTAAATAACACGATCTCTTAATTTTGAGGATAACAGCCAGCACTCTTTATAAAATCTTCATATGACTGAAAAATCAATAAATCATCAAACGATTAAATTCAATTTAATTCAAAGATGATTTTAAAATAGGCTGACAAGGAATTGTTCATTATAAAAAAATAGCAGTTTAAAATAAGTTGATTGAACGTATTCACTGCTGTTAAGACTGAAACTATCCAGTCGCATAGATATTGTGATAATTAAACAGAAAGTATATAAGTGTATACAAAAATACACGAATCATCGAGAAATCATTTCATTTTGATTGTTAAGCATTCGGGAATGAAAAGACTTTAGGAAACATTTTTGATGTGATAACTTCCTTCGAATAATATTGAGCAAGTTGACTTCTGCTGTCGAGTGATGTAAATTGCGAAACTTAGGTAGGAAATGTTTCACTCATAAGACCTCTTATCGCAAATTTGAGCATCAGCCCACTTCGTTCATAATAATAGATAATAAGCTTATCTCCGATCTCCACAACAATCTATCTAACTGTTCCGTGCATTATTGTGAGTACTCTCTGCAATTAGACATCTTGTCTGAATGTGGAGTACTTGCCCGTGTACGTATAGCACTGCCCACCGGGTTGATTAGACAGGAGATTATTTGAATATAAATTGGCAGGTGAGGCACCTTGTTAATTATTCCAACTCACTAAAATTAGCGCCAATTACGACTTCGCATAGAAATTGTTCTCAATTGTATTACAGGCTTGTAGGTGTGTCTATTGAGTTTTCTTTTATTGTACGAAATAACGAAATATACACATATTCAAAACAAATTAAGTCCCTGACTGTATTCGTGATGCTCAAAAGAATATTGCTTTACGCTTTTTTTTAAATGCTTCCGCTTATACCTCAAACGGATTCGTTTCAAAAAATTAATTTATATTAATCAATTTGCATATCAGTATTTTTTACGATACTTTCAAGATAAAAATCAAAGTTTTAAGGCAATAGCTGCTTTATTTCTCCCTCAAAATATTTTTTCTGTATCAAAAATTTTGGGTGAAAAGATATGAAAATATGCAATGTACAAACTATTGGAAAATATGAGTCTGAAAAATTTCAATTGAGCATTAGACTAGATTAGCATTAGATTAGGTGGGAAAAAAATGACAACCCCAAAGCATATTATGAGTTTTTCAAGAAAAATCATCATACGTTTCTCTATTTTGAATTTTGTAAAATGATTTTATTGTTCATCGATTTTATCGAAAGTATTTTCGAGCCAAACAATTTTCCTTTCTTATGTGTCTAATTTTGGTTAATTGAAATATTATCTACCAATTAGGAGGTTTATTAAGGTCTACCGTAAAACTCATTATAATTTTCGACATTTTACTCTTCTCTTTTATACTTATACTTTTGAAATATCAATAAATATGTACCGTTATAAAATCGAAGCAATAACCAATGCTTTCTTTTCAAATCAAACAAATTCATCATTTTTAAAGGCCGCTGACAGTCTATCACTTATCTGATGTAACATGTGGAACTGCATGAAAATAGAAAAAAAGCAAACATATTGATAATAGAGACAATATTTGAAGTCACTATTTGGCGGCCATACTCACATGATATTTGTATTAAATTCATAAAAACAATTGAAAAGCTTAAAATCATTTCACCGCAGAAGATAATTTATACCTCATTAGACACAATATTATATCATTAAGGATTGATGGGAATGAATCCAGAATCGTTAAAATAATAATATATTCAATCACTATGTCAATCGCGACGAACTATAAATAACAAATTCAAATAGATTTCATACTCCACTTGTGACGGGTGCATTTTCCGTTGCATTTAAATATGCAAGTATTATTCGACCGTCTAGTAACTGTTATTCAGAATAACGAAAACTACAATGGCAATATGTTACTCATTTACTCATTAAAGATGCGCTAGAAAACTAAGCCTATGAGGGAATACACTTTGAAATGAGATATAAATTAATCAAAATCATTTAAATTTAAAACTGCTACTCAAATTCAGCCGCTGAGAAAAAATATTATTTAAAATTATCTTTTAAATGTGTTTAATTTAGATTATCATATTACATGCTACTATATTTAATACAATGAACATTGTGTTTGGAAATACTCCAGTGGTACTAAATCAAATAACCTTAGAATATTTCGAAGAAAACGACTACTTTGAAGTGTTAAGTGTGAACCAATGGGTATAAAAATTAATTTCAAATACTAGCCACATAATGAAAGATCTAAAAGTCATCTAAAAAGTTAATCTGAGAGATGTAATAACTTCCATTGTTCGTAAAAGAATTTCCGTTGAGATACTCTATTAGGAGATCATGTCTATAGGTTATTCGACATTCTGACTAAATACAGTTAAAAAAATAAAAGGTACCAAAAATTTTTATTCTGTAATTTGAAAAGAAAAGCTATACAAATGAGCTTTCTTAATTTCAAATAAAAATTAAGAAACTAAGTATTTTTGATTTCGATTCTACGAGAAATCAACTCAAAAAATAAAAAATAGTGAATTAACATAATTTCTTAGTAAATTTTTGGGATTAGTTAATTAATTCATGATTCATGATATGTAATAAATACGACAAAAATTTATACAGTGTTTTAATCCGTCTAGTAACCATTAAATTCCGCTTAATAGTTAAATTATTAGGTCCTGAAAATTGTATTTGTTTACGTCACTTTATAGATTATTTATCATTTACTACTTTTGAGAGCGGTTTATTTCATTATATTTATAATTTGTAAAGAAAAAGTTGACATGCTTATTTCGATGAGTTATGCTTTACTAAAAAGTTTCATTTTGACATGCGCCTATTAAACAACGTCCGTATCGCTCTCTGTGAAATGATATCAACGACAACTACCTACTTATTGTAATAAAGACTGTGTTCTTCGGAATTATCCTAGTCACAAAGTGGAAAGCAATAATTATCACCGGGAACAGTCATGCGTGCAATTCGCTTTCATATTCCGCCATTGTTATGTCGGCTTTTATGCAGTTGTGTCAATTACAGTGGGACGCATCGTTTTCCCAGATGTCATTTCAATTAGATACCTACGATAAATAGTCATGTACCAACAATAGAGGAAGCTCTTTTGCATTCTACAGTTCTATATAATGACAGACATCAAATCATACAACCTATTCGTCTATGTACGCACTAACATTAGGTATATACCACGTTCTTCGATACGAAAATAGCTGTCTTTTATTTAACCATGTCTGTCTGCAATGCAAAGCAAATTGTACCATCTTAACAAAATTTCTTTTTAACTGATTGAAATAAACAATTTAAGCATTTAGCAATAGTTTATCTGTTTCTTTTCAGGATCGAAGGCTTCAAAAAGATGCTATGCTACATAATAAGTTTGAAAAATATATAATAATGCTTCCACTTCAGTATTCAGCAACTGTTTTAATTGATAAAGGTAATTGGCATGTATTTTTGTATTTGCTAATCAGTTTGAAGAAACTTACATTTACGTATCCTTATGTGTTAAATTTAGAAATTTCTGGTGTATTTGTATTTTTTACATGGACATTTTTTATTAAATCTGGCCACAAAAGTAAATAAAGTAGAATTGAATGTATTTATGAAGTAAGTATAAATATTAGACAAATGTAACATATACATGGACATAGAAAAAGTTGAAAACATCTATTCTCTTTGATACAAAATTATAAACTTCAATGTCAAAAAAATCAATGTATAAATTTTGCCATATCAATATTAAAATTTGACATCGTTGACTTATCGACTTCATGATCAATTATATAATTGAAATTTAAAAAGAGTAGACACGACTTAAACGTCCTCAATTTTTTCATACCTTACTCTAAACCAATAATAACAATTATAATGATTTATAAAGGTGCCTACGTATTATAAAATTGATTTATCTGTATCATTTCAATGTCCCTGATAATTGTGTACACATAATTATTATTGCTTTAAGTTAATTCCAGTTTGATAATACCTAAATCTGAGTCACAAAACCCCTTATTTATTTTGCCTTCTGTTTAATCAAAATAGTTCAGGGGCGTTTTTTGCTCGGAGGTACAAAGAATACATTGTAAGTAATAAGTGCACAGATAATATTCTGAAATTATATAGTTTGATACATTTTATGATTATCCATGATTAATCAATGTAGTGTCATTAGAATGCTATTTAATTATACGTTTATTTGGTTTTTGATACGCGTTTTCAACTTTAGGTTGTACTTTTATCTCGTTATTTTAAATAATAAATATATTTAGTATAACATTTGTACAACTAAATCTCGAAAATCTGTTTAAAGTAATTGTAAAGTAAGTATGAACACATTAAATATATATAATATAAACAATTTTACATTAAAATAATCATAATCCATAGTTGATTGCCACATTGCCAATAAATGAAAATTAAATCGAGAATTTCTATTTAATAGACAAAACTGATTAAGATGCTCTAAGATCATGAAGTATTTTCTTTTATGATCTTACATAAATGTTCATCAAGGTTTATGTATCATAAATCTTTCTAGGTGTAGGTTAAAAGTTGCTTTTTTTCTTATTGAATGTTATGATAAAAAATTAAATAAAGTGGATTTTTTCTAAATCGAAATTATTTATCATGCTTTTATTATAGTGATTATTAATAGTTTTAGCAAACTGAATTCATCAAATGAATATTTTATCAACAGCTGTATCGGCAATCCACTTTCCTACATTCAGGAAAGATTGTAAATTTCTTGGAATATGAGCTACTCATAAACAACATTTTAGTTACTTAATATTGAATAAAAACAACTTTATTAATCAAAAACACAGTAGCATCTTACATTTGACATATTCTGCCTTCCACCAATATCATTCATCTACCTTAGTCAACCTAATGTCAGAAAGACCATCAAAGTATTTACGTCTTATATATGATCATCAGAGGCTTTGACTACGTCCAAATTTATCCGAATATGTACTCTAGGGTAATCATAGTATGCTTCAAAGACAACTCTATCTATTCTATTTTAATCACTTATCTAAAGACTAAAATATACAGTAATATGAAGTAAAAATGACTGCTGATAAATACGTTTCAAATAATAACGCAAAAAGTATGATTAACTGTTGATTTATATAAAATTTGTCAAACAAAACGTTAAAAAAAGTGAGCCGCTCGTGTCCGTATGAAAAAACGCAATGGAAGTTTGCATTACAATTTTCTAATTAAATTCATATTACCAAGTTCTTTATTTCGAAGTATGCACATCCTGCTGTTAAATGTCTGTCAATTTATTATATTTTTATTGTTAGTATGTAACAATGATGGTTTTCATTAGGTGCATTTTATGGTTATTTTTTGAATAATATATGTTATTATAGAAATAGTTGTTTTGGTTTTAATATTGTAGGGACGTTCGGTATTCAGTATCCCTAATTTTAAAGACAGTAAATTATTCTCTGACCGCTATGCACTGATGATTGAATACATTTTAAAATCGAATAAAATTCACTTTTTTTCATTTCAAATGTAAGACTAAAATTATATTTAGTATACATCATTCTCCTATCTATTTTTAACTTTTTAAATAGGTATCAATATCCAATATTAATTAAAACTTTATTTTACTTATAAATATATAATTTAATCATAAATAAAAAACGTATTTAGAAAAGAGATACTAAGTTCAATATCGGTATATTTTAGAGAAATGTTAGCATGCTTTCTTTTAAATTTAAAAGCCTCTCTTAAACAAAAGTACAAGTCATAGTATTATATGGTTCCATTGCAAAGCTGTTCTCTAAGGTTATAATGCAATTAGCATTTATTTATCTCGATGTGAGAATGCTTGGGGCTTAAAACCAAATATAACACATTGATGAGATTATAAATATTAAAGAGCAGGCATGAGGTGTTTTATATCTATGCCACTTCTAATTCGCGTAATAAAAATATGGAACAGGTAAAAAGCCGTAAATATTATTAGAAACAACACCAAAAAGCAATTATTTGTTTCGCAATTTTAAAATATATTTTAAAATGTATTAGTTTTAAGTGTAATATTAACTATTCTTTTACCGACCACCAAAATCATTATATTGCTTTTCAAGTTGACACACGGTTGTCTTTAATTTAATTTATTGGGTTTTCAAGAGCTCGGCGTAAAACTTGGACACTTGGACAAAATTAAATAAAAAAACATAATATAGTTCATAATATGTCATAGCTATTATAAATGCAGCTGTATATGATTAAGCCATTTTAGATCCTACCAGTGCTGCTTCACGGTAGTGAATCATGGCATGTGACAGAAACTATAAAAAAGTCTACTGAGGTTCAATATTAGTTGCTGGCGTCCAAAATTATTAGTTAGGTGGTTTTTATTGATTGAATTGGCATTCACTTGGTAGAACTCCATTATAACACGGTGAAAAAATAGCAATGTATTTTAGTTCTACAAAATTATTTTTAACAAATATAATTGATAGCTATTTCGCCATCGTCAGAACTATAATAATGATAGTTCTGACGATGGGGTGAGCCGAAATAGCTATCAACTATATTTGTTAAAAATAATTTTGTAGAACTAAAATACATTGCTATTTTTTCACCGTGTTAGGTGGTTTTTCTTTGTAAAAACTTAAAGTAATGAAACGTAAGACGCAGCGTCCTTTTACGACAGTGGTTTTGTTGAAACTTGTCGGAAGATGTCATACAAATGTTTTCTGAAGAGCCTCAATTTTGTTAGTCTCTTCTTTCGCCTTATGAAATTTCAACGTTCTTGACGATCATTGTGAACTTTCTAAATCATAAACTTGATGGAAATTAAGGGTTCTGGTATGTCATTTGAAGAATAATATCACCTAGTGAATGACATGAAATCGTGGAGGCGCAGTGGGTGATTTAGCCGTATACTCTACATATAAAGCAAATATGTTTAATTAAAACTTCTAGTTTATATAAATGTTTTTGTGATAAAACATTTTGACAACCCTAAAACAGCTAAATTTCCATGTTTATCTAATTAAATTATAAAGTCGTGTGTTTATGTTTTATAATGCGTGCAATGTAAAATAGCGTTTGGAATATCTTTCCGTCAATAAATGTAATTGTTGGCTTGGTAACATATCAAGAACTTCAATAATTACGAGCTTGTATTTATGGACCCGTAACGGACGATACATTGTATTGAGATCGTTTACAATTTAGCATACTACTTTTTAAGCTCAAATATAATTATATATTATCTTAGACTACAATGTTTCCACTTACACAATATGGGTGTTATAATAAAATTGCACATCGTAATTTCAATTAAACTAATTGATTATTAGACTTGGAATATAATAAGTTATTTGTTAAAATAGCTATGTACGCATGAAGTTTAATTATAGATCGTTAATTATTGAAAAACATTTAAAATGCATATTGAGATTTATGCAGTGCTGATATGCGTTATTACACAATTAAGTAACATTACGAGGTAAGTAATTGATTTAATTTGTAACGAAATTATATTTGAATAATTCTAGGAATATTTAATAGTATACTCGAGGAATCGTAGATCTTTTTACTTACTACCACAAAATATATGATATTTACTTACGACGATCCAGCCTCCTTGATTTGAAATCCAGAAAAATATATTTTTTTGAATCTGTCAATACGGAAAACACAATTAATAAAACAATATCCTTTTTTCTTTTTAAAAGCTCAGTTTAAAAATTAGTGATTTACTGAATTGTCTATCTAAATAATAGTATTTCAATATTAATTTTCAAATGTTGCATTTTTTGTTATACTGGTTGCAAAAAAGAAAAATGGAACACGAAAATCATAATTTTTTTGAACTTTATACTGTTGGTATAATCTCCAATAATTAACAAGTATAAAGTAAGGTCATATTGTATATCAACCATAATGGTAAACAAAGTTGTTTCCATTATGCAACCCTTTTAAAAGAATATCGCTTTATGCATCTACGATATCATTAAACGTTTTTTGTTACAGCTTGCATGTATACTATTTCATTATATTTCTATCGTTGATACATATATCTTTATTTCGAGCTCTAGAACCAAAAAGATTTTACAATGAAATATGAAAAGGGTATTTTAATGCTTTCTAACATTATTCTATTATTATTTTAACCTAGGACAACTTCCAGGATATGCAGTTTTTTTTCTATCAATCAATCTTCTGTCATTTTTACCGTTGACAAGAAAAAATATTTATTTCATACAACGTTGAACATTTTCAAGACACGATTTAAATGCATTTATTTTAAGTATCAATTATACCTTCATAAAGCTATGATGTGTTGACAAACTCTTTTACTGTTACTTCATTTAAGGAGAACATGTGATGACTGGACCATTAGACTTCAAACAATAATTGAGAAAAACGTAACTTTTTCAGAAACTCAACAATTTATATTATATATACTTTGATTAGCTATTAATTCGCTCTTACCATCACGTTACTATTAATTTATATAATACAAGGCAATTAATTAACCATAAAGCTATTAAGGTAGTAATTTTCTGCTTATTGAAGCAGCCCGCGACAATTATGTTGTCGCTAGGTGTGTACACCTACCTCAGTGGCATACGAGAGATATTTTTATTAAAACAAAGTAATAAATTTAAAATGTATACAAATTATGTTTTATTTATTGACCAATATAATGAAATTCACCACCCGTAAAGATATTAAACACGATAAGTAACTAAGTATCTAATAAAAATAAATTGTCTCTTTACTTGAATGACGGTGGTATTTACTTACATGCTTGACATAATCATTTGTCTTCAGGGGAATTTTGATCTGTTAATCATTTGACATTTTACGTCACCTCTTTTTCAAGCTTTCTTCCGAGAAGTTGAGCTGTTTCCAGATATCATATCAGACAAAAATGCCATATTTTTAATTATAAAAAATAATCGTAAATTACTTTTATCAATTATACTTTATTTATTCACAAACAGGCAACTAGGAATATATTCTTATCCCAATATTTGCTTCGCGTGAGTGACAATAGTTGAAATTAAAAGAAGAAATTTTTGAATTCCACTTTATCGATGTAATAATTCCTTATTTACTCCAACGTATTTAAATATCCATCCATGGCATATAATTAGATTATATTTTATATGTATTGTTCTAAGCTATGTATAAGAGAGGAGACATTTGTTTCACAGGTAAATTATGTTTAAAAAGATCCGATTCTTGGAAAAAAACAAACTCCAGAACTTCGATATGACCGCAAGAAAATTGAATGCATTTTTGAATTATTTTTCCTGAAATGTAAAAGTAATGGAGCTAACAACAAAAATCATTACAGGATGTAAAACAATATGGCAACATAATCATATATGTATATTTTTTATAAAGAATTCACCGAATTGACCCGCATACATTGTCACTTAAAGTGTTGGGAAGTATAATAATTACTTAATATCTGATTTGTAGAAGACAAAATAGGCAGTTATAGATATAAGGTAGAGACAATAGAAAAAAATCTTAGCCAGAAGCTGTTCTTTTTTAAATATGCAAGAATGTTGCCATATCACGTCCTTCGTAATTATTATAATGGCATCAATTTCTTCTTTTAATACATCGATATCTCGGCATAATTTTCGCATCAGGCAACTCGCGACGTCGAAAAAAACTTAATGGAAGGAATCCGGTCACGAAGTGTACGATAAAGACTCTTAATTTTCCATTTGAAATGAGCAGCTTTTCCACGGCGTGCCTTCGAGACTCGCCCGCGCCTGCCAACAACAATTTTATTCCTGGAAGCGGCGGCTACCAATGTAATGTTATAATAACATAACAACATCAAACGCTGCGGCCATTTTATTTAATCGCCAAACACGACAGGTCTGTATCAAGTCAATATTATTGGTCGCTTAAACACGAAGAGTAATTTTTTACGGTCATTATTTTTTTTTTTTTTGCTCAAACATACGCAGGCATGAAAGTTTGAGGGACATCCAAAAATTTATCTATTAGGCATTATAGATAAGACTTAGAATTTGCTATCAAGAAACAATTAACATGTCATGCCACTGACAATCTGTATCAGAAAGTTGTTTCCGGGTCCATGGTGAAGTGGATAACGTTATCGGTATTCGGTTTAATAACTCAGGAGCTTGAATCGCAGTTCCATATTGGGTTTAATCAATAGGTTTTTCAATCGATTTATGAAAAACTGTTGGGAAGTATATATGTCTAAAGTTTTATTTCAGCTATCCGATTTAAAAAAAAAAAGGAACGTTTCGGAAGTGATTAGCTTATTACTAGTCATATCATAATATTTTATACGTCTTAAAAAAAGTAACTAACTAACTAGCAGTTATCGTAGAAAAGCTTCTGTAAGATATCTCAGCGACTAACCCAGATGTTTCACACTGAAAGTAATAAAATCAAAAATATATTCACTTATAAGGCTTACAATGTTTCGTTATGAATATTAATTTCTAATGTATGTTATGTGACGACGGAACTTCTGTTGAAAAATGAAATTGATTTTTTTTGTTTTTGAAAAAGAAAATTCCATAAGTATTAAATAGTGGTGAGCCATTCGCCCAAAAGCCTTGTAAGAAATTATTATATAAATACTGATAACTGATTTTTGGAAATTTTCTTTTCGAATTTAATTCTATTAAACTAATTCTCAAAGAGACGGAACGCGGTGTCACAATTAATGATACAGGTACATTGTATAGTTTGTCATTTGATTGTGATAAAAAAGAAACAACACGCATGTAGTTTTGTAAAAGTTACAAGCTTTTATATTTTTAACAAAAAACATATCAGATTTCTAGCCGATGATTTTGTGGTCATTATTTACCTCGATACGACTCTCGTCTAGCTACCACTTGTTCAAGCAAACGCAATGGCGATCCTTCGTGATAAAAGTCGATAAATCAAAAAACGACTTCCTTAGAAGCCGACCCAGCGGTCGATCCGCGCCGCTCTTTCGATGATCGCCCTTTCCCCGCGGCCGCCGGCGAGGGCGTGTCTCCCATTGTTTAATCCAATCGCGGGAGGCGTGGGTGATCGCTGAGAGCCAATCACGACCACCTTCGAAACTTTGAACATTTGAATTTCGCGGAAACTTACCGCGGAAAATTCATTTAAAAAATTCAATGGATACATACGGTCCACTACGACAATTTCAAATATGATATTTTGATGTCAAAATACGTTTTCCTCTCAATAAAATATATAAAACAATAAGAAAATAACGAGTCAAAGAATTTAAACACACAATAGCGTTGATATTAATTATACAAATCAAATATAAAAAATTAAGCGAGAATGTTACTATCTATCATTCAAACAATGTAAAACGATATTTTTGAAGCACAAGATGAATCAAAACTCGTTATGCTTATGTAAGCTATTCCAGTCAATGTAACTATTTTCATTGACTACGTCCACTCTTTTTCAAATTATCAGATAACTGTTATATTTTATGTCTTTTACATATTTTGTTTTTTATGATTTTTTCCCGCACTTCTACAGTATTTACTTCATATGCTGTATTATTTTGGACCTCCTGGATCCCTTATAGAGGACTTGAGAGGAACAGAAAGATACCATCAATGGTTGTAATTGGTTGGTCAATCTGTCTTGTTCGAAAAAATATATAATTAAAATACAGCAAGATGACCTCTCTACCACCTTGTTAAAAGATATATTGTATGTGAAAAGATACATTATTAAAAAACCTTGCATTTCAATAAAATCCTTAAATGAATTTTAAAAGAAAATAGTACTCAAACGCGTGACCCTGATACAAATATTAATACGTATCATTAAAGCAGCTATTTTAAGAATTATATAAAAAAAAATTATCAATAAAATCTAATGTATGAATTTTTACATTCAAATAATTTCACATCGCGAAATTGATTTATAAATATAAATAATCAAAAAGCACTCAATAAACTTGGGTGTGTCCAAGTCAAATCAAACGGCCGCAATATCAAAACGGTCAGGCTCTAATTCCATATCTTTTATAGAAAATCACAGCTTTTCGGTAAGCTTTATGGTTTTCTCCACATGCCTACCTATTACGCGATATCTAATTTTGGAAATATTTGCCATACAGTTGTTGAGGGCTTAAGTGCTACGATTAACTGCTACGCCTTCGCCTTGAGAAAATTATTGTTTTTTTAGGGAACTCGGTAGCATTAATGTTTTGCTAGTATATTTCATTCAAACGGTCAAACTTTGTATTGAATTTATTTCTTTGATACAGCTTATAGATACTGTTGTTATTTATTAACTCTATAGCTTTAAATACGCGAGCAATGCAAGCCCACATTATATATTTTTTTATTCTAACGCTAAATTTACTTATTTACGATCGATTAAGATTAAATTTTTATTTAAATAAAAGTATATCTATATCTTTATTTAAATTGATGTCTTTTTATAATAATTAATCACACAAATAGCTTTCACCAAAATAATTAAGTGTAACAATTTTAAGATCTCAAATAGTGTTACTATACTTTTTTGTTCAAATACATGAACGCGTGTATGTAATGTAATTATTTACTTAATCTATCTTATTTGAAATTTCTACTGTTAATCTTTGTACATTTCCACGGGGTTTGTCTCTAACGACCCGGATTTTTACATTTCAATTGTATGTCATAATAATCAAATCAGTTGTTATTAAAATTATTGTGGATTTATATTTAGCTCCCAGCCGTAGGGTTTTTATTTTCTCTGTAATTCGTCTTGTATATAACTAATGCAAACTATTTATTGAGTGTTAATTATATTGCATCCATGTGACACAATGCTTGATAATGCCTTAAGAGGAAATCGGGTTCGTGAGTGGAAAAGCATATAAAAAATTATAAAGATTCAAAAATTTCAATTGGGTATCGAAATTTCATCACTCTCTCAGTCGATGTCTTAAATTACAATATATTCCATTTAAATCTGAATTTAATTTGTATTGTGAAAGTTTTATTCGTATTATGTCGCTTTTAACTGCATTGTGTAATAATATCTATAAAAATAGGGTTTCTGAATTATAAATCACAAACAAAATACCTTAATATAGTAAGGCCGTTAAAAACATTAAAGAAATGTATTTCCGAGATATTTTCATTTATTGATTGTTTGAATTAGACGCAACGAATTGTTGGAATTTAGACGTTTTGGTATCTCTTTGTTTCTTATCCAAATTTCACTATAATGAGCAAAGCTAATTAAGGGACAAATAATATACATTGTGCTTACTTTTTGATAATCAAAACAATCTAATACTTTACCTAGTGACATATATTATAATTATCGTAGGTAATTGCAGCAGTTTGCAGGAAATGATCATAAATATCGATTATATAAAATTGACATTTATTAAACAGATATTTGGCATATTTATAGAATGGACGGCTAATTTATAATGTAACAATCCAAGAAAAAGATTGAGATTATTAAATCAATTTTTGTTCAAGATTTGTTCGTTGACATAAAACAAAAATGATTCCATTATAAAATGTGATGTGATGCATTAAAAAAAACCTACACTAGTTGTTGATGAAGTCTTTCTTGTACCTGGTTATTGTTTCATATTCCAGTTTCTAAGTTTAATCTGAGACGTTCAAGTGGCCTTCTCAATAAAATTTGTGGACCATACATAATGAGGGTAGTTTGGGAAGGACCGCTCGCAGATAGTGGATAATGAAGCGAACAATTTGCATGCATTAACTGCACCGCACTGAACAACCAATGAATCCGAAACTGCCGAACCGCGAAGAGACGTCATCAAAGTGGCATTGGGGTGCTGCACTTTAAATAAAAAGGTTATCAATTTCAATGTGATTATAACATTAATCGGCTTCTGTAGCGTAGGGATGAAATATCTGCTTATCATTCAGAATATTACGATTCTAATACATTAGACGACGCCAAGTTCGAATAATGTACATCTGCAAATATTTTTACATATTATATAATTGAGATTTTAGAAATAACGATTTTGTAATGAAATTATATCATCAACTAACTTTCTTTTTTTCTGTTAGAATAAAAATTAATAATTATGAGGATACCAATCTAGATTCTCTCTCTATAAAACACATTACATAAAATAAGTCACTTTTTGCAATTCAAGCCCATAAAATTTTAGGTTTTGTCAACTGTCAACTGTTGAGCCATTGCCTGGTAAATTGATTCATTAAAAAGACTCAAGATGACAAAATCTACTTAAAAATTTAAAGCAATATCAGATAATAGAAATCGTTTTAAATCATGACTTCATGGAATATAATTGTATGAGTTTTTCTTAATGGCATCACCATGCTCAGACTGGTTCTATACTTTGGAAGAAGAAACGATTTATTTTGATCAATTGACGATTATTTATTCTTAATATTATAACACAAATGTTTCGGAAAGAACAGTCAAACAACATTAATTTTAAGATTTCGTACCTAAACAAGTAATCTTATTTTATAACATGATTCACTAAGAAACTGTTTTCTATAACGATATTTGTCAAACTTTTATATCTCACGGTACACTGAGGAAGGGCAGCTTTTATCGTGACATAATATTATACAAATAAAAATGTGTAAAAATTAACTAAAAAATAAAAAAAGCTTTAAGAACATTCTTAAAAAGCTGACCACATATAAAATTGCTTTATGAATGTATATTACGTAATCCAGACAAGGTAGAAAAATATTTATAAGTAGGATCAATTAAATTTATGGTTGTTGCAATGAAATAAAAATGCATTTCTACAAAGAAATAACAGCTAAAAGTAAAACTTTATTTCTATAATATGATAACAAAGAAAAAGATAATTTATGTATGCCTAAAAATCAATTTACTTAGGTCAAATAGTAGGGGGTATATTAAATGATTCTTTTCTATCTGATAATTATTTTAGCATCACGCCGCATTCAGATTTAAAAGTAAATTTCCGTCCATAATGTTTTTACGTTTCATCCAAGAATAGCTTTTGTATCCAAAGTAACAAAAGTTTGTACTATTGTAGGCTATTTTTTCTATAATTACAGAAAAAATTCTTCGTATAACATGTGAATATTGAAGCAATAACAACAATAAAAAACACATATAATATAATATAATACTTGGATATATTGACCCTAATTATTTATGATTAATACGAATGCCACTGGGGCCTTCTTTTCAGGCGTCGACCAAACCCGAAATACGGACGCCGGCCAGCAAAGACCTCTATAATTATCCTCTGTATGGAAATACAATTATTTATTCTGGCTGGAAACCGAACCGAGAATGCCCTGTATGGTAATAATATAATGATGATGACAAATTGGTTTGTGCGATTCACCAGAAACTGATCATTAATGTTTCTACGACGCAGTTATTCACACTTGATCCTAGTTATATGGATAACGAGTAGTAAGATTTTATTTAATTGTGATCACATATATTGTATTAGAACACTGAGTGGTTTGAGTTACATCGCGCAAGTTTTTTTCTATTTTAATCCGAAATTTTTTGAGTTGAGTAACTATATTACAACACGGTGAAAAAAAGCAATGTGTATAGATAGTAGTATACATGACATATAGTCGATAACTGTTCGGCTTCCGCCTTTATCCATATATTTTTCTATCAACTACATATCTTATAATGTTTTTAGAACTAAAATACACTGCTGTTTTTTCAGCGTGTTATAATGGAGTTCTACCAAGTAAATGCAAATTCAACCAATATAGAAAGTCATTGAAACAGTATTCGTCTGAACTATTATATTTAATAATCACTTAACCCGAACTTCCCAAGTTGGAGGCCACAAATTTTCATTTTCAACATATATTTTTTCAGTGAGACGTCGATAATCTTTTTCAGATTTAGGATGGCCGTGGTATGAAAACATTTGGAAAGCACTGCACTATATAAATATTATTATCCAAATCATTGAATTGGCATTAATATTAGCTGGCTTTGAGAAAAAGTCTACCATATCCAATATTTTTATATAATATTCATGAATATTAAGTTAACAATTTTGAAGACAAAATCTTCATAACTACTAACACATTTACATTTGATGCGATAAAACGTATTGTAGTATACCTGCATTTAACATCGAAATAAGTGAAACAGGTTTCATTCGTGTCCACATGTCGTTGAAAATGAAATCGTATTTCATCACTCTTTTAATGATTCAAAACCGTTATGTTTCAAAAGAATCTATAATATGTAATGTGTACTGATGAAAATTTTACAGGCATGTGCTTTTACAAATTAAAATTTTCTACTTCTACCAAATCTACGCTAGTTTTGCTATTTTTTACTTAACTTTTTAGAAAAATATAAAACAATAATACAAGTTGAAGGAATACTGAATAAAATCTATCTTTATTTAACAATGTCTAATTGGATGGTCTTTGTGAAAGAAATAGTTTATCCTTCTGTTTACGTTGTGAAACAATGTAATAAAAAATTTGCGAAAAACAATAATTTTTATTACTTTTAAATACAAAATTTGATCGTTTCGTTACCATTTCGTTATATTTAATAAGTATGTAGAAACTATAATGCTGTTGTGAGAACGTAGACCGGCACAACTATAAAAACCGTTTAACTATAAAAATTAAAATAATCACCCAAAAGAGTTCGTTCCGTTGAACACTGGGCGCTCCGCCCTCCTCACACCAGGGCCCCCCGAGGCGGTTATGCCCCTTTCATTTAAAGGAGTGCCCGTTTTTGATTCGGCTCTAAAAAAAACTCACCGACGAATATTTCACTCAAAAATCTACATACTTGCAGACGTTAAGATCGATATATTCAAATTGTTAGGTATTTATTGTTACTCTTTCCACACAACTCCTCGGGTCTTTTTGCATCCGATCAAATTATGATGGGCGCATTAATTTAATGATACTTTTGATTATATACTTTGGCGTTCAGAAAATCTCGCGGCCATTTTGAACGAATGGGAAGTCTCGTAGGAAAATCTTCGTATTCAAATGCCGGATTTTAGTCATCAGCAATTTACTATAACCAAGGAACACTTTTGTATCAAACAAACCGATTAAATCGGTCATCTCATTTACATTTCTATGCGATAACATTTAAATACAGTCAGGCTTAATGGCTTCGTAGAAATTTTAAATGACTCTGTGATGGACTCATTGATCATAAATTCCAATGATCACCGATCAGAACAAATCAATACGGACGTTGAACAACTATATTTCTAACTTACAATGTAAAAATTTAACGAAATTAAATTTACGATTATTTTCTTTCTGACTTTGAAAAAAAAACCTAGTTATTTGAGATGTTCACATTATAAATTTTAGTAAATGTCGTTTTTGTATACCCTACAAAATAATAAGCCTAAACAATATATTTACTTTGTTGTCTTGTATATACGTATTTCTTGTTCGATTTTTAAAAATATTGACGTATCGATATTTCGCTTTTAATCAATTTATTTGACTGTTTATTATTAACAATACACGTTATCATGTGTATGTTTTAAGCAAATTATTTACCAAGGAATTCATAGATTATTCTATATTTTTTATCATCTGATGAGTCCAGTAACATATTGATTTATACCGAAACATTTTTGATACAAGCTTTATGGTCTTGAAAGCGAGGGATGACTGGTTTGCTACAATAACTACATTTTTTTTCATTTATGTATACATATAATATTACCATACCCGAAAAATGTGATCTAGATTAATTGATTTCATAGTAAAATATTGGAGAGATGTTGGCAATTTGGATGCGTTTTTTTTCAGATACAAGAAAATAAGCACAAAACTTTTAAGAAATTTTCATATATTGTAAAAATAATCCTCTATTCGTCTTTATGTAATCACAATTATCTCAAAAAATCTGTAAAAAGGGTTTGAATGAAAGCACACGTGGAAAAACATTGCAGCATTAATAATTTCTTTTTCGTAAGATATTGCTGTGAATATATAATAATATTATAGTAATAAATGTAAAATACAGAGGGTTTTAAAGATAACAGATATATTAAGCTTTGAATTATAACAATTGTACAAAATTCATACAAAACTTTATTCGATAGCACCTTGTAAAAAATATTATTTCTGCTATGATAAAATGTTCCACTAGTGGAGTGGTGAAAGTGGAAAAAGTTAAAAGTACTTTTTTTATAAAATGCACACTCGAAACCTTTCTATATTCGCAATATAACGGCAGCACAATTTCAAAAATTCACCCTTATCCGCACTTTATTAAAGATTATAGTAATTTGGACGTCACACATCACCCCTCCCGTCGTTAATTTGACAGGGTTACATTATATCTTTAAGTTACATCCATTGTAAGACGTGATTGAATAAGAAACGGCATTGTGCTTAGAGCGTATTGAAGCCAAATCATAGTATCAAAACAATGGCGCCCTTTCTTAGGCGATTTTCACGCCGGCGGGAAACGGCCGGAAACTACACGCGCGAGCCGCTCATTAAAACCGCGGGAAACCTCCACGTGGCACCAGATATCTTCTTTGTCACTGTAACTTGGAGTTGAAACACGTGATTTTGAATTATTGTTCCAGATCAAATGCATACACCTTTAAATGAAATGAATAAGAAAAATTATATACCAAAGAAAAGGGCTGGCGACAATTTGTAACCTTTTGTTATAACGAGCGAGTAAGATGTTTTAAATTAAAAAAAAACACAATTTCAAAAATATTATACTATAAAAGAAATATATTCTAACGATTTCACAATCTGGTTAGAACAAATGAATTCATCACAATAACATGGCATTTTAAGTAGATGTGATAAACTAACTATAGCTCCATTTGAAAAGTTTAAGCAAAGCGTGAAAATACATTTCAGGAATTGAAATTTTTAAAATTTCGTCATATCATACTTACTATCAAGACTTTTGCAATGTGCTCCATTTGAAATATGACGAGTGAAAAATTACGAAAGTATTTTTGATTTTATCACACAAAATTTATAAATATTTTATTGTTAATTTATGATAAATGGAGGAACTAACAGAACAGGCAAACAAGACTATAGCCCCTCAAGAACGTGATTTTTTTTTAGATAATTGTCAGCCTTGGCACTATACAGGTTTTGTTTTTATTGCGACATTTTGAGAAGGATCATATACTCAAACAATTATTCAGAAATTGAACTTCTGCGCCACAAAAGATTTAGAAGAAAGGTACGTACTTTTGGCGGTATTTCGTGGCGCCGTAAAAGTTAACTAACCTCTCATTCGTTGCCGCAATAAATTTAGAAATAACACGTAACGATCTCTCTGGCGGGATAATAAGTAACAGCTATATAAAGATTTCCTTTCAAGATGTCAAAAGTAGTTTGCTTGTTGTAATGATTGTGTTGAAACAAAAAACTGTTAATGTATGCGTTAACTATTGAGAAAATAAAGCGTAATTAAAAATGGTTGTTTTATTGCAGTACTTCGGCCTGTTAATCAGTGATAAATCATACTTCTTCAATATTTCGGCATTTCATTTGTGACACAAATAAGGCAAAACTTCTATCAAATCATATCAGCTTCTCAAAACGCCGTCGTATATTTCATCAATGGTCATTAAGAATCAAGACAAACGAAATTCATTTTTCTGGAAGAAGAGAGAAATCTAGAAGCATTTTTAATATCGACCGTCATAAAAAACCTGCAATCATATTATTCATTACTTGAATTCGGAATTCCTGATAAGACCAAAGTATTGTTCATCCTTATTCCCTACTATCCCTTGTTTTCAATTATTAAGAGGTATACGGATGCTCTCAGCTTTCGCGAGTGCCACAACTCGTAATTTTAAAGTTACTCCGTCAGAATGAATTGATTGAATAAGTGATAATTATTTATAATCGATATAGAGACTAAATCAATGATATTTTCATACAATAAAAGGAAATTTCATGCGTGTGCTATGAACTCATATCGTATTGTCATTAAGACAGAATAATTGCCAGCTAGTTGCAACCATTATAACATCAATGAAAAGATTTTATTCTAAATCATTTTTCCCGGATTTTATCTAGTTACAGGGTATTTTTTAAAGTTAATCATAAATTATATTAATTGACACTCTTGATAATTTTCGTTGTAAAATGGAAACTGCGTGAATTAATCATTTCAATTATGGTCAAATGCAACATGACTTAAAGCTAAAGTAGCTATCGTCATCTGGTTGAAGCTAAAATTGATACTGCAATTACCAGTTAGAATTTTTTAACAAATAACGCACGAATATTATAGCTTTCTTGTAACATTTCTTTCATATTGTACAGTAGCTAAAAAATATCATGGTTTTTCTAAATTATCTAAAAACATTTATACGGTAAAATTCTATATTCTTTGTAATGATATAAAAATGAAGATGAACTTTATACTATATTTTCGTTCATACAAATGATATAATTCATTCGATTTTAAAACGAAACAAACTATTTTTGTGATACTAAAATGAGTCAAGCGTTTTTTAATGTTGCCAAGATTTATCTTTTTGCGTTTTATTACGAATTATTAACCTGCAACAGTTTTAACTATTCTACCTGGAACATAATAAGACGAAGCGCTTTTTAAATGCGATTTTCCAAAGCACCCTGTTATATTTTATGAGAACCAACATTGTTGTATTGTGTTTTTAGTGAGTGGTGTTTATTTTGAAATCTAAATGACATTTTGATGACCATTGGCTACCACCTCACAGGCCCGCAATCCAGTAACGCGAACTCATATTTTTTGTTTTAAAATATATAATAGATGGTTGAGTTTGTATATATACTATTCATACAACAATGCTTCTATGTTAAGATCATGTTTAAAAAGTAATACACCATCAGAAAGCTGTGCTCAATTACAAGTCATAGAAGATATGTTTTCTTTTACATTTTGGGTTTTTTTTTATGTTTGATCTTATTATCTATTTTATGTTTGGTATTGTTAATTCCAAAAGTTATTTATTATTATTCTACATTTGTTTATCTCACGTGGGTTGATAATTAAAGCTATTGCTATATATAAATTTGATTTGTACGGAACAAGACTTGTGTTTTACGGAAAATTTTAATGAAAATATTGATGGGATCACAGACAAAGTAACATTAACACCATATACTGCATATCTTTCTAGCCGTGTGCGAGCTATCTTCTATTTCCCTTGATGGATTTTCAATTTGGCATTTAACAAACAAATATTTTATCAACTTATTACACATTCAAATCAGAGTGCTTTAAATTATATAACCATGGACATTACAAAAAATTATACTAAAAAGTCGTATCCGTAATATATTATCAAAAATTGACGTGCACACTTTGATGCTGAGGATGATTCTATATCAAAAATGATTTTGATCATTTTTTTGTTGACTGTAGGATTTTTGTCGCTAGTTAGAAATTTTTTACTACTAAACTGTCTCATTTCTGCGAGATTGATTTACATTTATCCCTATATATGATAAGTTTTTGATTTTTTCGTTTGACTAAAGATTGATTCATTTTCAAAAGCAGTCACTTTCTTAGGGATCAAATATCTTCAACCTAAGTCGACAACTTCTTTTCCAGAAATAGAGGATACGTAACGAATGTAATTTTAATTGGTAAAAACGATTGTCTTTTGATTCGTGTTCTACCAATTGATGGATTGACGACGTACTCTTTTTTTGACGGTTTCATCATTATTTAACAATCATTATCACGAGATATATTACAATTGTTTCATTTATTAGAATCGTAGTTACTAAATTTTTGATTCTATTTTAAATCTAATTTATATGGAATCATAATCAACGAAAACAATTTATTGCAAAATCTATGCCAGTCTAGCCCTGGTAGATTTTTTTCCATCAAACGACTTCAATTTAAATGCCATTTGGAAGGTTTACATTATCGCGGCAAATTATTCATATTGGTCAATTCATTTTAAATGTGGACAATACCACGCCCCTTCCAGTCGATAGAAAAAGATATAATTAGCTCGTAAGTATATGGGTGGCACTTAATTAATTATCTCGATAACGCTTTTTATATTGCCCACAATAAACAGGAGGCATATGACCAATGGCCATCGTAATTTGTCGCGATGCTTACGTAACATTATTTGTTGGCATTATTATCGATGATGGACGAGGGACTTTTACATAGTTTTATTGTGTAGTTAAATTATGAAGCTCGTTAATGGAAAATGGACTGTTAATTGATTTTTAATGTTCGTAATTTAATTAAAGCGTTACATAGATGGACAAAGACATTGACATACACGTGTACATAATTCCTGGATAACAAAAATGACATGATTGAAAATAAATCACATGTATTTTACCTTCACGCCTCTTAAGTTTATTGTGTTATTATAGTAAGTTACTGTTAATGTTACTATTTATTTACGCTATTAGCATTATTGATTTTCAATTATTATTTTAATCGATTGAATCGAATTTCAACTATTAAAGATTTGATTAAAAATTATTTTGTACATAAATTATTGCTCATTGTTATTTATAAATATAAACTATATTGAATAAAATAAGGGGTGGCAAACAAAAAATTTAATTAGAAAATTGACTAATTAATAAGGAAAGCATATCACTGTGGTCAGCTGACAAAATTTTCAATTTCTGTCTATTAAAATTCAACTGAAATCAATCAACTATGAGCAGTTATACTTAATCATTTACGACTTACAGATTTTTGCTTTATCTTTCATTTAAAATTTATTGCTGAGATATTAAACAATCTAAGTTATTTTATGACACTGAGTTTTTTTTAAGATGTATCAATACTCACAGAATTATTATTCCATGAAAATGAGGTAAAATAAACGTATATTTAGTTTAGTTTTATACAGATGTAGATTTTTATATCTATTTTGAACGTTTCAGCTTAGTTCTTGAAATATCGTATCATTTTGTATTCATTATTAATTTTGTGTAAAATAATTAGTAACAATACATTTCGCAATAAAGAAACTTACGACATTTGTTAGAAACAACAAATGAATGGAAAAAAATTTAAAAAAATCATTTCTCTAATACTGTTAAAAAATAAATACATGTAAAAGAATATATCACAGATTATATAGTAGTATATACCCAACAATGTAACTATAACTCAATACATTATAATCAAACAGAAATGAGCAAAATAGAAATATATATGAATAACATGAATGTCAAAATAAGCTTAGTAATTTATCGATGAAAACGCTAAATGAATAAATTCCCAAATCCCCGTGTTTTTTCCCGATTTTGTCGCGCTATAAATACACATATTCACAAAGCCTTTCCCGCATTTTGTCGTCGATGTCTTTACGAATTCAAGATCCGGCCCCGGGTTCAAATCCAGAGGCGTTTTCAAAAGCCATAACTCCTCTGACCATTGTGCTATGTTTGCCGCATAAAAACCACTTCTTTATTATTTATTACAAACTTTTGCCGGCGAGAGGTCCGGACACAGTCCTTTGTGAAATGAAGAATACTCCGAAAGAACCAACGTATATCAGCATATAATATTAATATAAGCATTATTTACGGAGGGAGACCGGAGAAAACTTTTCGAAATAAATTCATGAATAATCTGGCTCGTGGAAAATGAAATATTTCCGTTTCCAACATAAAAAATAATTCGATATACAAATAATGTATTCTGAAAAAGTAACATGAAAATAATATGTAAATTTTATCAATCTGTATCAAACATTGAAACACATAATAGAAATGAATAAGTGAAATTAAATAGTATGTATTGACAGTGGTCGCTGAAATTCCACCAATTGCACATTCGTTGTAACAAAATCGCATTCATACAAACACATCGTTTTTGTCATTTGACACATCACAATATAAGTTAGACTGACAATTAATTTTGTTGCATTCTTTTCTTATTTATAAAAAATTTAAAATCATCAAATATCGTCACATAAACCTTGATACTAAGCTTGTTCATTTTTAAATATTAGTTAACTGAGCAATACTTCTAAATAAAAGTGATATGCGGATAGTGTATATCTTAGTGCTTTCATATTATTTTGAGTTGTAATAGAAAAAAAAAACATTTCAAATGTTTACCCCTGTTATTTAATTTTTATTGGGAGCGAGTGCGATTTACTAAGGATATATAAAACATTTTTAGATAGTCGGAAGAAGCGATTATAAATAAAAAATATCACTAACATATTTTTATAATACTTGTATTTATTGCTCAGTTTTTAGACTTCGGCGATGTTTTGAATTAATTTGTAATGAAAGGTATATAAATCATTGTTGACCGTAATTCAAAATAAACTATGTAAATCAATTAATTAAAATGTTGTAAGTTGGAAATATGTTCGTGTATCGTACATCGCTTATATATTCAAAAAATTTATTAGCTAATATTATATACCTCGTATAAAACCTGCAATGCATAGTCGGTCAACCAAAAATATTTAACCTGAAAATGATAGTCAAAATGATTCGAACAAGAGTCACGTCGCAACTGTAGTTCTCTTAGGAAAGACTCTTGTGACAGGCAGACAGACGAATACATGATATTTTCTACTACATAGTTTGTATAGCCAAATATCCAATATATATATTATATGTGTATTCAACTTTGCTTAAGTTAAAAAAAAATCCACATTTGACCTTCTTTGACTTCATTATGTTACATTATTACAATAAATACCGAAAACAATAAATATTTGCGGCATGTTTTATAAAGTCCGTTTATGAAATATTGTTTTTTTTTTAAGCAATTGCTAATCAATTAGCATTTATTTTTATTACATATACGCTACTGCAGTGAGTAGCTACATATAACAGGGAGGTACTTCTATGGAATACAAGCCAATGGCGTACGTCAGAGGTCCAAGTCACGCAAGTAGCCAACAACTCGAGAATATTATCTTTTTGCTTTGCTTCTCGCTACCCTCCAAACGTTACCGACCGAGAGTAAAAAGGAGGGAAAGCTCAATTCACCATAGCGCCTGCATATGTTATAAGGCATGCCTCATGAATATGCTAAGTAGAAAAAACCACAGGAATATTGAAGCACGACATAGGTGGGGATTTACCTCAACGGCGATAAAGGTAAACGTTTCTTTTGATGTGTTTGACTGAAGTTTTCTTTATCACGTCTGAGATCAAAGGTGTTCGATGCAAAAAGAGAAAATGTTGAATTCAGAAATCACAGTTAAATAACCTCGATAGAAAAACGTCATGTAAAATTATTTAAGTATTAAAGTTAATTCGTAAGCATACTATCGAGGCACAATAATTGATTTTCTAAATGTGGCAGGCGTTTATTTATGCCTTTGTGTTTTATTTTAAATGAGTTGATCAAAAATATCTGATTAAAAATAAAACGCAGCTATTAAATACAACGAAAATAAAACACCAATATGTTAAAAACTACCAAAAATTAAATAAAATTATAATCGAATGCTTTATTTTATATGTCAAATTGTTAAAAATATTTGACATCTCTTGATTTAAAACTGTTAAATACCACAATAATAAAATTAAGTATTAATTAACTCTCAAAAAATAAATTGATATCGACAGTGGAAAATTCTCTTGCCTTAGGTTACTTTTGACGTTACGCTTACATTACATCAAGGATTTTACGCATGTTTATTGTGTCAAATAAAACAGCACTGATCCTTTTATTTCATATCTATTTTAAATATTTAAGACGATATCATAACGTAAGTATTTTTTTTCTGTTTAAAATCAGTTTTTATTAGCGTTTGGTACACTACAGACAAAAACAGGTATTATAGAAAAATGGAACATTATCATATAATAAATGATAGTACCAACAGGTCCTATTCATTCAACACTCACGCGCACACACACACACTCTTTTTGTCTGCGGATGGTGCATCGTGCATGATTGCAGTGTCGTGCCCGTGTTATAGACTGATACATCAAGTCAAATATAAATATTGTCCTGTTTAAGCAAAACAAGAGCATTGGATGAATAGCGCATACTGTTATTAATATTAATGATACCTAAAAATAAATTTGATTTGCCAATATGCATACGTATATTTGTTTTTTTTTGACGTGAATTTCATTTACGTACTAAATAAATATTACCATGATTCAGAGGAATTTTAGGCTTTATCAAAGTTCTTAATTACTTATATTTCTATTTTGTGGGATTATAATGCTTAATTTTCACTGAAAGAGTATATTGTCAGATAATAGTCGAATACTTTAGTATCGTCTTGGTCAATTTGACAACGTGACAGAATGCTTAACTAGTACATTGCTTGAAAATGTTTTGTTAAGTGTTTCCATACTGATGAAAAAATCATTTGACTATATTGCGGGACTGTCGTGAATTGACCGGACTGCAATGAAAAGATCGGACCAAATATTTTGATAGCAATGCCTAGTCTGCTCCATCGACCTCAATAATTGGTCGGTCAAGCCTAAAAACTTTTAAGATTATTGTTATTATGCGTTGGCTAGACGTTGTGTGAAATAACAGAGCGCAAGCATGGCCGCCTTCAGGGAAACTTCAGACATTTGATTGTAACCGCTTAAATATGCTAACATCAATGTAACGTCAAATGTGCATACGTAAAATATCACACTATATTTAAAAATTATAGGATATCATTTTCCGTTAGTTAGATAAATGGTAATAATAATCCTATTTCTACAATTAATTCAACAATTATTCCCCCGAAGTCTTATCTCATATTGAAAAATTATTTCACTCTTCCCACTTTGATTTCGTTATTGTTAGTGATTTACAATAATATTATAGTATGTATAAAGCTATTGAAATTCATTGACAAATTAAGTTGAATCGAAATCCATGGTCTTCTCGTCAGCCTCTGTATTTTTTTTTGAATCGACTCTTAAAATAGGTATTTTATGGAGATTTTTTTATCAACGACCAAAATATTATTAAGTTCTGAATAATATCGTTGTTTAATGATATTTTTGCGATGCCTATTTTCCTTTTGATAAACCGTGATAGTTAAATTTACATAGGCTCATACTATTGAATAGTATATTGTAAAACAAAAATAATTGTTATTGAATAGAAATATAAATCCTGCATTACAATATTCACCATATTATTAGTGGAAAATGAGGATTAAAGTGTTTTGTGTTCTTTACGTCCCATCTTGAAGAAATGATTTTTATAGAAATTGGAAAACATGCCTTTTGAAGCAGTTTTCTTTGTTTACTGATTATCAATACACAAGGTATTATGGTATTATGGATAATCTTTAATGTTACTTTTTGTAGCAAATCTAATTTTTTTTTCAATTGAAAAATGTGTAAAATACTTCATATTCTCCAAATTTCTGATCTGTGGCCGTAGTTTCTACTAAATTAAAATTTACTATCAACGATATACAGCTTTTCTAGTGATTGAAATTTTTTATTCCAAAAATAAATCCAATTATAATATTCCTTAAACAGGTTTAATGAACTGGAAGTTTTCAGACGGTAATCAAATAATTGTTTTTACGTAACTCACTACATAACTCCTTTCATAACTATTTCGGATAACTTCATCCAACAATGCGACACATGGCTCATAGCTAATGAATTAACTATATTTATTTGTCTGTAATTAATAATTAAGTAACGACTTATGGACGTCATCATATAAAATGCTTGTATAGTAATTTTGTGCGAGTAAATTCAATTAAAGATGGGAGTTAGCGCCCATTATTAACAAAGAACGACGTTTTATTCCAGGAATCGGTTAAAATAATTGCAACTAAGTAGAAACGTTATTATTTTTTCTACACAAACATAAAACGCAGTGGTTGAAAGACCTGCACGCGAAACTGCAATAAAATTACAAGCACTCTCCCAACAAATTATTTGTAATTTGCATCCTAGCTATGTTCTATTGAGAGCCTGTAGAGACTTAAGATTGATAAAAAGCGCACTTAGGCATTTACATCTACTATTTAAGTGTGATATTTTATAAAGATAAACTACAAAAAAATAGTCTACGAACCCATAACCTCGTCTTATATAACATATAATCAGACCGATTAAATAATATTTTCAAAAATACATAGAATAATATTTTTACATTTCTTGTAATATTTTGTTAAAAGATAATTTCAAACTTTTCAAGTAAACATTTTTGCACAATAATCAAGCCATTGTTGCTAATTTTGCCTTCTAGGCTTGCTCATTTTGAATTTTAATTAGTGTGCAAATAAAAAAACCTAAATTTCTAAACCAAACTTAGCAATCAATATATCGTAGGCAAAATAGTCCTTGATATTTTAATAATTATGATAAACTTGGCTATTTGTTGTTAGTAGTGAATAACTATAGAGGCAATATTGCCTAACTGGCTTTATGTGTGGTTTTATTTTGGATAAACGCGGTGCAATTATTTGTTCGTAGCACTGAAATTCTAAACAATTTACTAAATAAATAACCTCTATAACTATCTGTGAATTCTCGCTCTATTTACCAATTATATTTATATATTTGCTTAAAAAATAATATTGTGAGTTAACGAAATAAGTTTTTATCTCAATAAAAAAATAGCACGCGTGCTTTAATTGATTCAATCGAAAAACTATGAATTTACTGGTATGAGTAATTTAATTTTTATTTATAATAATATTCTATAAAAAGAGCGCAAGACATTGGTGAAAAAAGAAAATTAAATTCCCATTCAAATATAACAACAGTCATATTGTATTATATAATATAATGGAAAAGCCATAAAACTTTTAAGTGTTATTGAAGATCAATACAATATGTTAATAAAAATATTTGCATATAATAAAATTACAGTTTTTAGTGTGTATCTCGCGGTAAAGTTACACAACATTATTCCGTTAACAAGTCCCAAGAACGTGATAACGCAAAAAAAAATCATAATAATTATTTATTCATATTGTTTCGCAGGCAACAAACAAAATAACTTCTTTATCCGACACAAAAAAATATTATTAAATACACTGTACTCATGGGAGATCAAATATACCGACAAATCAAGTGAAACACACTTTAAAACCTCCTCCGTGGTACATAAGAAATATAAGGAATGATTGCTCTCAAATTTATACTTGCATAAAATACCTATTTAAATTGGATAATACTATAATAATATAAAATGATACGTTTGATCCCTGACCGATACTTTTATTATGCGAGCAACGTCATTGGCGTACAGTGCATTATAAAAAATGCTTGCGTAGTTTTTGTTATTAGATTACCATCGCAGAATCGTTTTAATTTATCCGTCACGATAAGTTTATGTACAGCTAAAGAAAAAATACTTTTTATATTGTGTATATGTAAGTTAATTGAAAAAAGGATTCATTCGCGGAATCGAATAAAATTGGTAATTTGTAGTATAATACATGTTTTTCATAATCAGTTGTGATAGATAAAAATGGTATTTTTTTCTCTTTGTGTAAAAATAAATAGTATAATGTGTCATTCTGTTGTTGATATTAAATTGTATTAATCAAAATCACACGTTTAAGACTATACACCAAACTGGAGTAATATTCTGACCAATAATTATCATAATGAGAAAAATCATTAAAAATAAATCACGTTTTAAAATTTATTTGAATCATCACAAAGCATTCCGGGAAAATGAATCTTTTTTACAATACATTATGTGCAGACTATTTTCAGTTGTTATAACAACAATCGTAGAGTGTTTTTCGGCCGGTTTATTGTTGTGTAACCATAGACACGACTGTCTATGATGTTTTTGGTAACCGGACGAATCTCATCATAACTAATGAACGCGGTGTTTAATCAGCACAGCGACAAACCAGCACAACTAAAATCAGAACAGTAAAAATTCAACGCATGGAAAAATAAAACACATACTTTTTCGTTTTATCTTTTTTCAATTATTTAAATAGACGTATATAATAAAATATTTTTAAAGAACTATACTATGTAATACTGTAAATTCAGGTTGTTTGGATATTATATACAATTAATTTACATATTTAGCGATTAAAACACTCTTAGAAGGTTTAAAATTTTATTTAGTACTTATGATCGAAATTTTATAATGATAATAAGAAAATAAATAAAACATTAACATAGACTATTTTTTTATAAAATGAATATGCACGTAAAACTAGTGGTGTGTATTGAATATCTTCCCTAAGTAAAATTTTTACTGTTCTGAGTATAAATATGTTGAATTGTCCCTGTTCTTATTTGTTCTGTTATGATTTTTAACGGAACAGATGATTTAATACAACACCGCTCTTTCATTACAAGCTATGTTTAGATAAAACGAAAAGTTTACTTTAAATACCCATAATTCACCATCCGTATTATTTTTTCTTAAGTAGGAGATTACTTTAAATTTACATAAAAATTGACGATTGTTTTCGTAATATAATAGAATCCCTAAATACTCTGAATTGGTATTTTTTTCGTATGCAGAAAAGTGTCATTTGTACGCCACTTTTATAAAGTAATAAAAGCTCATAATATTATTATTTCAACGCTACTCTGAAACCTAACAGTCGTATCGTTGTTAGATAGGCGATTTTATGCAAATCAGATAAAAATTGGACTTATCCACGTCTCACCATAACAAAATGAGTCTTATTCTTTTTGATATGATTATAATAATTTGAAATTGAGTGAGAGAGAAACGCTATATCTCATACTTTAACTCTTTAAGATCACGATTGACTATGGTTACAAAAGTTTTTGATTAAATAGCCACTGCTTAGTTTCCATATTTTCTGAAAAAAATGAATATAACAGTCGTTCCTAGATTGATACATACTAAATATATTTTTCAAATATTATAAGAACAATCACGTCGATTGAGAATATAACTATTTATTGTGATATTTCATCGCCCCCTCTACATCCTGTTTTTAGGATAAGTTGCCTACAAATAATATGAATAAAAAAAATATATTTTAAAATTTCACCTCGAATGCTATCGAATAATAAAATGGTATATAGTTTTAGGGTACATAATATGTAAATAAAGTACGAAGTGAGGTTTAATTTTAGTCATAAATATACATAAAACTAGAGTATCTTCTCTTCCTTCGTGTTTTATGCATTATCAACACTCTCAGAAGTGGGTTATTTCCACATAAAAATACACATAGAGCTAACTTTTGGTAATTATAATTACGCGGGAATTTTTATTTTAAGATCTTTCGAATCTCATTATTTTCAAATTCTACTAGAACAAAAATAAATACTCAAATCATTGTTTTATTGATTTCGTATGAAATGATATTTTACGAGATCTATAATTCACGGATAGTCTTTTTTATCTAAATGCACCTGAAATACCTATCTATCTATGCCTTTTATTCAGTGAAACTTTGTGAAAGCATTATTCGGTTACTAAATAGTAATCCTTTTTATATCTTTTCTATAGCAATAAATCTTAAAGGCTTAAAATTGTGTGAAAATATTGGAGAGATTCTTAAGCCAGTATACACATGTAAGTATTTACCAAACGTGGAATGTTATAATCTTCTCATAAATTCCTGGAATGATGAGACACATTTTGAGACTATATTATCAATAATTGAACATAGAAACCTGTAAACAATTTTTGACCCTTTCAGTCCCACGAGCGGATAGTTTGTTGCGGTGATGCGCGGCGCGCGCCCGACCGTCAATTTAATATGAAATTATTATAATTCGCTGTGAACTTAAAATTGGTATTGTGTGGTACCGGCCGTCACTCTTTTACCTATGTATTTTCATACCGTGACCATCTATTCACGTAACCGCGGGATTTTATTCAACCATTGACATTTGCTTGCCATTCAAAAGAACTGATACTATTTAAACATTTCAGAAAATTTTGATGTAATACAATACTCATAAAATGCGCTGAATTATAAAACTTAGACTTTGTAATTGTTTTTTACTATTTTTTCATTGTGGTATGCAACAAATCTATATGCTACATCAATCCAGATTCAAATGTGTCATCCGAACTCCATTTAATGAAAATTGTAGTTTACTTTGAAACAGGAATCTGACAGTTCAATAATCAATGTGGTTTCCATAGGTTAATCAGAAGTTTCAATATTTATCGATGGATTCTCAAAACAACTAAAAGTAAACGTCCGATTTAAATGAGTCGATACTTAATTCACTTCATCACAGTGATTTTTCTAATTGCGTGTGTCAATCAATGAAGGGTACTACATTGTAAGCGTTTAATAGAGAATAAACAATGTGAGTATTTCCCTTCACTTCAGTTCGATTGGCACTCTTTGATTCTGGCACCTACTTACTCATCGAATAAAATTAATATTTGATTAAAAAAATGTGTATTCCATCTTCTTTCTATATTCTTTTTGTAAAGCAGAACGACTATACCTAAACAATAGATATTTATTAAATGTAAAATAGCGAAATAACTATCCCACTACAGATGCCGATTGATATAGTAATATTAATGGTTTCACGAAATAAGTTAACCGAAATAGATATAGGTAAAGCGCAACCAATAAAATCTACTAACAGTATGAGGAGTGTACATTCGTATTGATTATTTAAGCAGTTTGTGTCCATTATAGGGTAAATTTTAAGCCAATTGTT
This sequence comes from Himalopsyche japonica, assembly GCA_028555115.1. Classification (NCBI taxonomy): domain Eukaryota; kingdom Metazoa; phylum Arthropoda; class Insecta; order Trichoptera; family Rhyacophilidae; genus Himalopsyche; species Himalopsyche japonica. Next base: position 349,838 of record JAHFWJ010000208.1, read on the forward strand.
CAACTTACCAATTTGAAAGAGATGTAATAAGTTATTGAGTGAATTTGGATGTGGGCAGTTTCACATCTATTTCGTCATTCCCATGTTTACTTTTTTATGGCTGTTTATCTGAAGGGAGTTCTGAAAATAAGAGTAAACATGCAATCAATAGAATAGAGAGAAAAGGATTTATGCTTAGCAATTCAAAAAATGATTTAAATTTAATTTTTCTGAAGCTTCGAATGTTTTATATCAATTGTATAAATGGTACTCGATTGAAAGTGTTAATAAATTATTATTGTAAATGAATAACTGAATAAATTCAGCTCGTCCCTATTTCTAACGCAACGGCTTCCCAGGAAATTGTTCAGAAATTTTGAATACCTGACTTTTCATAGAGTCACGTAGCAGGGGGGTTACCGGTCCAAAAGAAGCCCTGCATCATCAGAGGATTCCTCGGCGTGTTGCCTCGTGGCGGGAATTATCCTCGAGTAAGGTGGGCGGAGTCACTTTGCCCATTACTTCATATTATAATAGGATAATAATCGCAATACAGATTTTATTTAGTTTAAAATGGTTTCGAGTAAACATAACTCTATTTTTTTGTTCAGAATATAGTCGATACACTAATTTTTCTAATGTATATTATTATGAATGTGAGAAATTTGTATTCGTACCTTACATTTAATCGACATTTCTCGTGAATATAGTATTAAATATTTGCGGGTAACCTTATCTTGTATGATAACCGACAATAATTTTCGTTTTATTTGCAATCTGGAGTCGTCCTGTAAAAATTTCTGAATCTGAATACATACTCCAGAATTTGTAATTCAAGGAGATATGAGTAAAATTGATTCCAAAAAGTATTATAAAAAGACTGAAATTAAAGACCGTTCGAAAAATAGAGCCTTAATATATCAGAGGAGATGGAAAACCAAAGACCTCTCCATTTTAAAGATCATTATTTTCCGCACTGAAGTTGCAAGCCTTCAGACATCCAGTCAGACCCGGCGTTAGGCGGCATCAGACTTTTCTTTGGAAACTAGCCCCATGCTAAATATATATAATATATATATATATATGTGTTCTTTTATGAGATAAATATTACTTTTTAATAACGAAATCTCTTAGTTTTTGGGGGTGTCAAGAGAGCATTTAAATAAAAAAAATGCATCTTTCTTAAATTTCAAAAATATTATATTTAAGTTAATTAAGATTTGCTAACTTTATCTCATCAATTTGTGATGTAAATTTAATAATTCTTGAAATATTTATATTGATTGAATTGGCATGTAGTTGATAGAACTTCATTATAACACGGTGAAAAAACGGCAATGTATTTTAGTTCTTCAAAAGTTTGGTATATATTATAGTTGATAACTATTTTGTGGAATTAAAATACATCATTGTTTTTTCACCGTGAAATGTTTATATGTTTCTTTTATTTTTGCCTCTGTAGTTGGGGAATATAATAGATGTACACATAATAATATAGGAAACCCAGGATTTGCGCCCGTTGGTTAATCGAGGAAAGCTTATGCCTTTTTAAAAGCTGTGACTTAAATGTATGAAAAATATATTTCTTTTTGAATATTGTAAGGAGTGGGTCTCAAAAACATTAGTTGCAACAGGCCTCCAAGGAGTGATATGAGATGATACAATTTATTATTGGCTTATCTTTTTTTAATACTCGGACGATAACGGTTTTATTTATGTTTAATTATCACAAAACAATAAGAATGAAGAAAAATAAAACTGTATAAAGCTAAAAACTTGATCCTGGCTAATACCATACAATTATAATTCGTTAAATTTAACATCTTAAAATTCCCAAAGAAAGCTTAGAAAAGAGTAAATATTTACTTGCAGCCCTTTAATTTGTTATGTTTTATGCAACAGGCCACTCGCAAAATGATTATTTTCGAAAAAAGAACATAGGAAATATAATTTTCGTGCAATAAGCCGTTAAAAATAAGGCGTTGGTTACTACGAGTAAAATCTATGGCGACGTGCGGGCGGCTTCTAATTGAATGCAGTTCGTAAGTATGCTAATCTACGTTTAAGTACCATTAAATACGGTGGGATAGCTGGTGAAACACAAATCATCCCATTAAATGATTCTAACTATCACTAAATAGGTACGTACCGTAAAGCTTAACCCAACTAAAAGACGAATTATCAAATTAAATAATATACGAAAGCAATTCGTTTGACCTTATCCAAATTAGAGACTGCGGTGACTGGCCGATGTGTGTTTTGTGAACGTTTAATATTTTCTCAGAATATTTATTTATCTGTGAGATGATGACAGTTTCTGGGAAGATCCATCAACGCATTATTACAGTTTGTTCAATATCTGTTTAATAATAAGTGTTTAAGACAAATTATATACGTGAGTTGAAATGATAAAGGTATATGTAATTTTTTTATTCTAATAAATAATGCGATGTTTTACGTGAAATCATATAGATAAGTAAGTATTATTATACAAAATATCATATGAAAATTTAATATTTAATAGTGCAATACTGCAATGTAATAAAATAATAAAATATCCTAATAGATAAATATATTATTTCTCTTGTACAACAAATCTTTGCGTACCGTTTTTTTTACAACTATCAAAGGAAAAATATAAATATGAGAAAACTTGGCATATTTTTTTTCAGTTGCATAGCTATAAATTTGGAGCCCTCTTTATGTGATTAAAAAAATACTAGATGAAATGATTAAAGCAATTTCTTGTTATATATTTACAATAAGACTAGAAAAAAATATCACCTATTTTTCTTTTATAGCTCAATCAAATGTTATATTGCCTTAAAAAAAATTAGACCTTATTTTTCTCTGGACCTTCGTGTATTGGATGACTGCTTTGAGGTGGCTACACCACAGACTTTGTTAGAAATGGAAATGTTTACATATTAAATCTTTAACAGTTTACACTGCACACTGTCATTTTTTAGGTTATTACTATAGTTGGAATTATATATATTTTTGAATAAAATGAAATAATAGATCTAATTCATCTAAATTTGACATCGAATGACAACTATAAATGTTCAGTTCATGTTTCAAGATATTTCGAATTCATTTAGTATAAAATTACGTTTATTTTTCACCGAGTAAAGTATAAGAACTCATAAATTCATACATTACTATAAAATAATATAGACACAAACTTAATATTTTAACCTATGTCTGTCTGCATAAACTCAGTATTAAAGCGCATAGTGCACAGACAGTGTGTGTATATAATCTATATTTGCTGTGTCATGATGCAGGTTAAAATCAATTATACATAGACAAATGTATACATATATATCGTAGATTTAATAAATACTGTAATTGTAATTGAAAATTAAGTATATATTATCTGGCTTCTGATTATATTATAATGGTTGCACAAAACGCATTGCCGCGAAACTGTACAAAAATAATAACTATTGATTCAATATGAACTTTTCTGCAGGCATTGGACCAGATCGCCTGCATCTACTGATCTGTTTAGTAAATTATAAAACTTTAATAGCGAAACGTCACACGTGTTATATGTTTAATCCTAAAAAAGAGGTCTTGCGATTTAAACTTCTAACTAAGCACATATAATCAATAATACAAAATAACAATAATATTTACTGTTTGTAATGTTTCAAATACAGGCTCAAAATAAATCCGCCGTATCTTCCTGTCAGTCGGTAAGGTAGATGAACAGCATGCAACAGCTCATCGACAAGCATGTCGGTAAAGCAGTTGCCACATGGTAAATTTCTCGTAAAAATCTGTAAACCACGTTAGTGGTTCTGACAGAAAGTATTTAATTGATTTTTTAAAATAACTTTCTACAGTAATCAGTGAAAGGTACTTAACAGCTTTAATTTTTATATTCTAAATTTTCAATATTTTGAAATTTCTTTTAACAAATATCGAAAACTGATATTTGAGTTGTTAGGTTATGATTTTGACGTATTGAATACTCAATATGCCGGTGCTTACATTAGATACTTGGACCATTTTAACTTTCACAATATATAGAAAATTATGAAAAGACTCCGTGTTGATAACTTTTATTGTATAAGGTTTTTTTTCTAGTCTTAAATGTGTTTTCCGCATTGGCTCACGTTCTAAATTGATAGGCAATTTGAAACGTCAAACTATATTTTTATCTCACCTATTTTCATCAATGGTTTCGGGGACCCATGCAATTTATTATGACTAATTTTATCACATCAGTATCTTTAAGTCATTGCATTACAATTACTTTCAGACTAAAATACTTTCTAAATTAACACATTTGAAATCTATTATTCATCTATAGGGCTACGAGTTTTCGAAATCCCAGTTGTAGATTTATTGACATAATTATATTCTTCTTATTTTCTGAAATCTAAAATATTAGTAGCAATAGTTTAGGTTATTACAATTCAAAAACTGCTCATTATCTATGATCTATACTCACATGTATCTAATCAATGTCTTACTTATCAATTTTAGGTGAATCACCATGCCGCCGAAAAAAGTTGAAGAACCAGAAAAAAAGCCTCTCATTGGTCGTGTCGGCACCAATTTGAAGGTGGGAATAGTCGGTATTCCCAATGTCGGCAAGTCTACCTTTTTCAACGTCCTCACCAAGAGTCAAGCAGCCGCCGAAAACTTCCCGTTCTGCACGATTGATCCTAATGAAAATAAGTATTTTATATATACATTATGGTAATATACAACTTTTCACCAAAACTGACTAACTAGAAATGCCTAAATATAAATATTCCAAGATATAAATAATCAATAGGATTTGATATCATATGCTTGTCAATTGCATAAATATTTTAGTTTTGGTTGTATATCCAGAATTGTACTCCATGTCATTCATGTAAACTATACTGTAAACGAAATGCTTTAATTATCTGCTATTTTGTTGAATTAAAATTTTGCTCAAAACAAAAGCATTGACTCAATATTCCATATTTAAATGCTTTCACTTTATATCAACTGTTTTTGTGCATTTATCAATAATCTAATCCTAATGACTGTTGAAATTTCTTTTTAATGTACAATCAATTCGATTTTTGTTTTTTGTTTTTCTATTATGATGGATAAACATAGAACTTATATTCATGGTTTATATAAAGGTGAAAGAAAAAAGCCTTCAAAAGTATCAAACATCGGTTGTTACTCTAAATTTGACATCCAACAGAAATACCTATCAACAAAACCTGTTAGCTTCATTATTTATGGTAAACCTGGTCTTCCAACCAAAGATCTTGGCAATAAGCTTGCAAGCTACTGGAAATGTGTGCATATTAACCCCCAGGAATTGATAGAAGAACAAATAATACTCAACAGTGATACTGGCAGGTGTATAAAATTTAATTTGCGTTGTGGAAACATAATCGATACAGATGTTTTATTTGCACTCATGGATGCAAAGATACAAACAGACGTAGTCAAACACAAAGGATATGTTTTATCAGATGTTCCGTTAATTAGTGCTTCTGAAGAAAACAATTTGTACTACAGAGAATTTTATTCAGAATACTCATTTTTGGCTGTGGAAGAATTTGTGGATGGTTTCATTGATATAACTTTAACAGCTGTCGATATTATCGAAGAATTAATTTTAAATACAATATCAAATGAAAATACAAGCTTTGATCTTGTTTCACAATCAATTTCATCTGAAAATAATATTGAGTCTATTTCCTTTGATTATTTATCAAAACTGTCAAATGTTATAACTACTCAAAACTCATGTGGAGTTCATAAAACTTACAATTTTCATAATATGCTAATATGGACAGTTAACTTAGAAGCTGATTTTGTTATTCATTTAACATGCCCGACAGAAGATGTTATATCTTTAAAAAATAAAAATATGTCTACAACACCATTTCTATTTGATAAACTGACTTTTGATAATATATCAGTTGACGAATTGAACAATATCGATAATTTTTCTGAAGGAAAATATATGGATTTAAGTGAAACGTCAGATTTAGAGAATCATAACAAAGATTACCCATGTAAACGACCATCTGATTGCCCTGAAAGAGTTTCTTGCCAATGTCAATTATTTGACAGCATTTTACCTGCGATAGAAAAAGAAATTGTGTCCCGTGAATGTGGTTTCGGGATAAAAATAGATGGGCGTTTCAATACAGACTCTTTACTTGACCAAATAATTACATGTATATCTGTATTACCAATATACCAAGTCCATATACCTGTGCGTTATAAAGTCAACAGTGATGAAGAAGTATTTGAAAACTTTTCTGAAGATGTATCAAACCTTTCATCAAAAACATCTTTGGATTCTTTAGACAAAAATGACACGCCCATGCGAGGTTCATCTCTTACGGAATCATTATGGACTACGAAATGTCCCGTAGCACTCAGTGAAGGAAAATGTGTAACAGGCTCTGTAAAAAATGCAGTGGTATTTTTGAATAATATTTTTTTACTTTCAACATCAGACGCAGCTGATTTGTTTTGTAGAAACCCTCGTCCTTATTTGAATTCGTCCAATTTGAAACCAACCTGCAGAATTGCTATATTGGGTACAAAAGCATCTGGTAAAAGTACTCTGGCAAGATGCTTATCTTGGCTGCTAGGTGGTGAAATAATAACATTAGAATATGTTAAAAATTGTTTATTCGTTGATAAAAAAAATGAAATCATGAAAAAGATTTGTCAAAAAGCCATTTCACTTGTTGCTGAATCTAGAAAACAACTTTGTACCCATGAAGACAAACAAAGAAAAGAAAAATTGGACTGTTGGAAAAGCGAATCGTTGAGTCTTATTCGCTGTTTCGTCAATAAACAAAATGAAAGAACTGATCCAGATGATTCATTAGTATCTGGTATTTCGCTCGGTGCCAAAAATGAATCCACCACTTTGAATATAAAATCATTGTATGAATTTACAAGTAAGGAACTGCTATTAAATATTGCAACAAATAACTCGTTAAAATCAAAATCATCCATGTCAAATAGCATAATTATCTCACAGACTCGACAAAATAATATTGGAACGATACAACCAACCACCGACATATTAAAAATGGATGAATGTCAGTACTCTAAAATAAAACAAATATTTCGTTTTGATGCCGTATCTTTAGATATTTTTGAATTTTGCAGAAATGTTTTACTTGACCCTGAAAGTATTTTAAAATATGCACCGCATTCCTTGATAACACCCGTTGAACTAAAAGTACCAAACGAAACTGAAGAAGATGTTGCAGTTCTTGTCAAAAAACTTGCCGATAGTGATGATATCTTTGAAAATATAATTATAACTGATGAAGAAATTGCCGAAAAATTTGTATTTGTTATCAAAGAAATTGAAAAAAAACAAGTAAGCATAAATCCTCTCAAGAAATATGGCGGTTGGATTATAGATGGCATGACACTTGATCCAAGTTATTGGGATACTTTAAACCTGACAGAGTGCTTGCCTGATGATATATTTTCACTTTATGATGCTGAGAATTTTGATGATTCATTGTTTCTAAAATACCAATCAAGGATTAAAAATTGTGATAATTCGTTCAAAAATATTTTTGAAAAAATTCACAACCCTTGGCATCAAACCAGCTATCCCGAACCAAACACTAAGTCAATGGTAGTTTCATATATTACCAAAATTGTTTCTGATTTATTAGAAAATGATTATTTTCAAGGACTGGAGAAGCACGGTTCATCATCAATAGCTGCGACATTGAATGAAATGTCTCCAGATTACACAGCGCTTAAAACAGAATTCCATGATTCCAAAGAAGATTGGATTAACCTGAAGATATTTCTCAAAGATATCCATGTTCAACCAATAGAATTGGAAGTTAATAACTACAACTCTGCATCAGAACTTTTAACAGAATGCTTGAAAATACTAAGATATCGTTATGGTGTAAGCTGTAAAAGTTATCAAGTAAATGGCAGTATATCAGATATAACTGATAATTTTAATGAAGAGACTGCTAATGATAAGACATCTGTTAATTTAAGTAAACTAGAAAATTATAAATTTTATGGGGAAACAAGTCATTTTTGTCCTGTCGTTTTTGGAAAATACCATGTTTTATGGAGGGGGAAACGAGAGTTCACTACAAGATACAAACAATTAATTTATATAATGTCATCTTCAAGTGCTTTTGAAGAATTCAAATCAGACCCGGAATCGTTTCTCCAATTCGAAAAACCGATAAGATTTAATTTACCTCCAAGGATTTGCATTACCGGACCAAAAGCTAATACAGCTGTGGATGCTTGTAAACTGTTTGCTGAAAAAACAGGATTGATTTACGTTAACTTCTTGAATTTTGCATTACATTTTGGAATGTTACCGGAATGTTCAGATATCTTCCGCCAGTTTTACGATTTGCTGGATCACAGTGATTTAAATTTTCTGAAGCATACACAAGAAAGTGAATCTTCAAATGATGATAATACTGAAACAATGACGAGCATTGGCAATTATTTCATTCATAACCATCCCATGCCTGAAAAACTTCTTGCACAATTGATAACTAAACTTTGGTTTACGGAGCCATTCTGCAGTCGAGGATTCATATTACACGGCTTTCCCAGAATAGCGTCTGATCTCGATGCCATCAAAAAGTATTTTGCAATTCCAGATATGGTAATTGAGCTTCTTCCTGATCTTACACTGGCTAGTGCTAAGATGATCGAAAATCTTTTTAACGAATGGACAACAGTACAAAACGATAAGAAGAGCAATTGCCTGATAAGAAATCAAAAAATAATAAATAAATGGAAACTTGATCGTGAATCTCGATTTGACTGTACATCAATATTTCTTAAAATATTACGAGATGCGATCACACCCCAAAACCCTCGAGGATCTTCATTTGAAAATAAATCAATGCAGAAAAAAAGATCTTCTACCAAAAGTATGCTAAAACAAACAAACCCTAGCATGGTCAGATCATCTCTGTCGGAAGAACAGGATAAATATATACTTGAACAACTCGATCGTGAAATACCTGAACCGGTATTTAAAGATGAATGGGAAACCGAAGAGAGTGCCAAAGAGCGTATTGCGGCTCATGTAAATGAATGGTTTATTTCAGACATTAAAATGTTGACATTTTTAAAACATTTAAGTAAAAAGGACTCGATTCCGTGGGTTGGTGTTAATGACGACTACACAGTCCGAAGAGTTTTGAAAGATATTTTAAAAGCCACTAAAGATGTAAGAAATAGAAATCAATCGTTTTTCGAAGAGACTTTACAAATAAATACGGATTCTGCCCAGAAGATAATTAAAAATGGATTAGCATTTATCAGCGAATTCGGTGTTCATTGTCCTGTTTTAGTGTATGAAAGTGATTTCATATTTCCAACATATTTTCCTGATATCTCAAATAATAACTGCTTTCCTGTTCTTCATCGAAGTTCCGTGTATTTCTGCAGTGGTATAGATAACTGTAGAAAATTATGCGCCAACCCCTTGAAATATATATTATCGTATAATGCACAGAAAATCATAAACATACCGTTAAAGTTGGCCGTTATAGGACCTCCTTGCTGTGGCAAAACAACACTGTCTAAACGATTTGAAAACGATTTGGGCGCGAAAGTTTTAACAAGAAGTCATTCGGTTGATTTCGTTCTTGAAAATTTTCCATGGATATGTTTAGCCAAGCAAATAAATGAATTTTTACAAAGAGGAGACGTTTTAAATAAGCAATTAATAATACAGGCTGTTAATTTAACTTCATCTGATGTGGAGTATATGAAACGAGGGTTTGTGTTAGACGGTTTTCCCGAAGATGAAGAAGAAACATTAGCACTAATCGCTTCCGACTTATTCCCATATGTTATCATAGATCTCAAATGTGATAAAGATATATCTATCGAATATCTTTTAAATAGTCATTGGAATAAAAATTATGATAGCTTGAAACATTCTGTAGGGTATTTATCCCATATTTATAAAATTTGGGCAAAAAGCAACACGAAATTCAGGAAATGGCTTGTAGAAAATTATCAAAATCTTACAACCTCTGACGCTTCGAATTCAAAATGGCGATGTTGGTGGGAAGCTCATAAAGTAATTCGAACACATATGAAAGATATTCAATTGTTTATTACATATGATACTTCTTGTGTATCCCTAAAATATCTTAGTATTACTTTCGAAGAGTTTGAAAAGCGGTCAAGTAATCTAAAAGACTATTGCCCCACTTGTTTAAAAGGAGGATTTCTACGAAAAAGCGATGGGTGTTTAAATAGAAACGGACTTATTGAATGTGCAAATTATTTTTATTGGTTTTGCGAAAAACACGTCGATGACTTCATCAGATCACCGTATTATCTGAATCAAAAATTGCCAAAATACTTACCGGAAAAAATTTCACACAATCTAACAAACGGCAGACTACACGAAAACGGAAATTGTATTGTGACATTTGTATCTAATTTCCCATCAAGAAAAATCGTTCAAGGTAACCCTCTATTCGCAGTTCGGTACAAAGAAAAAATCTACCTTTTCGCTGACGAAATAAAAAGGAATATTTTTTTGACCGAACCTGAAAAATATTGCAATTTTAAAATAAACTTCAAGCATGATAAAGTATTCTCCGAATCAAACGTATTAAATCTTCCCAATAAGGGTTACTTCGAACAATATTTGAGTGATATTATGACCAAGGCAGCCATAAATACTTCCGAAATTAGACCCAAGTATCCTGGATTGGATGCACGCTCTTCTGCAGCTGTACATATTGCGTTGTATCTTAAAATTAATGACCCCAAAGCGACACCTGCTGACGTCGAACTTTACAAAAATATCAATGAAGACTTTGAACAAAAATGTCAACTCGTTCGGAGGACACTTGATATCATGAAGAGCACGAATAATCCATGGCTTGAAGAAACGAATTATAATATTTCTTGAGATATTTGATATTTCTCACTTTAAAATCAATGAAATATGAATTAATTATGTTTTGATATGTTATGATTAAATATGTTTTCCATTGATAAATTAATAAACAACTTTGTTTATCATTTAAACAACAGCGAATTTGTATGAATTTTATTTTCTTATCATACTATGTTTTTTATGCCGGTCATCTTCTACCAATTGAATTACCATCGCTAACAAAAGATTAATTTTTTGACCATACAGAATTTCGGCAAAGAACCGTTGCCGAGCAGTTTTTACAGCTTATAATAAATAATAATATATTTTACAAAATACCCATAAATAAAAAAGGTACCGACCCAACGTATCAATAATTTATTTATTATCTATGGACTTTTTTTATGAGCATTCTCAAGGCTTGGTTAAGTCTCAAATAATATATACTGATCATCATGTCTTATATTATATTAACAAGGTGTTGGTACCAATTTGTTAAATTCATACATACATATATATATATATATATATATGAATATATTATTTTACAAATTATTAGCTTCATTTATTCAATCTTTAGCTCCCAGTTGCGGATACTGTTGTTCTGTTCTCAAATTGGTAAAAAATAAAGAAATTATCCATGGTACTTGTTTTATCGAAAATTATTGAAATCTTTAAAAAAAATCAGATGTATTGACCACCGCGTTTGTTTCAGTACGCAGGGTTCCTGTACCAGATGAGAGATTCGATTATCTATGCCAGTTCCACAAACCCATGAGGTGAGATGTCTTATTTTAATCGTGATAGAATTGCTTTGGCATATCTTGTTTTACTAAAAAGAATGTAATAAATAAGTACCAAATTCGCATCGATTTACCAATGCGTCTAATATATTTAACTTTTTAAATAAACAGGAGGAGAAAAGACATAAATAAACACATTGACAACGATCTCAAACAAAAATTCATAACAATAAATAAAAATAAATCAGTATTGTTTATAGATATTTCTTGATTTTAACATAAAAACTTTAAGCGCCTTGTCAATTGGCGTTAGTCATTATATATAATATATAAAAACATGATATTAACATTTTTCAATGATTGGCGCATCAAACGAACTTATTATCATTTTTAACTGAATGAGAAATCTTGTTTCCTAATCATCCGGGACAAGCAAAAATATTATTATGAGACTTTCTCTGAAAATCTACCAACTTTCTTCGTATACCAAAGGCCAAATGATGCGAGAAAATAGGAATCGTTTTCTTTTAAGTGGGCGAACTGACCGAATCCGTTGGATCGAATCGCAGAGTATAATCGACTCAGTCATTAAGCCCCAATAAATGAATTACTTCAAAAAATCTATTACGCATTTTGAATCAAAATTAGATCGTTCCTAAATTTAACAAATAATAATGTTATTCAGAATCGTTTGCAGATCTTAAGGTTTTGATGTTTTTATCTTAAAAATAACCAAGACACAGAGAATATTGTATTATCTATCCAACATTCTGATGGTATTATAACTTCTTACTGTCTAAGATACAAAAAGATGTACCGTATGTCTACCACGAAATTGATAAAAAACTTTCTCAAAGGAATAAAAAAAATCGTTTGCTTTTGCTGCTTGACGTATTTGCATAACGTTTGTAGGATTGACTGATTTGTATATTCTATTGAGGCTTCAGCGAACCATGAGAAGAAAATGGACGCGTATGTACGTATTGTAGGCAAATTTAGTACCTAATAGCTTGTAATAATAATGCCGCGAATGATGTCAATTCACGCATGGCCCTACGCAAATGATTGCTTTCCTCTATTCAAGACGCAGGGGATTCGATTCGGCGGGTTCCTTTTTCAAATATTTTAAATTATATTCCATATTTGAATCGTGATTCCACATTTTTTTTGGAATGTTGGGTGGAATGGAGCTTGCTTTGGAACTAGAAAGACTTTTATAAATTAGATCGTTAGATTCAAACTTGCATTAAAAAAATTTTGTTCTCGTTGCAAAAATACATCAAATCTGAAACTAAGGGTTATATTGGTTTTTTTGTTAGTAAAACTCCCACGTTAAATTGTTGCTATTAATTCCACAATTTTATGTTATTTTATGACTGGTTTTGCTTCTCTTGACCACCTTCAACTAAAACTTTGTTAGGATTATTTGTATACGATTTTTTTATCGTATGATCGATAAAATATATATAATAATATTCATCTATGTTTCTTGCATATTTTCTTTTCGCGGTATTTATTTTACGTGCAAGTATTCCCGTGTAAAAATAGTTTTGCGAATAAAATGCAAATAATATTGAAACTGTTATTGGGTTGGACACACCTGTATCAAAGACCACACAGAATGTAGTCGGCATTTGAATTGCTAATTTTGCTTTGCACGAGGCGCCGCTTTGCGACCCCTGCGACTCAATTTGCGTCGACAGCTACCCCTTTTGACGATCCCGCACAGTACCTAACTTCGCGTTCCTTTGAATTCGTATGCAAAATTACCTTTTTTCTGCCAATGCTGCTGTCTTTCTCCCCAAAATGTTCATTGTGTCTTTGACTATCTGATGGCACTTTGTTTAGCTTTTCGAACGAACGTTTTCCCACCTTTTTGCGACATCTGTATTTTTTGCGGAAAATTACGTTTTTTAAATTTTTGTCTTATTCTTTCTACTTAAAATATCACATTCGATATTTTCTTAAATTTTCAGATTCAGTCATTGCGAAAATACGTGTCTTAAACAACGAAGTTTTAACGCATTCTACAACTTTTCGTTACGTATAAATATCTCTGATTTAAATATGGAATAAATTTCCTTTTTAATATACTATATTTTATACGAAACTATATAGGAAATATTCAATTCTCAATTAAATAACGTAATAATAACTGAATATTTTTTTACGATATCAACTGTAAGTGATTGATGGGATTCAATATCGAATTTGAATTATTGAAACTTTGTACATTCGCACATGTTTAGTCATTCGCGACTCGTTTTCGTCTTTCGCCAACTTTGGGCATTTCATTACATCCGTGTGATACAAAGTTTCGATAATTCAAATTTGTAAAACGTAATGCTTATAGTTGCATAATGCAAGAAATTTACTAATATTTTACTTCCTCCAACAGCAAAGTTCCAGCTTTTCTGAACATCGTAGACATTGCTGGACTCGTCAAAGGAGCATCAGAAGGCCAAGGATTAGGAAATGCCTTCTTGTCTCATATCAAAGCCTGCGACGCTATCTTCAATCTATGCCGTAAGCTTCGACGTTTTGTTGCATTCTCTCAACGATGCAAATATAAAATTAAAATCTATATTTGTTTAATAAATATTGTATAACACGTTGTTTGCTTATACGAGAAACATCATCAAAACATGCCGAAATTACATTATATTCTTAAAATTTCCTCAAACAATATCCATTTGTTATGAAGACGAAAATTCAAAAAAAACATGCCTGTCTTTTGTAGCCGTGTAGTCCAATGATAATGGATTTCATTCAGTTCTGAAACCTGCCTACCTTTGTTATTAAAAACTTATCCCCCAGAAAAAAAAAATATCTAACCAGTGCCAGTGGTCCTTAACGTTGGTGTTAACTGCAATCCTGTTTTGTTATCGTGGAAGAGAGACATAGGTTGAACAGCAGACGTATAACCAGGCCTTGTTAAATAGTCATAATTTTGATGTTTCTCTTTTTTTATAAATGGACAATAAACGTGAATATTATAGATTTGCATATAGATACGGTAGTATCTTTTTTCGCGAAAACCACACCATCACCTCGCAAATAAACGCCGTAAATGAATGTCGCGACAGAACGCACGACGCGAGACCGCAAACGTGGATTTACCTACCCCTTTATTTGCTCGTTTACATCTAAATTGCAACCGGGCATGTCTGCTGAATTTTACGCGAATTTTGCGGTTTTTTTTTCAAACGTCTTCAACGTCGGCATGTTCAAAAACTAAAAAATGTTTTTGCAGCTATTTTTCGCCATCTTAGATTACCAAAGAAACATCAAAATGGTCCATTGACAAATCAATATTTGTTTTAACGTCTATTATTTATTTTTGGAACTACAAATCTGATTGTGAAGCATTTATGATGGTTATTTTAGTGAGCTAATGTTCAATCGTATCGATTTCATTAACTTTTCGGTTTTACACCAAAAATTATTTACAAGTTAAAAAAAAGCCTATCAAAGTGACAATAAATTTAAAACATTTTTATCTCTCATCTTGATGAATAATAAACCAATGTTTTTCCCTGATGATATCAGGTGCTTTCGAAGACGATGATGTGATCCACGTAGAAGGTGAAGTAAACCCTATTCGCGATCTTGAAATCATCGGCGAAGAACTTCGTTTGAAGGATGAAGAGTTTCTTTTGCAAGCGTTAGATAAACTGGAGAGAACCGTCGGCCGAGGAACAGATAAGAAACTCAAACCGGAATATGTAAGTTGTCGCCCAGCTTGCATAGAAATTGCAATTTTTGCACAGTTTTAATTAAATTAATACGGATGTTTAGATATAATATATGGTTTTTTAAGTTTTATGTTTAGTCTTCTGAAGAGATTTTTTAATGGATATTTTTGTTATTATTTATTTAAATATGACTGTTATATTTTTGTATTATTTCAGGATGCCCTCTTGCGCGTCAAGACTGTTTTAGTAGATGAGAAGAAACACATTAGGTTTGGTGATTGGAGCGTTGCTGAGGTTTGTCCATTACTCAAATAATTTTGATATTTCTTGAAGTGTTCATGCAATTAGTTATATGACAATTCCTGTTATACAATGAGTTCATTAATAAAAAATATTTAAATAATAAATTATGAATATTTTGAATTTTCTTTCAGATTGAAGTTTTAAACAAGCACCTATTTATCACATCAAAACCTGCCATGTACCTTGTGAATCTATCAGAAAAAGATTATATTAGGAAAAAGAACAAATGGTAAGTAAATAAACTCTTATGAATATAATTATTTTCAATATTATTTGTGAAAAGATTTTCATATCAATAATAAACTATATTTGTGCTATTAGGCTCATGAAATTGAAAGAGTGGGTGGATAAAAATGATCCAGGAGCGCTGCTCATTCCATTCTCAGGTGTCTTCGAAAACAAGATTGCTGATATGGAACCAGAGGATAGGGCCAAATACCTCAAAGAAAATAACATCACCAGGTAAGACTCTCAATGATGTTTGTTGACTTTGTATAGTGTTTTGAATAGAATCCAAAATGTATGGCAGATCATACACAAATTGTATGCAATAAAAAAAATGATTGATGATATAAAAATAGTTATCAAACATTACACTGTGTAAAATATTTTCTTCATATCTGTTGCATACTGACTTTGTTGGGAAATAACAAAACCACAATAAACAAAATCTAAAGATAAAATAATTAATTTTAATTTAAAAAAAAATGATCTTTACTATGTATAGAATGATCAATACACAAAGTCTAAACCATTTTTTATTTTACCTTGGTTAAAATCGACATCTTTGAAATACTTTGTGATGTCCACATAGGTCTTGTAGTAAAATATCAATTGATGGTTTTGGATTCAAAATCAGTAAGGTCAGTACCAGATTTAAATGAAAGTCATATCATTTCATTTACATATTATTACAGGCGCATTGGTTGTAATTATGATTTATATGAAATACCAATTTTAGTCTATCTGTGTTATAACTAACAAACCCCACCCCCCCCCCCTCCCCGCTCCTGCAAATCCCATCCTTTCCCATTACACTTCTCTTATGTGATAAATATAATCTGAGATGGAGTTATTGATCATACTTATTATAGATACTGTCATTTTTAGGTATTGTGAAAACGATATATGTTTTTCTATATTGATATTACTACTTCATCTAATTAGTATGTGTATCCATAGATATATCTAAACACCCCACAAGAAAATCATTTGAGACGTCACTGAGTACATATTGTTGCTGCGGCTAATTTATTTGTGGTATAGGTGCTTACACTTATTATGGTAATAACGTATGGCATTGTGATCTATTTTGGTGTTATTTATCTCTAAGATTGGAATAATTTATTCATAACAATCTTCAAATGTTGTTCGCGCAAACGCTAAAAAACCGCGCCGCGTTCGATGGAATATTTTATAATATTTAAAAAAAAAATGAACGACTTTCCAACGAGGGTGAATGTTAAAAAAAGTATTCATACGTAATCGCCCTGTAATTTTACATCTCGAATTACCATCCAGTCGAATTCGGAGAGCGGCTCTTTTAACCGCCAAAAAAGTTATTCGATTTTAATGTTTGATGTTTTCGAACAGACAGACGGTGTCAAGCTTTTTCGAACACGTATAAAATTAATGTAATTGTGTTACTTTTAAACAGGGCTGTGTAGGCCTTGAAAAACGAGGCTAACATTGACTACAGTCAGACTTATTTTATTTTATCTTTTATTTTCTACAATTCCTGAGCTTGACATCAGTATCAAACTTACTATTACATGTTCTAACAGACATAAAAATTGAGTGGCATGAATTGACAAAATTGACAATTGATATTGAGTGGCATGAATACAAATGAAAAAAGTAAATACAGAAATATAAGGTAATCTTTATTTACTTAAATAAATATACAATAATTTTCACCTCCAATACAGCCACAAACGTTTAACCCTTAAAAATAATAACATTGGTTAATGCACTGTTATCGTAATATTTTTTAAAAGGAATCAAGCGTCGCTCAGTTTTTCTAAATCTTGTGGCATGCCATTTTTATTTATGGATAGCTACTATTGTATATCCAGCGAAAAACTTAATATTTTTCATGTACCATAGGCTGAATAGAATATGTAATTTTAAATAATAAAAACACATTTTTAAGTACTTATTTCAACAATATAGTTTTTGATCACGACCGGTTTCGCTCACCGCGAGCATTATCAGCTGATGTGTTTTTATTATTTAAAATATCATGCGTTTCCATCAAGAAGTGACAGTTAACATCTTAAAAGTGAATGTGTAATAGTTAAAATAACAGTCCGGGAGTTGGAAGTAGTAATGATTGTTTTTTTCCTCTATTAATTGCGATATGAATGGCGATGGTAAAATTACATCTTACTGTCAGCGTTAATACCAAGATATTCGTTTATTATTATTTTGTAGAAATATACTTGAGAACTTCTGCTAAATGAAGTTTCATCCTGCGTATATCCATCTCACTCGTATTCTAATATTGTGAGAGAGACAGACGACTCGGGTTGCTCACGTTGTTACAATACAATCGTAATAATCGACGGTCGAAAATAATGACAATAATGTCGAATGATAAGATGAAATGGAGGTTGGATACGCAATTTGTCTGCAGCCCTCTATGTTTATGTTTTATACCTGTTTATTGCCTTTTGGTGGTTTTATTTATCGAATGGGACGACCTTTGGGCGTTGCGTGGTGACAACCGTAGAATTATTCAATTTGATTCGAAATTTGAAATAATTCTAGTGTTTCGATAAGTGCAATAATTACACGCCGCTTATTACACCTCTATTCGGATAGTTAAATTACGCATTTAAAATATAAAAAAATCCAGTCATAGCTTATTATCTGTTGATTTTTTTATATATTTATAAAAATGTACTGCATTAGATCATCGATTTATCGGCTTTCAAGAGTTCCAATATACTGTCACATCTTGGTGAAAAAGAATTATAGTTTAAATATTAAAAACATTATTTGTACTATTGTTTCCACAATTTAATATTTTTATAATCAGGACTGGTTTCGCTCAATAACAACAAAAAACGATCAGACCAAAACGTGTGTCTAAAGAAAATTATTCTTCGGCTTTATACTCCGGCTCCAGACAGAACATCAAAAAGTCGATATAACTCAAAGGATGTATGTGCTAGTTAAATATTGTAAATGCTTCATTCATTCTACTAAACGAAACTTTTTTTTATAAATCGATAAGTCGAAAAGTGTTTCAGGCATAGTAAATCAAATGGTCACAATAGTAACAGTACCAATCAGAGTTAAAATACACTTTTTTATATATAATATATATATTGCAAAGCAGGTAATATGGAATATTTTTATGTAATAACTATGGATATTTCACTTATGTCCAGAGTTTTTTCCGACTTCACTCGTATTATATAGTTGGCGGATTTTTTTTTTGAGTCGTAATTTAATTTGAATAGTCCTTTGGTTTTGTCTATGACTCGCGTATCCAAATTTGAATATCGAATTAATGGATGATTCCCTTTTCCGTGGCGCCATTGTCGTCCGCGCGGCATGCCTGCCGCCCTAATTACAATAATCACCCCAAATATTATTTTATTTTCATCGGATGGTCAAGAATCAAGACTATAGACGTGCTATTATTGTTTTATATATCCAAATTTGTTTCATAATTATTATTTTGTTAGATCATAATAATGTTTTATTCAAAGGTGATTGGGAATCTTAGATAGTGTACTTTCCTACTTTTTTATATCTAATTAAATTATTAATTTTTACTATCCTTAAACTATTTAAAACATTTTATGTTTCGGTTTTTTTTTTTTTTTACTATTGTACACCTAGGGTAGAGCATTTAGACTCTTAGTGGACCATATCTCGACATAAGTTTACATTTTTTTTATTGATAATTTAATTAATAATTTAATTAATTCAGTTAACCAGATTTTATAAAATTTCTTTTTCTGCTTAAAAATACAATTGTATTTGATAATACTATTCACATTATTTAGAGCAGCAGTTTCTATTTTTTCTGATATTGCAGGCCACTAAACTTACAAACAGCATTCTCTCTAATTTATAGAAGGCTGTGTGCAAAAATTATTTGCTGTGAAACTTTGAAAGGAAATTAAATTTTTTATGCACTTCATAATGGTATATAGACCTACTAAACGAAACTATTTATATTTAATAATGCCGATAAATAAAAAAACACTATATAATGTGAATTAATCTTTCTAATTAGTCCTTTTCACTTTTTAAGGCATACATCATCTTTCTTCATTTAATTTATTTGATGTACAAATACCCATTCTATTTGATATCCAATGCACGATAATTATTAAATGGTTAAGTGAAGATTTATTTATTTTAAAAATTTATTCAGAAATTTTAAAGTTGTCTCGATTTAGTTATGTCCTGAATTAATATCATAAATAGCACACTTTTAAGTACTATTTCCACAATATTATATTATTTTATGATCGGGACTGATTTCGCTCAATGCGGACATTATCAACCGGATATGTATTAGGATGAATACAAAAGAAAAGCATCAGACTGTTCAAGTATCCATTCTGAAAATCAATCTTGTGATATAATAGAACTAACATGCAAGGGTGTTGGTTACTTGCCTTAAAGAACTAATAATTTATCAAGAACAAAACATTTATCTCTCTTAATAAATGTATCTTCGAAGTGGTAGAATTTTTTAAATTAATTAAACAAATCCTTTTTCAGTGCTCTGGATAAAATTATAGTCCAAGGATACAAGGCATTGCAGTTGGAGTATTTCTTCACTGCTGGAGTTGATGAAGTAAAAGCGTGGACTGTTCAGGTAAGCAATATTTTTTATGTTTCTTGTCTGCACCCAATGTGGAGCATATAGACTTCAATTTGAGTTTTTCTTAGATAACTGCTTAGTAATCAATCACTGGATGTATTTTTTCAGAATGGGAAAGCTTATTGAATATATAATGCAAGACTAATTATTACTCTCTCTATTCATTGTTTTTAGATTTTTTTAAATTATAAATTATCATCTGCTTATAGTAAAAATATTTCTTAATATTTTTCTTTTTCGGTAAATATATTTTTTCAATAAATAAGTAATAATAATTTACGTTTTTAAAGTTAATATGTAGGCACTTCTTTGATTTTTTAATAAGGAACATATCTCCCGTTTTTCCAGAATAAAATTTAATGTTTATGACTTTTTTTTGGTTACTTGTGCATTTTCAGATTTAATTTTACATGGTGATCAAACAGAGCATGTGTCAACCTAGAAATGAAAGTATATCATAACGATATTATTTATTACAGACATCATAATAGAGGTTTTGTGAGATTTCATTATAAGAACTTAGTGTAAATCAGATTTTGAGACATGCAAAATTCTGTCAATTGAGTTGTTAACACATTGTTGTCGGGTGATTTCGCACATTGTTTTAAGCCTGACGCAGGGCATTTTTTAGCAGCCGCGCGCGTATTTTTACATTTTCGGAAACTCGCCATAACTTTTATACTATACAATATAAAATTATGAAATTTTAAACACAGACTAACCATAAACAGTACTATCAAATGAAGAAGAAACATGGAGGATGACAGTTTTATATTCACTGGAAACTTCCGTTTATTTTGCACATAAAAGTTTTATAAAAATGTATGTTATAAAAAATCGAAATAAACACTAAATAAAACTAAAATATGTCACAATTTGTTTTTATGAATAATTTTTCAACGTGTGATATTTCTCAAAACACGTACCTCTGTGTAGAGGTATACCACAAAACTTGCACATAAAGTAGGTCTCACTTCTTTTGCCGCTCGCACCACACACTCGGCATTGTCTTTGAACATATTTATTTTTTCCTTTTCCAAGAATTCGTTGCACCGTATGGGCTTTCATATCCATAGAAAGTCTTCCTGGTGGATCAACTTTTGAGGTTCGCCGTGTCGGGAGTAATGCTGTTGGTTCTTGGGATGTTGATGGTCCTGGTTCTTGATATGTGTCAATTTCAATACGATCACAAGCTATAAAGCATTTGTAGTTCGTTATTTAACTTTTGTGTGTCATTTTTTAAAAAATATTTTTGTACGGTATAAAAATTCAATATCAAAATTAGTACAATACATTTGGTGGAACTGTAATAAATGCAACGACTAATAAAAAAATGTCTGTTAAATACCAAAGCAGTGACATCTAGCTGCTGACAACAAAAAAAATGCAGTTCAAATTACACGGATAAATACGTGAGCTGACTTCTAGCAACAGACTACAAAACACGGATTTTTACGGGTCCCGCAATCCATCAGCAGTTCCGCAAAAACGGAAAAATCCGTGTCCCGACAACAATGTGTTAAACTAAAAATAATAATTTCAGAAAGGAACAAAGGCTCCTCAAGCTGCAGGGCGTATCCACACAGACTTTGAAAAAGGTTTTATTATGGCTGAAGTTATGCACTTCAAAGATTTTAAGGAGGAAGGTACTGAAGCGGCAGCAAAAGCTGCTGGAAAATACAGACAGCAAGGTATATCCCATATTTTCATTATTGCTTATTATACATTGTGAGAAAGCCACAAATAGCAATGTATTTTTGCTTTATCTTTTGTAACGCATTTTATAAAAATATCATCAATAGAGCCAATTGAATTTTTATATTTTTCATTGTTAAGTCGGCCAAATTCTGCTTCCCAAGGCATAATACATGTGGTTATTAGTTGCATAATCAGTATAAAAATAAGGTAATTCTATCTAAGATATTATTATGTTTATTTATAAATTTAATTGTTACCCTTTTCATTAACAGGTCGAAATTACACAGTTGAGGACGGCGACATAATCTTCTTCAAATTTAACGCAGGTGCAGGTTTGAAGGATAAAGATCCCAAGAAGAAATGACGGGACAAAATTATGCTTATGCTGGTACACTTGCTTTATCTCAACATGTTATTGTTTTTTATGCATGTCGTACCGTAACAAAATTATTTTAATTTATCAAATCTTTGACACTGATCATAAGGATAAATTATTTAAAATAATCTGCTTATATACACAAATAAAATCAAAATATTTCACTATCCTATTTATTTTTAGCGGTATTTTTGTAACCATTATTTACTGACATATTTCTTCCAACATTTTAATTATTTTCACCATTTTATGACAGTTTTTTTAGCTATTTATATGTTACTGTCATCTTATGTCGTAATGTCAAATTTCATTGACTCTTTGTTATTAAACATTATAATAAATCAAAAATAAATATCCATCGCAAAAATGAATGCAATTTGTTTAAATATTAAACATTTTTTGAAATCAAAATTTGTAAACAATTTTATTAAGGCTATTTTATTTGCTAACGATTTTGCCTGTGCGTGTTAAATTTACAATGTTTACTTGAAAATAAATTAGTCATAATTTTTTATGTATTAGGAAATAAATGTTTGATTCAAGTATCAATAAATAAGTGTACAAGATACAATTTTCCTACTAATTTGCAAGAGAACTGGTGCATAATTATTATTGTATCTTCAATGTCAATTGAGTTTAAATTTTCTTTTTTTAAAAAACAGTTTTTCACTACATCACAATCTGCATACTTAATGTTGAGATAGCATGAAAGTTTATGGTAAACAATGAATGATAATTAAATAAAGGATTTGAATGTCAACACGCACATTTTTTCTATACCTGTTCTTCATATTTTTTTATACTATTGATATATTATATTTTGTTAAATATAGTATTATAAAATTTATGAAATAAATAAGCAATTAATTTTAAGAATTCTTTATTTTTAAAGCTTAAATATTTACACTTTAAAATAAATACTCTAAATGAGTATTTTAATGAAATTCTTATAGTTGCATACTTAACTTTTATTATTTAATTAAAATTGATAAAATTACTTGTGAATCAAAAGGTAAAGCCTTTAATTCAACTTTTGTTCATCTAGTAATCAAGGTGATTAAAATGTTACTGCCTACATTAAGTCTGAATTATTCCCAACTTACTTATTCAACAAGTGAAAAAATCATAAATTTTAATTTGATATCAAATATGAATTTCTAAAAATTACAGCTGAATTCAATTAAATACATACTATTGCTTGTTAAAACACTATGTCTAGTCCGTAACACAGAAATAGTCTAAGTGTTAATTTAATCAAAACACTGATTAAGTTGGTATCAATATTTGGTATTTATACTTAGGTTCTAAATTAAATATAATTTATAATACTTCCCACCAAAAAATCAATATATTTAGTTGATTATAAAATAAATAACAAAGATCATAAAGTCATATGTTAGTGTTGCCATATTTTAAATAATATCAGACATTGGTAATCAAAAATTATGGATGAGCCCATAATCCCCATACCAAAAAAAAAAAGACATCATACATTTATGATTAAGAACATTACCTTGTAAGAAATAATCATATTATCCTACAGCAATTTAGGCTATAAAAAATAAGTAACAAAAAAAAAATCATTATTATTTATACACATCTAAAATATCACCACAAAAGTATTTAATGAAAGTTTTAATTTATGGCTGTTCATCTTTAAATAATAAAAACACATTTTTTAGTATTATTTCCACAATATATTTTATGATCAGGACCAGTTTCGGAAATAAATCCTGATCATAAAATATATTGTGGAAATAATACTTAAAAATGTGTTTTTATTATTTAAAATATCATGTGTTGCTTTCAAAAAATGTCAGTTAATACCTTAAAATTGATTATGGCTGTTCTATTTGGAAATTAATTAGATGTTTTGGTGATTTTTTCTTTTTATTTGATATGTAGATGCGAACTTGATCAAACAATCGTGCTTTTATCCAGTAATAAAAATCATACTCGACTGATAATGCAGTTTTCAATTCAGTCTTTATATCTTTCGAGTATAATTTTTGTCTCCATTTCTTTCGTGATCCTGAAAATTTATGAAATAGTGTCATAATAGATTACACAAATCTGTTTATTCCTAATTTTGCAATAATCTCTCAGCATTAATATTAATACCTATAACATTGCCCTAAAATGTTTTACAATTATACATAAAAAAATAATTATTATCAAAAATGATATTTCTTACGTGATATTTTTTTGGAATAAATTTTCTGTGCTCCTTTGAAGAAGAATGACAACTTATTTTCAAGAAGCAACAATGTTTCATTCACATTTTCTAATACTCCGACGACCGGAAAGAATCTTTCTACATTTTCCTTAGCTTTTTTCATTGCCCATTTATTATGTAATTTCAAACAGTCTTCATCGTGCCCACAAAAGAAAGGTATTGTATATTGAAAATTGCTGCTGTTAAGCATACGACATTTCACACGGCCGGGAGACCAGCAGGCTGTGTTAACGTCTTCATATGAAACACTAAAAAATAAATTCGTACAGGTTTGATTATGTGGATTTAAAAAAATCTCTAAAAAATAAAATACTGTAATATTTGTTTCAAAAAATTTTTGTAGATGTCACTGTTAAATAATTTAATTAAAAAAAATATTACTTTGTATATTAAGTTCATAAAATGCTACTAGAAACTAAATAAAACATGTGCTTTCTGTCGAATATTTTCTTTAAACTAGTTTACTGTCTTTTTTTAAATGGATTAGAATTCCAAGAACGTTATTGTACTATTTTTATCACAAGCCAACGTGTTTTTGGTAATGTGCCATTTCCTGAAAACACTGAGCAAATAAAAATGTTTACAACATCTTTGCCAATGATTTAAGAAAAGTAATGGCTTCTATAACAAATCATGCTCTTGATAATAGAATGACAATGTACAACAGTTATTTAATATTTGCAAATAATATGACCTTCAGTATACTAATATTACAATAGCTACAGAATTTATATAAAAACGCAAATCACATCATATAAATGTAATAAAAACGTAATGTTAAATAGGCAATGTATATGGCGATATTGTATTTAATAATAAATACGAATAATAAACAGAGACAGCACGATACATTTCGGTACCCCAAACAAGATTATATTATACTTTATTGATTGAATTGGCATTCACTTGGTAGAACTCCATTATAACACGGTGAAAAAATAGCAATGTATTTTAGTTCAACAAAATTATTTTTAACAAATATAGTTGAGGCAGAACTATCCTATAGTTCTGTTCAGTATAGTTCTGACGATGGCGTGAGCCGAAATAGCTATTAACTATATTTGTTAAAAATAATTTTGTAGAACTAAAATACATTGCTATTTTTTCACTGTGTTATATTATACTTCCTTGCCCAGCCTAGCTATAAAAATTCAGAGCCTTGTAAGCTCTTATATATTTAATGTAAAAGTGATCGTTCTGTAACGCCAATATTTGCAATAACTTTCGTTTTGGGTTTCAAAGTATACATGCTTAATACGGATATAAAATTTTTGTTTATGGTTTATGAATGATAAAAATGAATGAAAACATTTCAACAAATATGCCCCATATGATATATTTTTTAGACTTATTAGATTCAAAATAGTTGCTTAGTTACTGTTATTAGCTACTTAATTTATTTAGATATTTTGTTAATCAATGCATTCATGTTTAATCTCTTATAATATCTTTGAATTTTCATATTAGCCGGGGTTTTAGAATACTCACGTCAATTGTTAATATATGTAGAAAAATATATAAACATATTATTAATGCTTTATTATATTTATATTTTAGTTTCAGCAATCATTACTTAATAATCACTACAAGCTCACATGTAAGCATTTGTTTTAAATACTGTTTTTTGCAACTCTTCGGTAATTAATCGAATTGCCACGTTATTGTGTTATATTATCGTCAAAAATATTTTTGAGGTTATTTTTTCAATACATTTTGGTAAAATTTATTAGTACCTGGCCATATATTGATCAATAGGATCTCTCACCAAGTTGAAATATGTTGGGGATTGACTACCAAACTGGGAAAAGTTGGTGAAATAAATGCTTTGGTCAAAACTTAACGGTACAGCTTCCAGTCTTATAGTTTCCAAAATGCTGGTTGAAAAGTCTTTCTGTAAGAAGCAAATTTTATTGATATTACTTACTCACTTCAGAATTCATTATTATTTATGAAGAAAATTAAGTTTCCACGCAAAAAGTGAATAATTATCTTCAGCGCAATGTGCTAAAAATTCTCATTTAATTTACTGGTCTTAAAAAAAATTTTTTTGGCACTTCCAACCAATTTGAGCGGGCTTCTCAACATGTTTTATGTTTTGCCCAATAATATTTAATTGCTTAACAAATAGAAACAAATGATTTAATAGTAGTACATATAACTAAAAAAAATCGGAGTATTAATTTTAAAATAAATTTTTGTTAGAATGTTTTGCTAATGTCATTTAAAATGCGCGCGAATTTTAAAACTAGAACACAGGTATATTTTTCAGCGTAATAAATACAAACTTGCTGCGTGTGAGTCAACCTTCCAGATATCCCTCCTCCCAATCTTATATGCTTGAAGTTATTTCTTCCTTGTAACCATTGCAAAATCAAAACAAATATTTCATTGCCGGATCCGGGAATTCGATTGAACAACAATATATGATCACTCAACGAGGTACTTTTGGCAAGTTCTGATAAACTCTTCGTAACGTGCCTAACGACGGAGGTGTCTTTTGTTGGCCGAAGAACATTCGTAAACAATGACGGTCCATCGTCTAATTTAGTTTTCGGCCTTGAAAATATTATAATCTGAAGATAAACACACGAAATTGTAAATATGAACAAAAATGCAAACAATATTTTCACTTGGCAATTAGTAAATAATCGCATTGTTTGATCATCTTTTCATGTGAAAAGATACTCGCGCTTTGCTGTATGCCCACGTTAAATCGATCCGGTAGTGAAATGGAAAGTGACTCTGATACTCTTTGCAACATGCATGGGTAAGACTGACTAAGTTCACACTTTCATAATGTCAGTAGGTCAAAGATCTCTCGCGTACCGCATATCAATCTACCCGGAATCGTGTATAACGTTACAACTTATCAAGCAAATACTGGCTTTACCAGTATTTATGAAGTGATCTCACCAAAAGTCAGACATACATTCAAGGTTAAAGCCGCCACGAAGTAAAAAATACATAACTAAAGATAAAAAGATGCAAATGGAATGTTAAAATCATAAAATAACAATTAACATGATCGAACAGAATATGTCTAATTATCCTCTTGATCAGTAGTCGCCAACAATTTTGGTGGTTCGAGGATTTGTTGGACAACATCATAGAAACAAAAAAAAATCATAATTTTAAACATGCAACAACAAATATTGTAGCTTGTTAAATATTAAAACAAGAGTTATTACTACTTTATTATTAAAAATGAAGCTTTTATGATCGCTTTTATATATTGGTTCATGTTTAAAGAAAATCATGTAAGTTATCTGTGGTATTCGAAATTGTGAGTTTAGACTTTTAGAAGTTGGCGATTTCTGCTACGGGTAGATGCAAGTTTTAGCAGCACATGACATTTGATTTTTAATTTATAAATATATTAGAGTACAGACAAGCCAGTAGGTCGCGTTTTTCAGGGTGTAGATATAATATAATCACTCGTTTATTAGATCATAATTTAGACTCCTGACGGGGAGATTAGTCAGTTAGTATTTATCAAGAATAAATAATGATCACTCAATATTATATCAGATCAATTGCT
This sequence comes from Himalopsyche japonica, assembly GCA_028555115.1. NCBI lineage: Eukaryota > Metazoa > Arthropoda > Insecta > Trichoptera > Rhyacophilidae > Himalopsyche > Himalopsyche japonica. Next base: position 378,143 of record JAHFWJ010000208.1, read on the forward strand.
TTTGTAGAATAAATAATTAATGAAATGCATTTCATTGGAACGTCATTGACATTGATAATGAGGTACTTACTTATGACATAAAGAGATCATAAATATTGAATTTTATTTACATAGTATAAAAATCTACCGTATATAAGGCAGTGACTGAAAAATCAATTAAAAAAAAATACATTTGATATAGCGATTTATGTATATCAACCATTAGCCAAGAAAATATTTGATATAAATTTGAAAACATTTTACATTCATATTAACATAACATTTATAAAAAATTCCGTCCTAGATTACAAAAAAAAAAGCGAATTTTGTTTGTACTTTCTAATCCAATAAAGCTTATTTCACAAAAAGTCAAACATTTTATCACAGGATCTTCAGTTACATTTGACTGCATTGGGCATGGTAAAACACACAACAACCTCTCGTTGGCAGCTTAAAAAAAATATTGCACATAAAACATGCATATAATATTTAAAAAATGACCTTACCCGCCGTACAAACGCTCAATCAAAGACATGAAAATAATATTAATTTAAAAAATTAAAAAGATACTATTGATTGTTATATTTCGTTTGTTTTTGTTTACTATTATATCAATAAAAAATTGTCGTTACTCGTATATTTTTTTTTATGATAACAGTTGTTTGTAAACAATGAATCGAATTGATGATACAGATAGTGATTTTAAATATTACTGAAGATAATGGAAATCTAATGATGCAACAATATCAGTGAAATAATCTGATTCATGAAAATATTGTTTGTTATTAAACCATTTAAATTTTAATAATCTATTATGACCTGCTAAATATAAATACGTAAATAAATTATCAATCGATCAAAACTTGAGTGCAACAAGTGTAAAAAATAATGTATTAAAAGTAAATAACGAAAGTATATTATTTATATACAGTAAGTATTTTATATAAATTTGGAGAAGTAACTGGAGAAGAAGAACTATAGATATTGCATTCTTCTGATATCTGAATAATGAATCTTTATCCAAACCTGTAAATTCAAAAGTACCTACCCATTTTATGTGAGAAAATTAATTTAGGTATAAAATATTTTCAATGTTCTTTCGAAGTTACGAACTTTAAAATGTACCGCGCATTTTTCATATCCGTCAATATTGTTCAAGTTTTGCAGGGCTTTCAAAATCAAAAATACATGTATTATATCAAATATAGCAGTTGAAACATTTGCGTGTAATCAAGAATTATTGTTATGCACAATATTATCTAAATTTATTGTATAAAAAGATTTATGAACACATTAAGACACTCAAACTAATTATAATATTTTTTTATCGGGCTCTCCCATTGGCAAAAAGTTTCAAACTTTCATTGACTATATAAGTAAAATTATACCAAACGGCCCAAATTATAATACGCCCTCTACAATCTAACAATATGTTATATAGATGCTGCTTTTGCTATAAATAGAATCATGGAAATCTAAACGTTATTTTCTTGTTAAAAATACTACAACACCATGAAAAATCGAGGTCCTTTATTTTAACCCTTATCACCGTCCCATGATCCCAAACCAAATGATCCTCGATTATTATAATATCCATTGGCTCTTTTTGTTATTTACCAACCACAAGCATTGACCCAAATTTTGATGGCTGATGAGTATATGATAATTTCATATAGTCGAGACTGCGATGTAATTGTTATTTCTTTTTATGGCTTTGTGAAACAACATTTATGCGACAAATTTTGCAAGCCGGTTTGTGCAAAAATTGCTCCGCAATTAATTTTTGCTTTAAAATTATCTTTTACCGTGTTATAATATTTAATTACAATAATGATGTATTTTAATTAAATATTATTAACACATAATGGAAATACTAACACAATAAATGTATATAATGAAACGCAGAATCAACTATTCAACATTGAAGAAAAGAAAAACTGTTGTTTGGCTGGCATTTGCATGTGCTATTTAATTGGCTCAATTAAAAAAGGCTGAGCAACGGAAATGCAATAAAGAAATGGAATTATTTAACTATGTCGATATCGGTTTACTTACAGCTCGCATCTCTTCCCTGTCAACAATAATTATCAAACTTTTTCTTACCCCTCCCGTCCCACACGATGAAGCTATAATTTGCGCAATAAATGTTGACGTAATTATTTGCGCAATAAATGTTGACATAATTATTTGCGCAATAATAATATCATAAGCGGTAGTTATTATTTTTGACAGCCCTGGCACATCTGCGATCATGTGACATTAGGAAGCAGCAGCCATTTGTAATTTGTGGACCAATGGAACGTTCTGGATTTAGCCGGCTACGTGTATGCACCTCGTTTGTTTTGTCAGCTGATTGTTGTAGGCAAACAAAATTATCTACAATACGTAAAATGGCAGCACAGGTGCGGGATAAAGATTTCGAATTCACTCAGGGAGATATCGATCGGCTCTCTGACGCATTGAAGGATAAAGAATTCAGGAAACTTCTGTCAGAATACTGTGAAGAAATACAAGATCCGGCGAATCGTGCCCTGTATCAATGTGAAATTACTGAGTTAGAAAAACAACGTGGTGTCGACGTGACTTTTATCAATCCATCTCCCGGTTATGTAATCAAAACGAGTATCGGCGGTGACAAGAAGGCTTTCATCAATATTTGCACAAATGAAAATATTGCGAAACCGTCATATTCTATTCAAAAGTGTGGTCAGCGAGGGATCGATTGGAAGCTCCCCTTTTCCATAGCTCCCCCGCACGACGATCTCGATAAGAAGCGGAACCGCTGCGTTGTTTACGACGTAGTTTTTCATCCAAACACACTGCGCATGGCTGAGAAAAACGCCCAATTTAAAAGTATGCTCGATGAGACCGCTTGCGAAGCAGTGGAGTCCAATCACAGCGTCAATCTTGATAAAAGTAACTTAAAATTTCCCAAGCTTTCATATAAAGGAGTCGCCGTAGCGGCCGTTGTCAGAAAACCCGACCCCGATTATAATCCTGATTCGAAACCGGCGGAAGATGCTTCGCTGCTAGACGAATTATATCCGCAGCGCATTTATCTTCCAAACACCGCAGTAAACGTCAGTCATACGAAAACAAATAACATTGTTCCGAAAAAAATCGATAGTTCTGGTTATGCTTTTCCAAAGTATGTCATAAAGCAACGCAGAGATATTGACATCAAAGAGTTCACTTACGAAATTGATGCTAAAAAACACAGCGCAATACCGACCTCTTTAATCATTGAAATTAACTTACCACTCTTGTCTTCATCGGCAGAGGCGATTTTAGATGTCAAAGATAAGGTGCTGTCTCTGGTGTCTGAAAAACCTGCTCGCTACAAACTCGAGCTGACACTGCCTTATAAAGTAGACGATAAATCTGGCTCTGCCAAGTTTGATCTGAGTAAACGTCTTTTAATCATCAATTTACCAGTGATACCCGAGAAGATGGACATAAATTGGAGGCGGAGGGATGACAGCGGAGTCGATAGTGATAGCAATTCACCTTGTGCGAGTGATGAAGACAACTCCCAATCCCACAGTCTTGTGACTGAGCTATCAGAGTCTTCAAGTGCAGAAAATGATTATAAAAGTGACGGATATCGGACTTCTGTGGAATCCAGTGATTTTCTCCTACCTGATTTATCCTATTCTTTGCCTCCTTTTACATGTAATGTCTTAGACAATACGATAGCGTACACTTTGCATGTCAAGAATGTCGACCCAGACAGCGTAAGATCAGAAATGTTGCCTGACAACAATGGAATGAAATTAAAATTCTCTTCAATCGGTGCAGGCTTCTTTCCTATTTATCACGCTCTCTTTTTAAAATTTCCTATGAAATATGAGTGTGAAAAACCTGAAATAGAGGCCTGGGACAATAATGTCATTATGCAGGTTGAGATAATCAATTCTAACATGCCGGACCATTATTTTATTGGACTCACGGATAACGACTTAGAAAAGCAATTATTAAATGTGCAGGTCACCGAAGTAATTGCTACAGAGAAGTCTTCTCAAGTTGGTCAAGACTTGAACCAACCAATCGTAGAAGTATCAGCAAGAGGCAACAATGAAATGAGTATATCCCTCACTGTCGCCGATGCTGAAGATCAAACGACTGACAGTAATATCAATATCATTCCGAAACGAGTTCAAGAAAACAGTTACGATTCTGGTTTAGCGTCCAGCAGTGGTAGCTTTAAAGGAATATTGAAATGCAGACCATCACGTATTGGCAGAAGTTACTCGGAATCCAGTGTCGATTTTATGGAGTATTCGCCTGCCTATTCTTTGAGCTCTGCTGATTGTATACCCGAAGAAGAATCGGCCAGTCTTAAAAAGACTGTTAGATTCAGTAATGTTATAGCAAAACAAACATTTAGGTATGTTTATTCATTTCTAAGATTTTTGAAATAATTTTGGCTTATTTACTATTTGGAAATATTTATGTATCTCACTTATTAAGAGAATTTTCCATAATCATTTATAGAAATATAAAATGAATTGAATGAGACTGAATCCAAATTTTTTTAAATTGCCTTTTATTACTGTTATAGAAGTAATCTTAAACATCTGCATATGAAAAGAAGTCAAGATATATACTTGTCTTTTACTAAAGATTTTACTGATTTTTGTACACTTAAAAAAATTACATCACATAGATAATATTTATATTTTTATTTCATGATCAGGACCAGTACGTTTATTGTGAGCATTACCAACAGTTGAGTTATCATCACTTGCACTGAGCGAATCAATTGTAATCATACAAAAAAATGTTATTGATTGAATTGGCATTCACTTGGTAGAACTCCATTATAACACAGTGAAAAAATAGCAATGTATTTTAGTTCTACAAAATTATTTTTAACAAATATAGTTGATAGCTATTTCGGCTCACGCCATCTTCAGAACTATGGTTCTCACAGTATTCACTGTGCCAAAAAAATGTTGGTTATAAGTCCATTATGTGAATTTAAAGTTTTTGGAAATGCTTCAATTTTCTGCGCGTTTTTTTAGATATGATATTTTAAATCAATTATAAAAGTTGTTATGTTCTGTAAATCATTCCTACTTGCATTAAAACAATTAACAACTCTTTGCTATGTAAGATTTCGGGACAGTGAGATATAAATTCAGGAAATGATCCATTCTAGTAGTATTGTGTTAATCGTATAGAAACACATTATTTGATTTCTAAAATGATTACTATTACTTTTGTATTTGAGTTAAACAAAATAAGTATCACCACACTTACTACATTTAAACACAAATGTTCCTCATCTCATTACTTATACATCTACTATTGTATGATTCAGTAATTATTTATAGCCATGTATATGAATTGTTATCACCATAATATATATTTCCGTTTTGTCAGTAAAAAAAATGCTATTCTTAGTATGTTCAATCATCTTATTATTCTACTGATTTTTTCTCAGTATGAATTTACCATTACAGATCTAACAGCAGTATTTTGGGGCAAAAGTCTAAAAATCAAAGGAAAAAGCGTAATAAAAAAAGGGCCCAAGAAAGGAGAGCCAGCGAGGGTGACCCAGAGGATGAAAGTTCAACAGAAACTCTTCATGACGAGGTATTACATAAATAATTGTATATTATTCATTATTATAAAATTCATCTTATATTATCATCATTCCTGGTCACTAATCACTAATTCCTTGTTATATGTTACTATATTAATATTTTTATCATTTGTTTTATATTTTACTAAGTAATTCTAGTTTTCAGTGCAAATTATTAAAACAATATTTCGTTTAACCGATTTCCACATTTATTTGTTTGTAGAATTTTCTATAATGAAGTGAAATGGAAATACAGGAACGGTTATCATTATTTCGGATATCAGATATATTTTTTACATATACAAATATATATTCAACATAAAAAAATTCATTAGTTTATTCATTCCTATAATAAAACAATAAAGTGATCTCACAATAACTCATTTTATTATATTTGCATCTTTAATGTAATCATGTTTGGTAGTAATCTGATGTATCTGTTCTAAGGTAAAAAATAGATCATTTTATGAATGTATTGAATTATTACACCACGGTGAAAAAAATAGCAATGTATATAGTATATAATAGTTTTGACGATGGCGTGAGCCGAAATAGCTATCAACTATATTTTTTTAAAAATAATTTTCTAGAACTAAAATACATTGCTATTTTTTTCACCGTGATAATAAAGTTCTACCAAGGGAATGCCAATTCAATCAATATATTGAATTATTACTTGATAGAACGGTGTCTATTTTTCAGGTCTTCACTAAGAATAATGCAAGAGACTGCAATGGAAATAATGGAAAACAACACCGAGACGGTGGAGTCATTGACACTGATGATGGTGAGATCGAGAAAGATGATTCGGCTTTCAAAGCGGCCCGGAAAGCACACCAAAAGATTCGGGAAGTTCCCTCATTCAACCTTAAAAACGGTGGAAAGGGAAAATATCAAGAAGTCAACTTTAAAAATGATCTTATATTCGACTTAGACATGTGAAATGTCACACATTTATGATTAAATTCCCTTTTATTTGATACATAGTAATCAGCATCATCATAATATCTTTAGTATATAGATATTTAGATGTATTAGGGTATCATCAGTCATCCATATCCGTACTCTTCACTGTAGATTTGCTGCAATAATACCTCCCTAGGGGCATTTTGTATGTCAGGATTTATGTAGATACATTATGTCACTCAGAACCATTCAATCACCCTCATTTGTTTATTGTTTTGCAATCTTCATGTATTGTTAAATTTCATAGTTGTCTGAGAGTTAAAAAAACATTTTAACCAGTTATATTAATTGGGAAAAATTTAATTACAGGTTTTCTCCAGATATAATTTAACATTGCCGTTTATAATATTTTTAGAAAAATTTCAGCAGACTTTACACTGCTGATGCAAAGTTCATTAATTTTTACTTATGCTATGCTTCTTATCAATACAAATTTGTCCTAGAATATAATCGCAGTAAGCTTTTAATGTCATAGATATTTTAATACTGTCTAAAATAACTGAAAACGTGATCCTCTAACGAAATAATGTACTATTAAATTATCTTTAATTGGCACAGTAATAATGTTACGATTAGATAAAAATTTAAATTTTAATAAAATTAATGTGTTCATTTTTATAATCAAAACTTTTGCATTTCATGTCTGAGTACAATTTTACAAAATTTAAAGATTTGTATGAAACTTTTTAACGTACACTGTACCTTATAAAATACTTGTAATACAGTATTGTGTTAACAATGAAAATCCCTAATCTAAAACCCTAGTGATTATTTTAAGTGTTGTAGTAATTTTAAGAGACGTACTATTATGTAACTAATGAATTTGCAACTTATATTCTTTTGAAATTTACTAAGAAAGCCTTGTTCACCGGTTAGTAGTAACATTATTTTTTTGGTGATAGTTTTTCAATTTGATCAATTTATATCTGAATTTTATTTATTTTATTATCACTTTCTTTGTTCTTGTTTTAATTTTATGTTTTGTTTTACTTGTGAAGTTGATATTAGAAGGTCATCAATGATGCCTTCTGAAATCGTCTTTGCTGTACGAATTAATGAGTGGTGAATGTTGTGATCAAAATTCTTTAAGCACATGCTAGTTAATCGTTTAGACTTGAATTTTACGTGTGGTTTAGTCAAAGCATGTAAAATGTTAGAGAGAACATTTCCTGAAGTGATAAGTAAATGTTGCAAAGTTGCACATTTCTAGCATATTTTTTTTGTTTTAATATATGATGAAATTATAGACACATCTGATTCCTATCAATTTTCAATAAATAGATATGTTTATTATTCTTTTTTTAACTTTTTATGGCAAATGACAGTTTATTTATGTATGTAGAAATTAGTCGACACATTGATATCTTTGAAAAAGAAAAATATGTAATCTGATGGCAATACTATAACTACAAATGAGAAAGGTTTTTTAATTATGCAAAAATTTCTCATATTTATAAAAATTCTTTATTAAAAATACAAAGACCACATGATAACATCTTCTATTGCTTTTAATACTACAAATGAATCAATATATTTTATTTCGTCTGCTATTTTAAAATGCCTTTAATCACATCTATGTATTGTGCAGCATCTGTGAAAATGGTGTATCGATAAGGATCACAAGTCACCTCATCTCGCTTGGAAATTCCAAGGGAAACAATTCCTCGAAGGAACCAGGTTTCCTGTCCATCTGGGTCTCTCTTGGGAAAGTACATGCCACTCCCACTATCGCCATTACACACATTAGTTCCTAAGGAAAGCAAAGGAATGCAAAATATATATATATTTATATCATTAGTTTTATTTTAGTATCAAAATCAATTTACAGGTGTTTTTAAATGGAAAGGTAAGTATAGGTATTAAACGGTCTGAACGGAAAATACAATGCCAGCTTAACATAATATTTTATATGAAGCTTCTGATTTATAAATAATGTAATAAAATTAAGTGCTCAAGATCTTACCATTTCCATGACCAGCGCAATAAGTGGTATCAGTAAGAAATCTGCTATAGAAACTTGGATTAGTTCTGATGCACTGTAAATCTGGTCTTACTAACATGGTGGCATGTTTTAACTTTTTAGAAAATTTACGAGTTTCAGTTGCACCCCATCCCACCACCTAAAGATTTGATTATATAGAAGAATAATTCAAAATAGCTACATGATAAAAATTTTATGATTTTGAGTGAGGGTTTTTCATAGAATTTTTGTATTAAATTTTAAATCAATATTTCATTTGTTATGAAGCTCTGTTTGGCTTTTCTGTTTTATTTAAACTACTCTAATTTGTTTTAAAATGTTTCTCACATGTCCCATTTTCCCAAATATATTGTACTCAACACCTATTGTGTCCCACAGGCATATCGGTTGAACGTAATCAGTGAAAGTTGCTTCCGTAGCTAGAATCAGCACTGCTATGTCATTCGTGAGGTTTGTTCGAATAAATTTCCAGTGGACCAATACTTGAAACACCTGTAATACAAATTAATTTATTGCAATATTTGATGACAGTGAAATCCATACTATATTTGAAAAACTTTGGAGAAGATCAAAATTCATTCAATTGTAGTGAAAACCTGGTTTTTTTCCCTAAATGTTCAATAATAAACTTATTCTTTAAAGTGCACACACCATAAGGCTTGCGTTCATTAAGAGTCAATCAATTATTAAACAAATACTAACTTTTTAATATATAAATGTGATCCACAAGTGGAATAGTGTAGTTATCAATTTAAAATTTATATGAAGTAATTTATTGCTTAGAAGCATCAGAGTCGAAGAGAAAGTAATACTTTTGAGATTTCTTTGAAAACTCATGTACATACTGTCTTTTCTTGAATTCCAACATCTTCCCCGTAAAAATTGTTTTTTCCCAAGGAAACCAACAATCTTTGTGCAAGAAGAACTGCTCCATTTTCAATAACACAATGCCCGGCTGTAAAAATAACTTATTTAATAATCAGTGTATATCAGTGGCGAATATTCAGAGTGTGCTAGGTGTGCAGTGCACACCCGCCAAAATTTATATATATTTATAAATTTATAAAATATAGAGCATAAAGCAGCGATATGTATATTGTTTTGCCTGCAGTGTGGTTTTTGCAAGCGCTTGTATAATATATTGTATGCAGCTCGCCCGGAATGCATGCGCACAAGCGGCCAGACATGACAACTGCATACTGGCGCGCCGACCTTAGGGCGAACTGTGAACCAACCAAATCCTTCGCAGATGTACAGGCCCAAGTCGACCAGTCGGCGGGCAGAACAGAGTGAAGTTGGTCTCGAACGCGGTGCGCGTACGTCAAAACTCTTGCGTCGCCGTTTTTTTATTATTATTTAAATAAAATTACATTAATGTAATTTTATTTAAAAGGGTTATAAGGCAGATTAAGCGTGCCAAAGCCCAGATCAATAAAAATTTTTAAAAAAATGTACATTTTTTTTCTATTTCTTACAGCACACCCAATAGTAACACCCACCATTCGTCACTGGTGTATTACTTTCTGCAGTGTTAAAACTTTCTGCTCACCTATCCTATACTACAAGAATTTTAATGTTGTTACATTATTTACTATTTACTTCATACATCTATCAATACAGTTGCCATTGTAGTAAAAACTATTTGATAGATTTTTTTTTTTATTGAATTCGCATTTAAATTTAACCAATTGAATTTTAGAAGGAAAGCCATCCTATCAAAAATAATAACAAAAAACCCTTTTAAAATCTACATTAATGGAGAAATCACAACAGCTGGGAAGCTGAAACAGTTATCAACAATAAACGAAGCACACTTGAAGTATGGATATGACTATAAAAAATTTGCCTTTATTTCTGGTCATTTGGCAAATGTAATTCACAAAAATAAAAAATTATAATATCTTGTATATTGCATTTAAACCAATTTGATAATTTTTGTATGGGTTGACAACAAATATTGATTTTTTTTAAGTAAATATATTACAAGATTTTACAATTTTCCTCCTCAAAAATTCTTTTAAAACATTTAATTTTGCTAAAAATAATACCACTGATTCCAATTTTCCAACTTAATTGTGTATTAAACATTTGAATCAAGGAAACCAATAATCTATGTATTCCACAATCAAAAAACCTTTATTGAAATCAGTAAATAATATATGTCGTGGCTTAAAGATATTTGTATCAATGAATAAGACTCCAAAAGGCAAAAAAATCAAGATATTACAGCAGAAGTCATTAATTACCTGCTTATAATTTTAATCACCGACAAAATCAATTGCTGCTATTGCCACACTGGTGTACTACATGCATGTATTAAATGGTATTAGAAAACGAATCTGATCTTCCAGTGCCCTTAGGTACTTCACTTTGAAAAAAATGATACTTTCTTGGTGGTGATTTTGTTTTTTTATTGCAGCAAAAGTTAATATGCTTACCTGTTATAACTCGAGTTTTTGAAATTAGTGTGCCTCCACAAATGTATTCTGGTTGGTAATTATCAGATTTTAGCCTGTAAATGGTAGTATGCCAAGGCCAGTCACCAGGCTTACTGTCATCTCCATTGACGATCAATCCTTCATGGTGAATCATACGTTGGCCGCAAGTCATGTCATTTTCATTGGTGTAATCTTCAGATTCTTTTCTGCCATTCATCTTATTCGTTGAGTTGTTAATATTAATTTTTGGCAAGATTTTTATGTGTTCTTTCCATATTTCCTAGAATGTTGGATGTGAGGCTAACAAGGTTATTTACACAAAATTTTGAATCAATAATTAACCTTTTGCACTCTAGCACTTTTTCGTATTTGCCTACCAGCAACTTGAGGCGTTTTTTTGCGAAAATCGTATTCGCTAGATGAATCAAAGTAATAAAAAAATATGTATATAAAATTTAAAAAAAAATATATTTTTTCATTTTACTGTAAAATAGATATATAATGAATATAATGTACATATTTTTATTTTATTTGTAATTCTTCATTTTACGGTATTTCACAAACCAATCGCCAACATGTAATCCTGCCTTATTTACGCAGGTCTCGCAAAACAGCCGTGTTTCCGATCTCCCGCCAGAAATTTTTGTATTTGAACGTACTGCACAGTCGTTCTTAGTCCCTGAACGTAATATATGTAATTTATCTGCAAGACGGTCTTCTGTAGGCACAGTTGAAGTACGCACTCGGGATCCACCATGCATTTCGATGATAAACCTTATTGATATTACGCAAGCTGACTATCTTTGACTATGTTTTTTGTCAGAAAAGGACTCCCCAATGATCTGTTATTGTGATCTAGTTGAAATCGACATATAAAAAATGCTAAAAGTATACAAAAAATGACTTTATAAACATGCCGCCACTGCGGCGGCATCCAAGTAATACGATAAACTTACAATGCCGCCTTTACGGCGGCATTCGAGTGCAAAGGGTTAACATATATGTACTTACCGGTAAGTTTTGTATATCTCTTAATTATTAACTCAAGATATTGTATAAATAACGTTGTTTGTAATTTGTATTCTATCAGTTAAAAATGCTCTCGATGAATGAAATTGATCCTGATTATAAATGTATTAAAATATGTATTTTTATTATTTAAAATATAATGTCTCCATCAATAAGTGAAGTTAGCTAAAAGTAGTAGTTAGCTAGTTAGTTAAAAGTCATATTTATAGTAAGAATTCTCAAACATTTTCTTTTTTATTATAAATTTTACAATTTACCCACATGTTGAATCTACCATTTTATGGTGTGTAATGTAATGTGTACAATACTATTGCTGGGGTTAAAATTGAAAAAAAGCTGCTTCTTAAACTATATAATTGCAGTAAAACATAATAATAGTGTTGTTCCTATTTCAATAAAAAATACGTAAGTAGATGTTCATATCTTTATTATTTATCTAGATTACTTACTTTTTTGACACCGTTGATGCATAATTCTTCATTATTTATTTTGACACTAATTAAATTTGGTACTGTGTCCCCGGTATTCAAAGGTGTTATTGTGGTTGTAAGGTTTCCTTTATCCACAATTGTCAAACTTGATTCTATCGTTAAGGAATCACTATAACCCCAGGCAACATCATAATCCTTGAAACAGAAAATCTCTGGTTTAGATCTACTTTAATATAAAAAAAAATGCATATGCATTTTTTTTTCAAATGGACTTCTTCTAAATAGCCTACATTATCATTAAAATTTTCATGTGTCATTCTGGTTGTCGTTTCTATGTCAACTGTGCTATTTTCATCTTTCAACATTAGCTAGCTCCAAAACAACGCCATAATAACACAGACACAAATATTCTGTGTGATTTGATTGAAAGTGAATGAGATATTTTTATTCATAATGAATAAATAACTAGTACAAATCTATCTTGAGTGATCTCAAGTAAGTAAGTAATTAATGCAAGTAAAAATATAAACTGAAGCTTTTTCGATGAAATATTGTATTCAGGCCTTGAAAAAATACTATTTCATGATTGTGGTTGTACACTGTTATATAGGAATATTATTGATAACTCTTTCAAGCTTTAGGTGGCATACTAATTAAGACTTCCTGAATTGGTAAAACTTGACAAATATTGACATAACCCAGTTTAAATTTGGATTTCTGTGAAAGTGACAGCTATTGTTGATTTATATAATAAATATATTTTCAATGATTTTTTATAACATTTTTCTCTATATTCTACATGCTTAGTGGGAAAAATAAATTTCTGTCCTAATATTTAATAATATAGGAGTTGAAAAATATCTTCAATTTGACATTTCTTGAAAATATTATGGTAGATACAGGTAAGAGCTTAAGAATTTTATTTTTGTAATTTTCATATAGTTTTCATGGAAAACAAACACATAAAATAGTTTTTTCGTATTTTTTACACAAAAATATTTGAAAAAATACTTATTTTGTCATTGGTTAGATTCTGAAGAAAATTAACATATAAGTGTTCAAAAAATTTTAAAACTATATTTAATTGAGTTTCAAATATTAATTTGCAAGAAAATTAATTTAATATGTAAGTATATTTAAATTTAACAGATGTCACTGTCACATATACTTCAGCATAATTATCTTTCTTACTTATATGTAATCTTTTTTGTGTCGTAATGAAAAATTATAATACTATGTAAGAATTAAAACTCACCCTATAAAAATCTGCTAAGCCATCAAATTGAAGTTTCAAAATTATTTTCTTAGGGAAGTAGCTCTCAAAATTTGACGGAACTATAGTGACATTATATGACAGAGAATCTGATGGGTTGAAAGATTCCACTACTCCTTTCATACCATTGCATGGATACTCATATAAAATAGAGGAACTATAGTCTGCCATTTTAAGTAAATCTTCTGATTCCGACTGACAAAATATTGGTCTTACATATAGGAACGTTATAGCAAAGTAATACAAATAGTAACCCTCCATTGTTTTTTAATATCTTCTCGAAAATCTGTAATCAAACAATAATGATAAAAAAATATGAATTTATAATTAATGTAAATTGTATCACAATATATTAATTCACAAAGTCACCACAAGGAGGTTCTATTCCTATGTAAATAGTGGAATTAAAATATATTTATTACACAAATAAAGCTTGGCCATATTAAAATAATATAAATGAAATCCATTTCAACACATCACCTTTTACGAGAATTGCTTGTTACTCAGTTGCTACATCCTTTTTTCTGACAGAGTAAGATATAAGGATAGATCTTAGACAAGGCTAATGGTTTCCAAATCTCTTTCGAAAATGTTGGCTACCCGACCACGAAACCGTTCAAATTATTTTATATCACATCTTAATAACCACAGAAGTTAATGTTGATCTAATATGCCCGATTATCCAGTATATACACAAATTATTCCGAAAATCGATTGAATTAAACCCGTGAAAAGTAATCACATTTACCACTTGTCTACGGGTCTGGAAATTGGTGCATAAAATATCATTACACCATAATATCGCAATAGTAAAAAAAAGTCAAACATGGTAAAACCGTATGATTTCAGAGATCAAATTAGTTTTTCACCAAATGCATTCGTCGGATTTATTGTAGTAAACTTTGTACGACTTCTATTGTTTCTTAAAATAAACGTATAGCTATTTATAGCAGTCAATGGATACAATTTGAATCATATTATAAGATAAAAAATTTCATGCATATTGCTATCACGAGCGTTTTGACGAGAGCACGAGATCACAATCTATAGAGTATTCCAAGCTTCTTTCGATTCACTAAATTTAGAATGTAGATATATTATATATATGTGCATATTGAGTTTTCTTTAACCGCTTAAAAACAATAGAATGTTCTAAAATATTCTATGTGTTTAAATATTCTTTAATAATAAATACTTTGACAAAAAAACGACATAATTATTTTACATCAAAATATATTTATACAAACAGGTTTCCGCCTGTTAGTAATCATCTTTGAAAAATAACTACTAATATTATTATGTATGAAAAACTATGCAAATAAACCATACCTTTTATTTATTACATGGACCGTTAGATTACATTTGATTTATCTCGATAAAAAAGAACTGAATCTACAGTATAAAAAACAACCAACTTTTGCACAATTCGACACTTGAAATGAATTTAATGAGGAAAAGTTCTTGGAATATTGTTGCTCGGTGAGGTCGAAAAATCCAGTATTCCTTGGACATTGAACTTAAAGCGGCGACAAATATTGGTATGTTGTAATTTGTGAATATACATTAACAAAAAAATCATAGGTTAATAACTATATATGTCGTAAGGAAAGTTAAAGAGAATCCTAAAATCAAATAGGCACTCAAATATTCTTACGTGCTATAATAATTTTATATTACAAAATGTATAATTTATTTTGAACAATCCGTAAAAAAATTTTTTACTTTCAATATATCAGAAATAAAAATTACTTTTATCCTGTGAGATCAAAAACTAAACACTCTCAATATGTTATAGTATATGCTTCAAAATACATTTATATTTAGACAATATATCGAGGAAATCGGGGAACGGTTAATACGGGATTATTTATCACGGCTCTTATGGGTATTTGACAGGACTATAAAAAATTAACGGTCCATCCGGTAAAGCGTATTATACGAGAATGGTTGATCGTGGTTCCACTGTATGTTGATTATCCGTAAACTCGATCAATTTATGTCGAAATTAATCACTACGGGATTTGGACCGGTAAGTAAGATATCCTAACGACGTTTTAAAATCCGACCAAGGACCTAGTTAAATGATTATCATTACATAAATGAAATTTGAGTTTCCCATGACAAATAAGGCTTTTAGTTTTATCACTGGTGTGTAAATTAAAATATTCAAACGCAATTTTGCATTTTCCGAATCGTAGAATATTTGTTTCCACTTATTTTAAATGATTATAAAACTTGAATAATATAATTTATTTATAAGATTGTAAGTTAAACTGTTTCTTGTAGTATACCGAAGTCTGACGTATTTGTGTATATTTTAGCGATTTTTGTGGATAACAATAAAACTTTTGATGATGGAAATAAAAAAAATCTATTCCTACATCAACAAAGAACTGCAAATAGTTTTGAATTATTTACGCTACGACGGTGTTTAAAACGAAGTTAAATTAAAATTAGTCAGAGACGATACTAATTCCAAATGCTTTGGCTGCAATAAAAAGTGTGCCAAAGTCTTGTACAAATTTTGTATCATTACGCTGAGCCAGTGGACGGCAAACTCTATGAACGATCACGATACATATAATGGCATATAATTTAAAATACTGTAAAAGTAAATTCCTAACAAATTTGAATTGTTGAGACTTTGTACACGTAGAATCGTAAAAAGTGTCTACAATTAAAATTTAAAGTACCATCAAGCACCTATAGTCGATATCTTAAATTATATCGCCAACACTTAATATTTTTTGTTTAAGGTTTATGGATAAAGCTTGATTAAAAAATGTATGGTTTTGTCTTCACACATTTTTCCGTGTTGATGTAAGTTTACAAAATTTTATAAAATATACTCCCTTAATTCGAAAGCGTTCTTCAGTTTCTTCGAAAATTGAAAAATATAAAATGTAACCTTTAGTTTCCTTGAAAAGCTTTGCGTTATTTATCTTTATTATAGCATGACTAAGTTTTTATCGGTTATTAAGCTTCTTAATATATATATATATTGTATATATACATTGTTAATCCTTCAAAAATGATTTACACGCACGATGCTTTGAGTGCAATTTTGGTAAATATATAATAATATATGACGATTTTGAAGTTTGTATTACGGTTTTGGTTGGATGATTTTTAGTCTGGACAAAAAAAATATTTTTAAGCTTATGTGAATTATCAGACATTTTAATATAATTATGTATTAACATCGATAGGTTTTTTTTCATCTCCTGAAAGGCTAATTTTTGAAGCTGTTTTTTTAGACTTATAATAATTCATTTGAAAGCAATGTTGTATATTTTCATTGTGTAATGCTATCAATCATCCATACTGTAAATTATTATTTATAACGGCACGTCGAGAGAATGGATGTATGGAATAGATAGACAGATGAAACAAGCAGTCTTACACAGGGCTCAAAATGGAAAATTTTATGAACATGAATAATACGTAATACCGAAATATCTATTGTAGTTCTGGAAGACTTCACGTTTTAGTCTTTAGATACAAATGTATGGAGACTAAATATTTTAATATTTTTCCCGTATTAAAATGGAGTTATACAAAGATTATTTCAATGGAAGTTTTCTTTTTCATTCTGTTCAAAACTATAGAATATCTTCGCTTGCTGATCTTATAAAAAAGCTACTCTAACAAAATCATTTTTACGAGAATTGCCTGTAATTCAGTTAGTTAATCTATGGTTTCGAAGAGAGTAAAAAAAGAAAGATAGGAGGTGTGGTTAGTTTAACGCATTCACTGTTAACTTAAAATCTCATGTAACAGTGTCATGCTGAATATATTTGAATTATAAAAATGTTTTGCAAATTATTTATAATATGCATTATTTCAAAGACAATACATGCGAGCGTCGGCAAGTACAAATAACTCGAAGTCGGTATTTTTTCGTCTCATATTACAATACATCGATAAATCTACTCTAAGATCATAATTTAATGGTATACACGTGTATTTATTTTGGTTTTTCAAGTTTTATTATATCCTTAGATTTTTTATTTATTATACGTGATTTGTCACCAACGACTCGGGTTTCGCCTTTCGGCATATTCAGGCATTCTATCACACGAAAGCAACAGAACTGACAAGACCGAGAAGACCTTTTACGAGTTCTTCGATATAATTTAGAAACAAATCACGTAAACATTGGATTGATTGTACTTAAATAGATAGAAGAGATTTTTTTATGTATGTGTTTTTTATATTATCATTTTCATGAAATATATTAAAATATATATAAAATAATTTATATTATTGAAGTGAGTATATTGGGACAAAATATAAATTGAATTTAAAATAGATCGATAAAATAAAAGAAATGGCTTGCAATTATTTATATATTTAAAACATTCATTAACTAGTAAATGCGTTCCACTAATCGCAATACGAAAATTAAAATATATAAGTACTATCGTCTAAGGTATTAATTAGGGTAACATAAATGTTAAGAGGTAGCGAGAAATGGTGCCGATTTTATTTATTAATTCCACGATAGAGTATGTGCTGACTAGACGACCCAAGTCCAACGGTGTAAGCTTTCATCGATACGAAATATGGAAAAAATACCAGGCTTGCATAATATTGAGGAGGTAAATTTATCGATGTTAGAAATTGTTGTGTGAAACAAAAAATTGTTAAGTATATCCGATCTCCTCTAACATTCGTTTATTCGCGGAAAAATAGTTGCAATCTAAACCTTAGGGCGGTGGTGCAATGGTTTTGATTTTGATCGTTAGTATTCGGTGCAGAAAAAGGTATCCACTCTATACTTACCGAATACATAGTCCAAGGTATATACTATTTCAAACACGTGTATTTATTGTATGGATATTACCTATTGTCTCATCTCTAGAAATTAGTTATGTTTAGCATTTGGATTTTTTCAACATTAAGGCTTGCCACAACTCTTTATTATGACTTTTTGGTGTGATTAGAATGAAATTTGTTGGTTTGCGCATGGTATTGAATGTTATGTATCTATCGACATAAATTTTGAAAATGCTGGAAAATTTAAAAGAAAATCCATTTTTTTCATGATAAGTGTAAGTATTTTTGAAGAGAAATCAAAATGAAACTTTTATGATTGTAAATATAATATTTATACTATACACACAAATTTCTACTCATTATTATTGAAAAAGCACTTATTTTTGCTCACAATTCACTAAATAGCTAAACTAGAAAATTACCATAGCCAATATACAATATATATAAAATATTTTTTCTGCGATAAAAATCTCACAAAACAACGTTATAGGAATAGTCCAGGTATTTTTATATTCGTATTGTTAAAGTCAACAGCGAAATAAAACAGTGAAAAAAAATTTGAATGAAAATCACAAAAAATTATCACAATCTCACAGTTAATTCACAGTTACGCGCGGTTAGTTTCAAAGGCGATGAAATCCGAAATGAATATTGTCGGCTAATAAAAAATACAAACAAATAAACAGTCCTGAATTATTTTATTACTTTTCGGGCATGAACACGCTAGGCGGGTCCTGAGCACGTAGTAGATACAAGTATGGACACTTTAGGCATGTCGTTAGCACGGTTTGAGTTAACAAACATTCATGCATTCGAATGAAAATCAATAAGAAATAGATTTGATCACCGTACTCAAGTTCAATAACGTTGACCACTCGACCATGGACACGACACAATATCTCTACTGCCTAAAATATCAGATTAAAACACATTGAGAGTGTATGTGTTTTGAAGAAAAAATAGTTATTTTCGTCTTGCAGCATGCAATGGGCTTGCAAACTTCGAGGCAAATGGAAAAGGTCAGTAAAGACATTTTGTGTGAATGACTCCGAGATGCCGCCTTTGGTATTATGCGCGCTCTAAAAAGCTCTCTTTACATTAGCGTGGCGGCCACTCGTCAATAGACTGAAAAGAAAAATGTACTTACTGCTGTGCAAAGATGAGATATTTTTTTCATTGAAATGTTTTACTTATAAATAATGACGGATTTCAAATATACTGCCAGGGTAATGATATATAAAAATTCAAATTAAATACAATTTTGTTTGCGAACAAAAACAAAATCTTTTGAAAGTTAAAAGACTTTCAATCGTAAAAACATTAACAATGTGATTATTTATTGAGAATATTATAAATGTAAATGGTAAGTAATATATTCACAGTTAATGTCTTCTGTACTTTCAAGAACGAGTAATTTTAACCAATAAATATTTATATATACAAAAACGAACTGAAATATTTATGGCAAATATAGACTATTAATATAAATTTTAGACAACTGATTGTTATTTAATCTCACATTATTTTAATTTTATTATAATAAAGGATGTAGTATGTTACTGCTAGTGGTTAGCAAATCGCTTCCTGTTACGTTTCGTGTTGAGAATATTTAGTATTTAATTGAACATTTTACATTATACAGCTGTATTAGAGAAACAATTTTGACAACCTTTTAAGCCTTCATCCCGAAGCTAAAGTATTAACTAAAGTTTTGTGGACAATGAATACTTTTTTCGTATCGTCTTCTATAGAAAGCAGGCAATCAATTTGCAGTTCATCAAGTTATCATTGTATATTATGCCAGTCGTATTAAATCACCAGCACCTTGGATATTGATCCACTAACGGAGGTTGCAAGAGAGTCTCTTTCCACATTGTAAGACTCTCCTACCCTCGTTTTTCTTTTCATGCCGAGTTGAAGTAATTTTTATTTTTCATTGCGGTACACATCACACGCTGGAAGTCTGTAGCTCGCAAGAAATGTAGGCGACGCATTTAATTATTTCTACATTCTATATATTTTCTTATTTTTTTGTGTGAGGTAGTCAATCATTGAAATTGAACGAATTTATTTTTAAAAATATATCGAAATATTATATTTCGAGTAAAAGAATATATATTCCCTTTGCTCTTTACCACTACTGGTTATTTTTTTTTAAATAACATCAGCCAATATATGATGATATTGGATTGAAACCTAGAATAGATCTATTTGTAAGAATGTTTCATAGGATTTTTACCGGGAATGCTTACTACATTGTTTTTGTAAAACTTTATGTATAAAATGTTCTATTTAAGTTTCTGAAACGTTTCAGATTTGTTAACTTCTGTGACTGTGGAAGCCAATTGAGATAAAATACTTTGTATTCGAAAAATATGTATCAGTAATTCTATTGTAACATTGGCTGTATGAGAATATTCATCGTTTTGTTGGAACCAGTTGCTTAAAAAACCCAAAGCAACCAATAAAAGCCATATAATTACGTAATTTTATGTAATGTATTACTTCTGGTTAGTTAAACTGCCTAGGTAATATTTTCTGTTGAACTTCTGGTCACTATACGATACTACGTAGAAAATATTAGCATTTATGATATATTAAGACAGTTGAACGATGAACTATTAAATAAATATATACTTTTGTCTAATAAAGTTCTTAATTTTTATAATCGGTTTCAATTGTATAGCATTTGGTACCGAATTTAGATGATGTATTTTATAATTGTTTCACTTCGCATCTTAGTTATGTTATGTGTTACAGATGAAGGGTACAGCAAGGTAGTGGTAGAATAAGTTTAATGAGGTTTATATGTATGAAATAAATACTTGAAAAAGATCGAAACTTGTTTGAAATTTAATATTATTTGCTAGTAATTTTCTTGTTATTTATTTAAGGCGCTATTCGCTTAATCAAACAGTTTATTTCAATTTGCTTTCCAACGCTAATGAATAATCTTTGTAAGTCATGTTGCACCATATCTATAATAGGGAAGTGCTGATGTTCAACCATTTTTCTTTATGTGTAAAAAATAAGTGTCATTATGGAAACATCCGAATAAAGAGTTCTTTGACTATATTTTTTTTGCTTTCTGTAATACTTCCAGCCGTTTTTCTTAAGCAACAGCTTTGCGTTAGGTGGAGGGGATGATAAACAGAATGATATCAAATTATTGATTTAAGTCATCAGGCGAAGAGATGAAAGATATAACTTTCGATCGCTAGTAAGCGGATTTTTCACATAGTTTTATAGGCGGCTATTGCTCGTAGAAAGTGTTTCGTGAAAATAATTTCAATCTGATATAATATAAATAATGATAATTTAATCGCTCATCTTTTTTGATCGTTTTGCGTTTACTAGTAGTCCCATTACGTCCATTACTGTCGTTTCTTTCATACGTCAAAGTAACAAAAGTCGCGGACCCTTTCTGATGAAACATTTCAGCTACCGCCTCATTTTACATAACATCAAGACGAACCAAATATTATTTAAATCATGAAATCCCATCTCACTGCCATTTTGATCCCTTTCTATTACCGCGGGAGAGATACAGCATAAAGGTATATGAATATTCTTCGTAATTTACAGTGGAGATATTCTAAGCACAAAATTATCTATAATCGAATTATAATTTATTGTGTGATAAGCATTAAGTAGTGCTGTATAGTTATTTAATAATCAGCCAACTAAAACATATATTTACAAACAGACATCAATTTGAATAATTTTGAAGAACATAGAATTGATTTTTTTCTATTCTATAATTTTACTGCATTCAACAAAGGCAATATCAACTAAATCAAATACAACAGGCTTACTTTTAACTATCTGTACCCCGTTAAATATCCGTATACACGAGTTCTGACGTTAATTGAGATTTTTCCGCTAAATACCGTGATAAATATACTGAATAAAACGATAACGAGAGCTTCATATTTCGACTATAGATGTCGATAGCGAGTCAGATAACATATTTTGATGAATAATAGATATTTAAAAGAATTTTTACAGACACTAAAATTGGGTAGTCATAAAAATAATTTCGATATACAATCGATAATTTTCACATTGAATTTTATTCTTCAAAATTAGATTAATACCCAAATAAATTAAAACAACAATATTTTTAAATTTCCTGAACGATGATTTGCATGAAATATGAAAAAACATAAAATATGAATTGTTGTTTTTAAGAACGTTGTTGTCTTGTATTACATCTTTTCTTACAACGATGTGACAAAATAATGTAATTTTTTTCACGTATTATAGCGAATATTTACAGAATAACTCTTTGAAACATGTCACGCAAAAAGCCTACCTTCGCAATTAAAATCGATGACTCGCGAATCAGTGAGCTTTTTTCTTTCAAAAACGTTGATAACAAAAGGGGGGAAGTACAACACGCGACCTATTTAAAATATATTTGCCTGTTCCCTTGTAATACGAATAAAAAGATAACGTGGAAAATTCGTCACTCGAAATCAACACATAGGGCGGATAGAAATGCGTTTTTGTTTCTGATTTGACAGTTCCTGCGATGTGTAAAAAACACATGTACTAATACAGGTTATTTATCTATGCAATTTTATGAAGGCGTTTAGGATGTAATACATTAGATATATGTGATTAATTGATAATTTATTTTGCAGAATTATCGATATTGATCAAAAGTAATTGAAGATTGGTCGATGAATTTTTCTAGAAAGACAAGTATTGAAATTGGTAATTCATATTAAAATTAAACTTGAATCTGAATGACGTCTAACGATGATATTATGAAATAATTTTAAAAGATAATTATTGAGAAGTAATAGTTTTATATATTATAAATCCATTGTGAAGAAAACTAATTTCTGTTATAGAAAAATAAAACAACCATGCAATGTTTCTTTCCATTTGTTTCTTTCATAAGATACTGTCATTTTTTTTTGTAATAATATCTTAGAAACAAACAATGTATTTTTATTATATATAAATATTCAACTATTTTATTACACTCATACTGTCAAAAAGAGCTATATATATTGTTCTTGAAACTTTTATCCAAGAATAAATAGGCATCATAAATATGTGGTAATACTGTTGTAAATGTATGCACGTGTACTGGCCGATGATTCGGTGTGGAATGTGGATTATTCACTGGCCTGATGTTCAAAATATGTGCGAGAATCACTTTTAAGGTGTTACTTTCACTTCTTGATGGAAAGGCATAATATTTAAAACATAAAAAACACATTTTTTAGTACTTATTTCCACAATATATTTAATGATCAGGACATTTATGATATGAGCAAAACCCGTCCTGATCATAAAATATGTTATGAAAATAAGTACTTAATAGTTTGTTTTTATTATATAAAATAACGTGTGAGTGTGCTTATTTTAAAAATCAACATATCATTAAAAGTTTCTTTATAATATAAGGGAAAGAAAATAAACGACGACACTACATATTTGTACCGGAGATACTTAAGTTACACTCTGTATATACGTGTTTGTAGTTTTCCCGAAGCGGCGAAGGTTCGCTTCACTTGAGTAACAAAGGGATGAATCTGAAAAGCTTCTTCATTTCGTAAAAGGCCATATGATTGATTACGCACGGGGAGGTTAAGGTATCCCCGTGTCATATTCATCACATCAACCCACGTCAACATTATTAAAGTTTGATAATAGCGGAGCGAAATGACCTTTATGAGTAATGACCAGAAACGATAAAAATAAAAAGCAATATTATGAACATTTAGTGATTTCTTGTTTTTCTTCACTGTATCTAAGCCGATAATTATGTCGCCTTAAGCTATGATAAAACCCCATTGAGCTTTACTATATTGTGTCGGAGGTACTGGTTTTGAGTACAAAAAAATTATACAGTGGCCTATAATATAATGTAGAAAAAAGGAGATATGAAAAATATCAAATACATCGGGACCATGGTCAAATGTTCACTGTCATTGACCTCAATTACGGTATCGACAGATTCGAACTCTAGCACAGACAGTTTTGTGATTAATTGCACAAAATAAAATATAAATTTGTACAACTTACATGAGCAACATACAAAAAAGTATGAATATTTTTTTATGAATGTAACAAACTTCAATACTATCGCGTTAATCTTGTTGGATATACCCGAGCTAGAGATTGAAAGTTGTTTTTACTAAAACTTTTCACAAATAAATATTTGATTTCCTTTAAAAAAAAATGTATATAATAACTCGGTTTTTAATTTTTATTTAAAAATAAGGTTACAAGTTTTTTTTTAGATTTTTAACTCTCCAATTCTACAGATAAATGTGTCGAAGTGAAAATTATTAACAAATAAATATTGTTAAAATAGCCTAATTCTTATAGAGATATCATCTAGGGATAGCTAACTAATTACAGTCCTCGTGAGTTGTCTAGAATTATACTGTTTTATTATACGTGGGCACGTGAATAATTTATCTTTTGGAAAAATATTTTCAATTATTTTCAGGCTGTGAGGCATATTACACGGTCGAACAAAGAATGCTTTATTCACGGATGAAAAATAAATACTCTGTTCTTTCATTTCCATTGTTTTTAAAATGGTTGTTATAAAGTATTCCGTAGTCCATATATTGGAAGTCTCCGTTACAGATAAGTTTAATTATTCTTGTGGGTTATCTAAATTACGGCGATTCTCAAATAAATTAAAGTTTTTCCATGCTTCGTCGACGCTAATTTATTTATCTCAATTGTTAATTATTAATACTGATAAACATTTTTGTAAGAATAATATTTATCAATATAAACTTTGGCACGTATTAATTGAGATTGTATAACAAAAATCTTAAGAGTTCAAAAATAAAATGCAATTCATTATTATAAGTTTATACAAGTGAACTAAGCAAATTTTAAAACCAGTTGCTAAATGATTCAAGTCGTATAAAGTTGCAGTGATGTAGAAAAGGCTTGTTAAAAAAACACAATATTGGTTAGGTGCGTGAAAGCTTACTCAACGTTTTGTTGTAAATAGCTTGGTTGCGAAAAATATTTTCTGTGAATAAAACAATGTAGAAATATTATGCTGACTAATCAAGTGACCATTGACCAATCATCTAACCATTGAATGGATAATTAGAAGGGAAAATTAACAATTATTAAGCCACTATTAAAGTAAAATTGTAAATGATATTAAATTATAAAAAATAGTGACAAACATTTGGTCATATTTTAAATTTGACTATCGCTAAATCTATAACATAAAAAATAATTGATAAAGAGATAGAAAATTTTAAAATTATTAATTTTATGTGGTTGTAGATTGTGTAAATTCAATTTATCAACTTTAAATTGAAATACGGCTTACGGAGAAAAACATTATTAAGTATTCATTTATATTGGTTTCTTTCATTTTGATTAAAATAATACATTTATTTCAAAACAATACTAAGATTAAAATTAACCATGAATGTTTAATTTCACCGTACAAGCAGGAATGTAATAAAAATATAAAAAATAAATCTTTTAGATCATTACTTGTTTATTTTTTATTAAAAATGTTTTTTTATAAAATAAGAAATGAAATGTATGTGAAAGTAGGTACACATATAACGAAACAGATTTTATTTTTATGCTATGTAAATGTGTTAATTTTCTTTTTACGTTTTCCCAACCGAGAAACAATGCCTCAAATATTATTAAAGGACAATTGCAATGCTACGAAAGCCATGGAAAAAATACAAAAGCACCATTTTCAGTTGGCTGAATAAATACATAACCTGAAATTTTTCTCGTTTTATGATAAAACATCATATAAATATATATTATATTATTCTTTCACTCACAATTTTGTGTAGAATGAGCTCATTTTAATATTTTTTATTATTTTCCTGACTAGTTTATATTGGTATGAGTATTTAAAATCAGTGTTATTTACTGGTGTATGTGTGTTGGGATGATACTAATGGCAAGCCATAATACAAGAAATCGCACTACAAAAAAAAAATATTTTTATCATTTGCCTAAGCACAGAGATACTATTCTTTCTACCGGCGATTTAATGCAAAATGCATAAACATTGTAATATATTTTCTAGGTAAAATTATTTTTTTCTTCGATACATATTGGTATCACCTAAATAAAACCTTGCAGTTGTATTCAGTGTGGTTATAAACTTGTGAGACATGTTCAATTTATATTTTCTCATTGAAACGGAATATAAAAAGGTATAATAAAATGGTTTTTGAAGATGTTGAGTGTGAAACAAATTTTGAAATAAAAAAAACTATAAGCCCACAACTACTTACAAGGTACTTTTAAAATTTTAGGAAAGCAAAAAATATTACATTTTGCTTATTCCGAACAAAAAATATTCAGCTCGTACATTTGAATACATGTGTATATCGAGATGTATACAAAAGATTTTTTGCAAACCACAATCATACAACTCAAAAAAATATCGTGTGTGTGAATATAATATTTCAACGCCCGCGAATCGTTGCTTCTATTTAGTAAGATAAATATGGATGTACTATTAGATTTCTTTTGTGTTACACCGATATTATTAATAGAGATCTTTCAAGATTTTCCAGGATAAACTTTTCACTATGACTAACAGGGTTTCAGTAAAGGGATGCTGGTAGTGAGCACACAAGATTCACCTGCTTGTAATATTATTTTGTGATTTTTTTTTATTTTTTATATAAAATCAAGATTCGTTAATTTCCAATTAAAATACAACTGTGAAACCAGTTAAAAATTCAATGTTCTTTCTTAAATGAAACATAATATAATACTTCCATCAATAGTTGAAATTAAACGTGAAATGTTATAGTTTATATCTTTTCATAAAAAGATTCAGAATGATATTAACTAAATAATTCGGTTTTTAAGTCGTGTTTATTATTATTACCAGTAATCACGATTACTAATAACAATCAATAATTACAGATTGATTTACTGGATAAGTCTGTCTAAAAAAAAAAAACATTGTCATATAATAAACACACATTTTTAAAGTACTATTTTCACAATATAATTTATAATATAATGTTTTTTCACCTAGAAGTGACACTGGTCACAAATTAAGTAAATTGTACATACGTAAAATTAAGTTTATAACACTTTTTTGAAAAATATTACCTAAGCTATTAGCCATTTTTCACATTACAAATCTGTCAAAGAATCTAAAATTGAAAATTACAACGTATCTAAAAACATTGAAATAGTTTTTTTAAAACATGTCAAAAATAATATTTTTTGAAACTGAATACAACAAAACTTCACCCAAAACCTTTCAAGCTTGACTCCGGTTATCCGGTTCGGGGTACATTTTTCAAAAAGATACAACAAAGAATAAATGTTATCTTTTTAGAAACAAATTATTTTGTGGGTTTTTAATTTTTTTTTACATAGTAAATTCACATTTTTTCAACACCAAAAGTTGTGAAAAGCAATTTAAAATGTTTAATCATTCTGACTGTGTCTTTTAGATTATATGTTTTTGCCTTTGTGCGTGGTGCACCGGGTAGTGATTAATTTGAATTTCGTATACATGACTCACTGGTTCGACTCTCAGTACGATTTACTCTATCCTAAAACATTTGCTCTTTTAAAAAAATGCGTTTGGGCTTCTAAGTAAAATTAATTGAAAAACTGCTTTTAGGATATTTCTATAAGGATGCAATATGCTTCATATTTGGAACGGATATGGTAAAAAAAACAAACAGTGGTATTAAATAATTATCACGAGTCGAAAGATATTTTTCGAAATAGATATACAAAGTTTGGGTCTTTCTTTGAATTTGAATGCATTAAATAACATAATTTGAAGTACGAAAATAATTTAACTAATGCAATCAATGTAGATTTTTCTATAAATTGTGCTATGCAAATATACAATATTTACTAAAAATATTAAAAATTAATTATTAAATTAATTTTTCAAAAATCTGTTTCTTATGTGCCGGTGAGTTTGCTATTTAGACACAGGAAAACTTTTAAAATCTCATCGTCTTATGTGGGCTGTATTGTAGTTTTAAATTTTATTGCATTTTGCGGTCGCTTCTCTCAATAAAACGGATATTGCGAGGGGAAACTTCACCGAGCATGTTTGTGTGATAAAGATTCTAAAACGGCAAGAGGTGGGAACCGCTTGAAAATTTGCTAAAATTATCTAACAAATATACAGTGAAGATTGCACAAAATTGTATAAAATTGCCTGATCAAGATTTTTAAATAATAATAATTTGATTTATTTCATCTATTATATCTTTCCTTAATGAGACTCATCGGTGGAAATGTAGGTTTTTATATGATGTTTTTTACATATTTCTACAGAATTTCAGTAAAATTAAATTTTTTATTTTATCAAGATTACAAACAATTTGTTGTCCTCATTGATAGAAAATATAATGTATTAGTCATATTTTTCATAAGTGCGAAGAGTGCATTTAAAGCTTTTGCAAACAGATTTATGACTATGAATTAGTAATGAATAAGGAAAATAAAAGAAAATGTTATATTTTTTTGTCATGCTCCTATATATACATGATTTTGATATGATGACGTAAGAATCCCAATTTGTAGAAGTATTTTACGTTACATATAAAGTTATATATAACTACACATCTGTTTGATTTTTTTTAAATATTGCATATAAAACACAGCTTTTAATGCCCGTAATAATTTAAGTCAATTCTGATCTAAAAATTTAAAATTGTGGAAATAGTACTGAACTTTTATTTTATTATTTAAATGTAATGCTTTTCCAGTAAGAAGTGAAAGTTAACACCTTCAAAATGTATTTTTTTTTGAGTTATCTTAATGTCACGGGTGTTTCTTTTTTAGCATAGTTGTTGAAAATTTTAATCACGACTTAATAGAAAAAAGTATTTGCAAAAATAATTGATATTTTTTTGTTTTTATTTAGAAAACTTTGAAATATCGAACACAATAGTTTATCTTTTTATCAATTCAAATATATTTTTAAATCAACCAGGTACCGGGCAGTAAGTATAATACAACATCTTAATAATCGAATTGATTATTTTTTGGAACGAAAATGTTTAACAAGTTGTTTAGATGTAAAAGGAAGTCTGTATACATTGCACCGAATCTCGTAAAATGTTTAACTGCTTTAAGTATGAAAGCTTATTCTGAGTTCTACAATTCACATCGCATATGTAAACTTTTAAAGTATAAATGCAATTGCGAGTTTTTAAGCTTAAAATTTTTTCAAAAATTATCAACCTTCTTATTCAGGTTAATTAAACAGTGTATAACATTTCACATCGTAGTAGAGTCGTAGATATTAAAATATCACTTCTCGTTCTTTATATATATATTTTTTTTAATTATACAAGTTGTTTTTATAATAGCGATTTTTAAATAATGCGGTGATTACCCGACAAACAACAACCGTTCATGAAATAAAAACTAATATGTGTATCTAAATTACTATATTTCAAAGTAATTCTTTTGCGGCAATACATTTTATCTGTTTAAATCCATAAATTTTATGCACGTAATTTATTGCATAAATATTTCCTTAGAATAAAATACAAATAAATTAAAAAAACTTTTTTGTGAGTAAATTTCACGCATCAAATTTTCAAACATTCAGCTTTTTTTTTTTTTTAATATTTATTTCATGTACGCTTTGCTTTTGGACGTTTTATTTTTATAAATGGTATCATATTTTTTATTTCCTGCGGATAAAGTAACAATTTTTCAAAAGTTATCATCGTAAACGTTGAGCGTAGTTATACTATCAAAATATGACTGGATTTTTCTGGGGATTTTCATATATCAACTATTTCTCGCATCATGTATTTCTTAGAACTTAACCGTGGTTGGCTTAGACTAAGACTGAAGTTTTACCTGAAAAGCTTTTCAGCTCAAAGAAAAACCCTTGAGATTCATCTTTCAGGTGACATTGTTCATATTAAGAGTGCATACACTTTCATACAGCTGAATTTTGTGCAACCTAATATTTTAATTCACATCGTTTTAAGCAATTTATATAAAAGTGAAAGATGAAACGATACTTGCAATTGTTTCTAATTTTAGAAAACTATCTAAAAATTTTAATTAAATTTATTGTAAAGAATATTTTAATAAATATTGTTTTTTTATAATTAAACGATACATTCCAGTCACAGCAATATGGAAGATAATATTATATAATATACACTGAACCAACAATGCAACGGATAAGAAATAATATAATTTGTCACAGATTATTAAATGATTAACACATTATACAGTAAAATAAATTAATAAAACTCTTGAATAAGACGTATATATGTAAATTGTAGTGAAAAAGAGAAAACACGTTTTTATTATACAAATAACGCATGAGCTATGTCCAGGATATTCTCCTAATCCATCTGCGAGGTGTAAAATTGTTGAAAATAATATACTTTGATATGAAAAGCTTAAAATAAAAACCGTTATTTCCACTTTGCCTTATAATTAGTTAACAACGTTGTATGTTTTATGCAAAAATACTTAAGATAAACTTATAAAAATTCTAAAAAATTAAAAGTTTAGTAGTTATTATTCAGCTTATATTTTTGTATTATTGAACTTATCGGATTTTCAATGGTTGCATTTTTGTTTGCGTTTATCAGTCCGTGCAAATTATGCGTCATTTTGTATTGATTTAAATAAGATATGAGCGTATCTTTTTTGTTTTATTTTTAACGTTTCATATATTTCATCTAACTATTCGAAAAAAACATTACAACGTATTTTATTCGTCGTTTAACAGGTATTATAAAAGTAATTTTTAATTCAGATTTTTTTAAATAGTCTAAGTTAAAATGCTTCATTTAAGAACAAGGAATGCTTGTCCGCATAATCTTCCTGAATAAAAATAAAACATAAGTGTAGGAGAAAAAATTCTGAAACTAAGATCTTATGAATAATTTATGTAGCCTCAGCCAATGGTTCATTAGAAAGGCTTAGTGTAGAAGGACTGTCATTAAAAACCAGTAGGAAGAAGCTCATTTAAAAATAATCCTCAATAATACGTTCAGGCGGAGGCAGTGCTGTAACCACTTTGCATGTGGAAGCTATGGATTGCGGCTAAGTATTTGGTGTCTTTATGAGGTAGATTCAACCACTGAATCAGTTGTTTGGTGGGTTAAATAAGCGATATAACTATCTAAGAAAGTAAACACTCAAACACTTAAACATCGTTAATAAAATAATTCTACCGTCTAAATACTTTTTGTCTTTATTAAGTAATATGTGAAAAATGGTATTTGTTTTTTTCTGTTCATATTAGTCGACAAACAAACTTTTTGAGACACGATAAAAAAATAGCAATGTATAATAATATTATAGTTCTATAAAATTTTTGTAAGATATAGTTGATAGCTATTTCGGCTCACCATCGTTAGAACTATGTTTAAACGTACATTTGCTCATCTATAATATATATAGCTGTGTAGAAACGGTACACAATATATCTTGTCTTCTGTTTTAACGACCTAGCTTATTTCTTGCTAGCAATAAAACCAAAAAAAATTTTTTTTAATGCAAATGAAACTAACCAGGCGGCAATTTCAATAAGCTTAAATATTGGACGGAAAAACGGACGACATATTTTTGTAGAACTTAAATAAATTGCTATTTTTTCACCGTGTTATAATGGAGTTCTACAAAGTAAATATCAATTCATTCGATAAACTTTTTAAGAATTAAATTAACCATTTTGGTTCTTTGAAATCTAAAAATTGTGTAAACATTCGGTTCTGATTATCACTATACATTGTTGTATTTAATCATATTAAAAATTATATAGTTTGTAAAGAAATTAGAGATAAATATTTTTTTTGCTTTATTTTTTATATACTCGTTACAAAGATTACAAATTACAAGGTCATTGCTTTTGCAACGTCAAAATATTTAAATATTTGATGTTGGAAATTAAAGAAATAAACAACAAAACAAAAAATTATGATATTAAGAAAGTGAACCAATCTGAAGCTCATGAAAAATCTACAGTAACACATTAAAAATTAAGATTCGCCTGAACTTTCGTCCACATGGAATATGTCGACATCCAATGCAATACCGTTGAACATTGTTAATGTTCTTACCATTGGCATTCCCATTGGTAGACTGGTTCATATAACTACCGACTTGATTTAGTATGTTGTTGGCAAGCTTCTGTTAGAATTTATGCATATTTATTTTGTTAGTGAGAAATCAGACGGAAATAAACAGTAAATATCTTAAATTACCAAAGTAAAAGATAAAATAATCCACGTCAGTGCCCATATTTACTGTTTCAGGAATATGGAATGAAACATTCAGCTTGAAAACAGTCGACGTTTCGACGGCTGAAATAATTATTTCGCGATGGTCAAATTTAATAACGCTTTTAACGACAAAGGAACGCGCGAATTGTGAATTTATCGAAAGTGTTCGACTCTCGCCTCGTGCATAGGTGGCAATATCGATGGGCGGATTTACGACGTGAGCGATATTGTTGAAGCGTTTAATATTCCGCCCACTATGCATCGCTTAAGCGTTCAGCTCAGTGACATTTATGAAAATACTATCTGACCGGATGAAATTATTTAAAGCTCTCAGTAAGCTTTTTTATGTTTAATTAAAGTTTATGGGCTTATTTTATGCTCTTAAAGACAAGATGCGAGAGAACACGTGTATTCATAGGTGTTGAGCAAAATTACCTGTTTTTTTATTGTGTGTGATGCTCCAAGTTAGAAGATCATCAAAAGTAAAGTAATTACTATCTCAACCAAGTAAATAGAACGACCTAAAGGTGAAAATATTACAGATACTGAATTTGGTT
Source organism: Himalopsyche japonica (assembly GCA_028555115.1). Taxonomy (NCBI): domain Eukaryota; kingdom Metazoa; phylum Arthropoda; class Insecta; order Trichoptera; family Rhyacophilidae; genus Himalopsyche; species Himalopsyche japonica. Next base: position 411,394 of record JAHFWJ010000208.1, read on the forward strand.
ATAACATACAAATTTATTCAAACAATAAAAATTGTTTAAAGTATAACAGGTACTCTACAAACATGAAACTGCTAAATCCATTATGAAAAAGAAGGAAAAGCGGAATTTTACTGCTATTGAAATACATTGTTTCTTCATGATAGTTTTATAGCAAGAAATTAAGACCAAAATCTCATAAAAAACACAAACCTACAAAATTTGTATTGTTGAAACTTTGTACGATTCCACGTGTTTTGTCACTTTTATTTTTTTATTTTATTTTATATTGAAATTCCATCAAGCACCTGTAGTCGAAATCATAATTTACTCTTAATTAATATGTATATTAATTTTCTGTTCAGTTGTATAAACTAAATATTCTTACAACTGAATGTTTTATATTCACATAAAAAACTCAAAATAAAGGTGCACGCGACAGTTTATTTATATGACACTTTCTAACGATCATAACTTTAAAACGTCTTTCAAAATAGTTATAGTTTTATTACACGCACATTCTGTATACCTGTGATATTAGTTATTCTTTATCTGGTCATTTCACATCACAGTTTTTTATTGAAATAAAAACGTGTAACTTTTTTAATAACACAATTTGTGTAGGATAGTGTTTTAGATAAATTCTATTTAGTGTAAGATGATGGCTGTACAAAAAAACATGATTGATATAGTGTATTAGCTAGGTCGTTTCCAATCCCGTTAAAACAGAAACTAGCAGTCCAGTTTTTTGATCTTAGGTGGTAGTAGCAAATACTCAAGAGAGGTCCTTGAGGGCTGATGTGGAGAAGGGTTTCGCGTTAAGAGCCGTTGCACGCGAGTTAGTCGATCCTAAGCCCTAGGAGAAATCCGGTGTTGATGATGGTGTAAAGTTATATTATATTAATGTCTCTTTTCATCGCCAAAATAACCTACGGTGAAATTTAATTGACAAAATTGTTTAACATTAAAATATAATATATTTTTAACAAAATGAGTTAAATCCAAAAGTGCTTTTAATATCTATTCACCAATAATACCAAATTTAAATTGATACTGTGTGAAAATGACAACCATTTGATTTTTTTTATCATCTTCATCTGTTATTATGGTCAAGCTTGTGGATCGAAAATAGAATATGTTAACAGATGTTGCCTTATAAGAATTAAATGCTTTTTGACCTCCCAATCTCTTCATTGGTGGAAATAATGTAATAATAAATATTAGTACTAGGTTTATTTCGTAAGGAGAAGGGGATGAAAACATTACAAATATCGATGTTATTTAACATAAATCGATTGCAAAAGTACACTTCAAAATAATTATGAAGTTGTATAGTTATACATGCTATAGCATATAAAAAAAGATCAATTCTATGAAAAAATGCGACATCTATCCGATTCTTTCAATAAAAATGAATTTTGTATACATTTGTTCTTTTTCGTTGTTTTTCGAGGCATTAAGTAGAAAAGGTCCACTATTATGACAGTAAATGTAACAAATTAAGCTTATTCAGAAGGTTAATAGTGGTACTTTCAAAGTGCTCAAGTTTATATAGGTCAGAAGGAAACATTTCAAATTACAAGTGACATGTAAATTACTTATAATAAATTAGGTGCTACTAAAAAAACGTCTTTGGCCATAATTGAAGAAAGCATGCATAAAATGTTTTATTTACTAGTCATTTTCATAAAACTCGCTCACGCATATTTTTATATAGGGTCCGCCATCTAAAGTTTTTTTCCAAATCCAAAGGTCCGCCAAATAACTTTTAACTTTTTTTTTTTGAAAATGCTATAAAAAAATACTACTAATATTTTCTCAAATTTCTTTTTTTATTTGAAAGTACAATCCTTTCAAATCTTTCAAATCCTTTCATTCCGGTTAATAATGGAAAATAACTTCATTCAAATGGCTGCCTCGGCTGGCCATGCAGTAGCCTACATGATCGGTCCAATTTTTAAGCACATTATCGATTGTGTGCAGCTGTATTTCACCAATGGCTTCACGAATATTGTCCTTTAAAGCGTCAATTGTCTCTGGCTGCGTATGCGTGCGGGTTTTCTGTGCCCAAAATGCGACAATTTTGCTTGTTTACATACCCGCCAAGATCAAAATGAGCTTCATCCGAAAAGATGATTTTTTTTGGCAAAATCGGCATCTTCTGTAAGTCGATCGCAGGCCCACTCAGCGAAGCGAAAACGCATTGGATGGTCATTTGGCTTCAACTCCTGAACCAATTGGACTTTGTATGGCGTCATACCAAGGTCTTTATGCAAAAATTGTCTCAATGATGTCTCCGAAATGTTCAATTGTTGAGAACGACGGTGAATTGATGTTGATGGCGCTTCACGCACACTTTCTGCCACAGCATCAACATTCTCGGGTGTACGCACTGTTTTTGGCTTTTCACGCTTTGGTTTATCGATGAGGATGCCAGATTCTTTCACTTTTTTCACAAGATAACGAAGATACGGAGCTGACGGTGCTTCTCTTCTTCCAAAATCCGTACGCAATTTTCGCACACATTCTGCAACATTACCATGATTTTCAAAGTAATGTCGCAATATTTCCTAGCGTTGTTCAAGCGTATACACAACCATATTTGTTCAGCGGAAGGATAAAACTAATTATCTGTCAAATCAGACATGAGCTAAGTGTTACCATTCACGAAATAAACACTAGTTGAAAAAAAAACTTTAGATGGCGGACCCTATAGAACTAGCTGTGTAAACAAATGACATTAACGAACAATATATAAACACTAGAATTATGTTTTAATGCATATTTTCAAAATATTAAACGTTTACCCAATACAATAGTACTACCTTATTATTCTGTAATATGTCCGTGGCTACAACTCAACCTTGCTTTGTTGTTCGTAATGGAGGTTGATTTTCTAATCTGATAAAAATTTAGTGATGCGTATAGAAAACATAGTTGATTGATGCTTATAAATTAATAAGCGATCTCTAAATGATTGGAAAGGCTTAAGGTTAATTAATCAATGTGGAAAACAATTTTCACAATGTTTACCCAAAGCTTTGTTTCGCTGAACAGCTTGAAACAACAGTCTGCGTCAAACACACCGCAAATATGTTAAAACAATACAAACTTGGCATCATTGCAAGCGGGAAAGGTAATATTTTTGATAAAACTATTTTATATAGAACTAATCTGCTTGCCAATAAAATAGAGTATAACATTATAATCTTATATAAAAAAATATTTTGATATTCAATTCTTTAAAATTTCGATAAAATTCCTCGTTAATAAAAATCATCAATACTATTCCGTGTGATGTTCTGAGAATTAAACTAACATATTATTTTCCCGAACCTAATAGAATAAGCTGACAGTGTTATTTTTAAATCATATCATAAACCAATATTCAGAATCTTTCGTAGTCAAGTGTTGACATATTACAGGTTATTCACAATTTTGCAAAGTTTTTTGCTTTTCGTATGAAGTTTCTTTTTAATAAATATTTCAATCAAATAAAATAAATACAATTTTATGCTAGGTTTGACAAATTCCAATTTGAAACATATTCAATATTTCATTTTGTATAATTTTTTTTGAGTTTATTTTTAATACCAAGAGTCGATGCCAATTTTCATTATTTAAATTTATATTTTCTTTATTCAATCAAAATATTCTATGCCTTATGTCTTAATATTGATATCTCATGCAATTTTCGATTTGTTCTGCTAAAAATTTGTATCAATTTCATTTTGTGTCTTTAATTTCCTGTTAATTTAGTCGTATCAATTAAATGTATGTTTATCATAACATAATTGTAAATACATTGAGTAAGAAAGTTTCATTTTCCAATAGCTTCTTGAGATATTTAAAATATTTGTATTACTTCGAAATTATAAAAGAAGCATTGATGTTTACCTGTTGCTCAACTAATTGCCTGTTACGAAATATGACAGGACTCATTAAAATCGCTTAGATAATTTAATGAATATTAATAGCCCTCGGCTATATCAAAAACACCACAACAGCAACGATGCGTGAACAAGATACTAAATAATTAAGTATTTACTGAAAACAGCGTTACTAAGAAAATTATTTTAAAACGTCTTCATTTATCACCTGAACGGTGTCAACTGTCCGTTCTTGTTGGTGAGACATTTCAATTAAAAAATGTTTTATGCTTGTTAGCTTATTTTTTAATATTTCATATAAAGATCAGAACCGGTTTGCTGAACATTTTCGAATGTTCGAATTCGCTCAGTATCTCTTTTGACAATATAAGAAGTAATTAATGATTTATTGTATGCACTTGAATAAAAGTTTCTTTACAACCCAATACAATGACGTTAATTCCTCGAATAAAAACTCAACATCAATATTAACAATGATTGATTCATGATATTGTTTTATAGAATCTGAACGTTTTTATCAATATTTTTAAATATAAAAAAAAACAATTTTTCAAATTAGTTGATTATTCATTGATTACTTGTGCCGACTGATCTCTTCACTTGTGATTTTTAATAAATTGTAAATACTGACTTACTTATAAAATCCGTACTAATAATAATATTGCAAAACTGTTAAATACAACATTTATGTTTATTTTGCAACCTAAAGAAAAAACATCACGTTTTATATCAAAGTAATAATTATTTCCTTTCTGTTTTATAATGTAAGCCCTGTGAAATATACTAAACTAAATTTTAAACTTGATTTCAGTGTTTTATTATTTATTATCCGGTGGGTGTACTTTATGCTGTTTACATTGTTTACTTAAAAGTGGTAGCCTTCAAACTTCTGTGAAATAAACTTAAATTGATGATTTCCAAAAAATATTCTCCAAAATTCTTGAAGAGAACGTAGGCTTTCATTACTTTTTTGAATACCATTAAATTTCTTTAGATGATTAATTATTCAAATGATTTAATTAATAACTTTTATAAAATACACTCATTGAAAATGTTTTCATCTATATTCACCTAATAAGTTAAAACTTAATGTTTGTATGCATCACTACAATTAAAGTAGTATTTTGGTGTTATAAAATGTTTTAATACATAAATTTATTAGAAGAATTCAATGTCTTCCAATAATTGAGTAAAAAGCTGTTATTTAATAAACAATAATAATTCTACTTGAAATATCATTTTGATTGGTTGTAATCTAAATTTGATTTTGAAAGCTTAGTCTAAAAGTGATCGGACAGCACATTAAAATGGAAAACAAGACTTTTGCAAAATCGCTTCACTGGCAATTTTGCAGAGAGCCAACAAACACTTTGAGTTTATAGGGGTCGTAGATGCCTAAAACGATTTAGATGACCAAAACAAAAACATTTTAGCATAAGTACCTTCGATAGAACGTGAACTGAAAAGAGGTTTAGTGATAAATTAGGTGTGTGGCCTTAGGTTTTCTCGAATGACTTTGCTAACAAGACTTTTTGTTTGTTTCAATAAATGCTCATGCTTGCTAAGCGTAGCGGTCGTAGAGATCGTAGCTCACAGCGTAGACGTTAAAGTTAATACAAGGTCAGTGCGATTGACTGATCGTATAAAATATGACACTATTTATAAATTTACAACCATTTTTAACTGTTTTAGATTTTGTATGACATTCTTTCAACGAGACGTGTGTACCGTGTGACAGAAAAATCACCATGTAAATTATTAAAAAATCCATTAAAGTATCTCTGTAAAAGAAGACCCATACTTCATGAAATCAAAGACATTATTGATGTTTGGTATAAAATTTGAGTATATAATGAGAAGCACTTTCCAGAAAAATTGAAAGGTCGAAATACGGTTTATGAATGTCAAAAATTAGGTTGGGTTGTTAAAATCATTAACTTAATGTAAATTTATATCAGCAATATCTTTGTTAAATGAATTTTAAGCATATCGTACAAAAATTAATGCATTTTTTGAAATACTCGTCAAATTGAACTAATTTTTGAATATACGGATCAATTGATAGTTTTTATTTAAAATTTGATTTTATATCAGTGTTGTACAATATTAGTCGTATACTAGTGAATATTACAACATATAATATATTATAGCACTGAACGTTGCACAGGTTTGCTTATTAAGTAGATATTTTAATCGAGTAAAACAAACTCTACTTATAATAGGGGAAGACAAGTAAAAAATTATCTCTTACAATTTATATTTCTCTGAATTTAATTATTTGGGTTATAATCACCCTACAACTCTTTATTTGCACATCGTGCGTTTCGATCGCATTAATTGATTGCTTATATCATAAAATTAGTATGACAATACGATAAGTTATATGAAACAATTTATTTTAGAGAAATTTTTGTTAGAAATGATGTGCTGTTTACAGTTGATCGTAAAAACGGTATGAAAGAACGTGAAAAATTTAATGTAATTGTATAGATGAAACATATAACATAATTGCAGTTTGTTTAGTAAAATTGGTTGGAAAATGTATTTAATTTCCATGAATTTTCATTACGTGTAGTGCTAGCGTTGTCGCAGGTTCTAGTTATTCATTTAGAAAAAATGTCCGTTCACATATTGCACTTCTATAATAAAAGCTCTTTGAAAACATTTTCACCTCTATTTCCCGGATAAGCTAGATGTTGACGCTGGTTATTTTATGCATACCTACACGTTATGTGCATGTAAACATATTTAAATTACTCGTCACCACTTAGAGGTGCATGTGGGTAATAATCGAGCATATAAATACAAATAATTCAAACAAATGCAAAAGCTTTATTCATTGTGACCCTCTAATTTATTTATATGTACTAAATAAAAATCTTTCGTAATTATTTTTGCTGTATATTTTGTCAATTATGGGTGTAAAAACATCATATTAATTTAAAAATATGATAAATATATATTTATAATACTTTTAATAGCTTTTATAAATTTCAATTACGAAATCAATTGGTTGAAATTGTGATATTTATACAAACCAATTACTTAATTTTTATAATCTTCAAAAACATACGTAGGTATTTCTTTTATTCCAAAAATTAATTTAAACTTAACAGATTAAAATAAAAATAACAGTATTATAAGAGTGATTATATCTTATTTGGATATATCGCTCAAAAATATAAAAAAAATCAATTTTCCATTCTATTTTCACTCCTCATGTAGAATAAATAACCTACTAATATAATATAACATAACACCAAGATAAAACTTTCTCGATAACTGAGCGATAGATAGTCACCAAGCCTCTGATTTGAAAGACCTTAAAACGAAATGTTTATTATTGGTACAAAAAGAAACAATTTTTATTTAAACAGCTACTGTACTGTACGTTTCAAGGATTGCATACAATAAGTGGCATTTTATTGATATTTTATATTCTCTCATACCATTTGGGCACGAAGTCGTAAATCTATTCACGTCAACATTCAATCGGGGCTTAAGCTCTTACCCACGCGATTGATTCGGAAAACTGTCTTTCTTAAACTATCTACTCTTCGTTAAAATGTAATTACAATGGAAAAATAAATTTAAAAAAAAATCAATTATGATCCAATGAATTAGTTATCACGAAGTTTAGTAATTTGTATTTGATAAAATCTTATCTTTCCACGATTATTCGATGTATAAGAAATCAAACAGAAGTTTTGTAAAAAACCTTAAAAAAACCCATGGGACTAATAAATGTAAGTTAATCACTGCAAACTCGGACATCGGGTTTTAAATCGGAAAAACATAAATAGCTCAACCCTGGTTACGGGAGCGATCATATGAAAGAGCTTTCTTTAAAGCTCCGTTTCAATAAATATCTTACCACTATAAAGCAGTCTTATTTAAAGATTGTTAAACTGGTTTAATCGAAACCGGGATCTAATAGTCTCGGTTTTTTTTCAGATATCTGTTATGGGAATAAAATGCTTTGTATTCAAAATCAAGCAAAGTGGAAACGTCTATGTGATTGATAAACGTAGTTTGAATTTGTCTGAGTCAACTATAATATATTAAATTCTTGTGCAATTATTTTAAGACTGTAGATTGGAAGTTTTATTGTGCAGATGGACTTATTTTTTAATTGATGAAAGTAATAGATAAAGTCCATTACATGTAAAGTAGCCTATGTAATGTCATGTCAAATATCACTGGGAATTATTTTTTGTTTAATTTTAACAATTTTTATAAAACCGGCTGTCTTGGTATTTGATGTATAGCACGAAATTTAAATTGTTTATACTATTCTGGTAGTGAAGTGTTTATATAAAATTATGTATAATAGAATAAGAATGTATAATTATCAAATATTGAGTTTTTTCACGATTCATATTTTAAAAACAATTTTTCCACTCAGAATTTTATTGCAGTAAGCAACAAAATGTTTTTTTCTCGATTCGAAATCATATTTGGTCATACAGCGTGGACTCAAAAACCACCCTTACTTCATGTAAAATTTAGGTCGTATGCTTCACCAGTTCCCTTTAGATTCATTCACCATTGTCATAATTATCCCTCTGGAAAGGATGTCGCCCTCATTCATTTCACCTGTTTAGAGTCTTCGCTGTTCCGGTGTTTGAGAAATAGCTAAGGATTATTAAATTTGGGAGCGACCCCTTTAATAATATTTGCAAACAGTTTTTGCCATTCATTTTGTTTTTAACATTTTTTATACTTATGTATATATATATATAAATATATTATATATATACACTTTAATAGCGATTGCTCATTCGTTGATTTTTTGTTAGATTAAATTTAGTAAAATAATTTCGAGTTATAAAAAAGTTATAAATAAATATTAATTGACTTTTTAAAATTCAAAATTCGTAACAGATTTGAAACTTATAGTCGTCTTCTTTAGCTATGATAATAAAAGTTTTTTATAGTTTAAAGTGATGAAAGCTCAACTAATCATGAACAAAGAGGGTTATTGGTTATGGTATCCTAATGGATTATTGATTTAGCTTAATTGTATTTGTAAATCTTAATAAGTGATTTACGTTATTTGGATCAATATTGTATGATTTCCTGAAAATTATTTCTTAGTTTTTGTACCCATGGTTTTGTTCACCTGCTACCTTTAACTCAAATTATTTTTTGTTTCGTATAAAAAGACTTGTTTGTAAATTGTATTCTATCAGTTGCTAATGCTCGCGATGAGCGAAACCGGTCCTGATCAAATATATATTGTGGAAATAAATACAAAAAAATATGTTTTTATTATTTAAAATTTACAACGAGTGTAGAGAAATAAAATAGAGCTAGAACACGACTAGAATTTACTTATTCTTAGTGCAATTTTTTTTTTTTATTAGATGGGTAGGAGTTTACAAATTTCCCTCAACCGATAAATACTTGCTTACGGAATATTTAAACATTATAGCATAAAATCAACGTTTGAGTACTGTATGAATTTTATCGTATATATACGTATCGTTTTCTTTTAATATCTAATTCTATCTACATACACTTACTATTAACACATACTTTATATCAGCACGTCATACATCACTCATCTTAAGTGAGTATTGTGATGTTTAGATAAAACATATCATAATATAACATGACTATGATTTATCGAGATATAACGTGACACTGCATGTAATTTTGTTTACCTGGTGGCCAAATTCATGTGAAAACTATTGACGAATAATATTCGAAATATTGAATATTTTATTAAAGTTCTTAGTTATCGGAATACGGATCCGAGAATTGTTTTCTACTCATTCTATTCTAGCGGTCGGCAACCCAAATGAACTGGCGTTCAAATAAATTGTTAATTCAAAATAAATACAACATACTCTAAAATGAAACTAGTAAATCCATTGTATTTTAAAACAACTATATTTGAACGCTTCACTGCGGCAAAAGACTCACAAATAATTTTATTAAAAATGTATTGAAAGAGTACGAATAATTAAATAAAAAATTATTTTAACATACCAAAAGCTTGAATATATAAAAATTCATTTTAAAGTGGCACGTGTGACCAAGGTTTCCGGGCACTGTTCTATTTCGTACGCTCAAGAATAATTAGAAATAAATTATGTTTACCTCTCGTAAAACAACTGAATTGGTGTTTCATTAGGTTTAATTATAATTATCAACGGCTGCTTAATTTGACCAAAGTTTGTATGTAAAATTATATAAGATAAATTATTTTGACAGTTAGAAAAAATAAATGATTTGATTGGTTTGTAAATTGAAACTTATTTAAAACGAGCTGAATTCTACCTTACTGCTTCTCAAGTAAAAAACTTAAGGTTTCTCATAAATTAATTGTATTACTGATACGCCAATGATCTGGTGAAGCGAGATAAAAAAAAAATGAACGTTGAATTTTTTTTATACCAATATAAAGAAGGTTAAATGTAAATATGAATATTCATAACGCCAAATATTTGATAATATCAAAGATCGACGGAATCTTAAGTTGCTTTATAACATGCATGTAAACATTTTAAAACACTGAATTTTAAGTAATGCCGGTCAAAATATTCTTCAAAAGAACGCAATGTATTCTGGAATTATGAAGAGATTTTTCGCCATCAACAGTTAAAATAGAAGTATATTGTCAAAATTTTCAATAAACTGGTTGTAGGTGAGAAGAATGCTCACTTTGAATTTAGAAATGAGAGAAGGCGGTTAAAGTATTTTTGAATAAAATTCTCCGAATACATATGTAGTAATAATGCAACTGTACAAATACTAAGATTTTTCAAGCCCCGTATAATCAACGTAATTGATACGGGAAAGACATGATGGACATGTTATCAGACGTGAAAGATACGTGATTATTAGTTGAGTTTACAATGGTGAATGGTCTGCAGTATCAATCATTGGTCAGCTATGGCGCGTTATGGTCAGACCACTTTTAGACAGTAAACAAGAATTTATATAAGTAACAATTTTTAATTGATTGTTATTTAGTGTAAAATATCAACTATCATAAATATACAATTATTTCTGAAACTTAAAATATGTTGATATCTTTTCATGTGTTGCAAATATATTTAATACTAAACCAAGTTTTTACACGTCATATATATACATATACCATCAAATTGTATAGCCGATAAATAAACACACTTTCATGTAAATGTGAGCAGGTGATAGTGAATCTATTCGTCGTATTGTATTATATTCAGGGTTCATGGGATTAGTCATCGTATAGGAAAAATCAGAATACTATATACTTGCTAAAAATCAATACTATCAGACTCCAGTGCAAAGTTATCTTATCTACCGTTCATCGTTTTAGTATCGAGAACACGTTTTTTCATTGTTAAGTATGATAGTATGTTAAATCATTTTTTTACCTACATAAAAACATGTCTTTTTTTTTGAATAATTGTTAAATCTGACGGTAGTTATATCTTAAATTTTTTTGTAAGTTTAAAATTTGAATATATCATTTTTGTTATATATTTCCGTCAGTTCCAAAGTTCTCTCGAACGTGAAGCACATTTTTTGTTAAATTTGATGTTTATTTATATTACCTAGTTTTCGTAGAAATTTTAGAAATACAAGAGAAATAAAACGTATTTATATACGTATTTCATTATGTTTACTGTATATTTTTCTCCCTTGATAAACACCCAAGTCTTAATATTATTTGAAATTTTTATCGTCATTTTTTTGACAGAACAACGTTAATATGACTTTAACGTAATATATCCAAATAGTATTCAAAAAATACAATATATTTATACATACAAAAAAACGATGATTTAAAATCAAAAGATATTGCCAATAAATGAATTTAAATTGTATATATATAAAACAACAATCGAAAATAATTTACATTAACGTGCTACGCTTTATCCTATTATTTATTCAAGTATTTTTGTTTTTCCAGGAAATCAAATTATTGTTTTGAAATATTTTTAAGCTTATTGATATAGTTTCAAATGTTTCAGTTACACGAGAACATTTTCTTATCGAAGTAAAATACAGAACAAGCCAAAAGAAAACGATTTAAAAAAAGAAAATTATATTTTGCTGTATTTATTGTACCATCAAAACATTTTTACAATGTATAATATAATATATAGGACAGAAATATCTTTATATAACATTCAAAAATACATCTCATTTTACGAGAAATGCTTCGTATATTTGTACTTAATATAATATATATGTATTTCTTGAGGCATTAAGAGGTAAAGTTAAGCCACCTCATAAATGTGACCTTTTACTAATACATTTTATTTACGGAAATATAAGGCGGGAGACCTGTCTTCACTTAAACTTGAAATAGTACCCGAGGAACGTAAAACTTTTTCAAAATAAGGAACGCAAACAATAAAAGTTAAAAAAGGCAATGTAAAAAAATTTTCAGCTTTATTAAATAAAAAGAAATCTAAAATAAATCAACTGTATTTAATATTAGAGATAAAGTTGATTTGCAGAAACCGGACAAATTTTCGTCAGTGGAACACTTTCTCCATTTTTCAAATTAAACTGTCGAAATACAATACAAAAAACATCATCATTCATACGATGATGGAATATTAATTTAATGAATGCTATCGACCATTTTAATTAATTGGTCTCTATAGATGCCAAAACTTGTAAAAAAATCACCGGTCCTGATCAAAAATATATTGTGGAAATAAGTACTAAAAAATGTGTTTTTATTATTTAAAATATCATGCCTTTCCATCAAGAAGTGACCGTTAACACAGTTAAACTATTACATTATAAATTTTTATAAAGATAATTACCATTTTTTTTCGGTGAACCGACCAGGTAATCGTTAAAGTTGGGAACGTTTGGGACCAATTTAAAAACATTATATATTATTATTTTATTTTGTCAAAATGTACATAGCAATTAGTGAAACACATGAGTTTTCTTGTTGTTTATTTCATATTTTTGCACCGAAAATTGACATTCTTAATATTATATAAGCTTAAATAGAGCGATTAAGTATTTTTGTTTGCACGATTTGATTCTCATATAAACAATAAATAATTATAATGCTTAGAACAACTATTAGTTACTTTAATGGCGCGAAATGCTTTAGAACAGTGTCTATAAACTGGGGCCATAAGAATTTAATTTTCAGTATTTTTAACACATTTTTTTGTTCAGGGGGATTATTTTTTCAGATTTATTTAGTGATATAAAAGATTTGAGGAATAAAAGCTTTAGACCTTTTGTACGTCAATACCTCACTATATTAATTTAAAATAAATAACTTAATTTACTTTCACATTGATCTTTGCAGTTTTTTACAATTCTTTAACATCAGAAATGAATTTCAAACCAGTTTAAAAATTTCTTTATTTTTCCTTAAATAATATGAATATTTATAATGAATGATAACTGAATAAGGCTCGCAAATAGTAATTTAATCAATTTTACTCACGAACTTTACATTATTCAATAAAAGCTATCGATATGTGTTAGTAAAGTTCATTACATTTTTTTATCCGAACTATGAAATAAAATAAATAACGAAATTGAATATTAAAATTTTTGGAGAATTCAATGTTTATTTTACATAATTTATAGGCATGCCTATCAACTTTCCAAGATACCTAAAATTTCCTTGCTCTTAAATTAACATCAAAGGTGGCGTCGAATTAAGCTGAATAAATCAATTATTTCAAGTTAAACGGATGCTGAATCAAAAACAAATAGGAAACATTGGGTCGAATAGAATGCTGTCAAAGTTTCGTTCGAGACACAATATGTGCAGGCGGGGAAGATAGTCGCAATTCGTAAGATTGGTATAGTAAAATACGAAATAGGAGTTTTTTGCCGACATAAATCTGAAATTACGTCAATCAAAGTAAAATTATAAAAATAATATGAGAAATATCTGTATCGTCGAATTATATTATTGATTAGAGCCTATTTATGTTGTTTTGATTCTATGGGGTATATATCGTTGTCAATAATTGAAAAGCTTGTAACTTGTACGTTGAATAGTTTGTTAATCATTTCTTAATAATTTCATTTCATGACTGAATTGCTTATAAGCAGGAGAAATGCGTAGATCGATCTTTTAAGTATTTTACTAAAGAACTTCTTAATATGAAAAATATATTACATATAAACAAATATCAGTATAGGAGACTTTCAAACCAGTTTCCTTGTAAATTTCAACTATTTTAATGTTGCTGAAGAGATTATATCTGTTATTTTTACTTGTGAATAAGTGGAAATTTTATTAAAATTTTCCAGACATTCTTGAGTGACACCTAGAATCGCCTTAGGTCACGTTTTGTTTACGAAAAGCTGATACAATGCAATGAGATAAAGCCTTATGCACACACACTGATACAGCTCATATAAAAGCCTGCATATACGAGTAGGGTGAAAAAAAAGAAATGCTGGCGTAGAGTGTCGTAGTATCTACGAAGGCGCTACAGAATCTCATATCGTGTCTACAGCTTGGGCTACGCGGAAAAAATATTACGTGTTGCTTTATTGTTACGTATTTTGTTGCCGTCACAACAAGTTTTATGATGCGAAAAGAGACATAAACTTTTCTCATTTCATATTGCAATATCGACGATCTTATAAAAATTTGAAGCTCGTAACATATCACAAATATTTCCGCCTTATAAAAGGTTCATCATATAACTACTTATTAATGAAAATACGGTCGAAGAAAGCAAACCAAAGATTAAGAACATCCAAAACATAAAACTTGAAACCTTTTTTTCTATATTATATTATAAAAATAGTATAATATTAAACGACATCTACATAGTAATATAGTCGCTGTTGCTAGCTAAATTGTTAAATTGTAAAATTGTACGCACATTTTATTATATTATATTTTAGAATATAACTCTTTCTTATCTTTACTATTTATGTGCATTACAGGGATTTTCCCAACAAATTAAAAAGTTCTCGCAATTGCTTTGCTAAAAGTAACTCTTACGTAATACGCTAGCGGCGATACCACCTTTATTATACAATGCTTGTAGTGTGAAAGATAAATATATTATGATTGAATTGTCATCACATACATATGAAAGATGACCAGGTGCATTATCAGATTTAAATTATTTTTTTTCAAATTTTTTTATAGAGAATTATTTTATTGTTTTGATATTGAAGTTTAATTAATCAATGAGATGACCCAAGACCAATACAAAAGAATACTGACGCAAATATAAGAAACGAAAGCTATATGTCTTATACTCATTATAAATTTGAAATGAAGATTATCACACAATTTTGTTCATTTCACGTATAATGTTCCGAGTTAATAATTTTCTTAAATGTAATACATTTCCATCAAGAGTTAACATTTAGTAATAATGAATTTTTAAAATATTAATTTATAAACTATAATATTTTCCTACACTTTTAAATGACGCTTAAATAATAAATTGATTCATATTTATTATTTTTATTTCGTAAAATTTTATAATCTGAATATTTGTTGCATTCAAAATTAAGGGAGCGTAGGTGGGGAAAGATCTAACTTGATATCCTCACTACCTTAAGCGTCCCGGCGGGAATGGATGCATTCGAGCGGCTTCAGTCGGCAGGGTTGTGTAAGGTCGGTCCGCGTCGTACTGGTCTTCAGTCAATCCTGATAGCTGAGAGGTGCATAAGGGGGTGCCCCGGGCCGGGGGCGAGGGGCGCAAGCGCTGCCCGGGCAGGATACCTAGTTTTTAACGGTGACTATCAGCGTATAGAGTTTCATCGCAAATATAAAACCGCTTGTAAATAATTTGTGTCATAGGTTAACAATTTGAAAATAACATAAGTCATTATTTTAAATGTATAATATTAAAAAGTGATTTGACCATTATTTTTTTGTATAATTGTATACAATATTTTCGCTTAAAAATATTCTCTAAATATATTATATAATTGTAATTATATTATATTATGTTCATTAGTTCATAATTTTTTTGAATATAAATATTTTTATGCTTATTACTAAGCTATGCATGAATTTTTTTTCGTCTTGTTTAAAATTTTCATACTAAACGAAAGGTTGGAAAAAGTTACAAAATTTATTGATTAATGACCAACGAATTTTTGTAATTCACAAAATAAATTATTTAGAATTCAATTAATTGATAAGGCAAACACAATCGATCATAAAAGATTATTTTTCATATTGTTTTATTTATCCGTTATATTATTTCATAAATCGTGTACTTTGCGATACGTGACCATACTTCCAAATGAACCCCGCTCGGCGATAAGCGCTGTTGGGAACTAGGCAGAAACCCCGGCACAGAAACCCCTCCTCACCCTCCTCGCATGGACCTGTGGATCTCGTCAGTTTCTCCGTCACTCTCACGACGAGCGGACGCTTTTGGGTCGACGCCCTGCATCTCTCCGTCGCGACGCACGCGCGCGATTTTCCAAGCGAGCGCAACAGATCACCCGCAGGTGTCTGCTAACGACGCTCGGCGACTACTTGCGAACCATCGCGTCGGTTTTCGTACCGTCAAAGTTTTCATCAACTCGTAGACTTCCCTCATTGTGTGTGCATCAAACTTTAGGTTGCGCTGCATCGTATAAATATAATACATATCCCTTTTTTTCAAAAACTTTGAAATATTTTTTTATCATAAGTATTCTATCGGACATAAATGCAAATAAAATATATATTTGACTTCCCGGGGGTTTTCAAGGGAATTTTCTTTTCTTATGAACTTTTGACCTGGATTTAATTCCCTATGTGCTTAACGACATTATGAATAAAAACGCATAATATTATATTATATATATATAAATCAAAATAATATCAGCAACTTATAGAAACAGATTTAATATTCGTTTATTTTATAAAATATTTTTTCGTAAACAAACAATTAGTTTTTACAATGAAGAATTTTTAATAAGATTTTCTTAGAGCTTTTTTAGTTCATCTATTAAAGCAATTGCTTCAACAGAAGTACGTCATACATATTACAATGTAAATAAAAGCATATGAAACATTTTCTATTTTACTGTACTTTAAATATGACAAGAATAATCAATTTAACATAATAAACCTTTCGAAAAAAATAAAAGAGCAATATTGTCATGTATTCTTACGAAAATCAGTATGTATAGTTTCTTAGATAAATTCATCTTTGCATATTTGTCTATGGTGTAATATATGGCATTCAATTAATGAATTGACATATCAATTACTCTTAGTAAATAATTAATAAGTAAATTTATAAGCGATTCAAACTAAAAAGTATTTTATACATAATATTATTACACGCAATTATTAATACACGTTACTTTTATTTTTCAACCCGTATTGAAGTTTGAAATCCAAAGATTTCCTTTTCTTTGGATGAAAAAGATTTAAAAGTAGTGTTTATGACACAAACTTTACGAGTAAACGTTTGTTTTAATAAAATGGAACGTCAGAAAGTTTTCTCTCAAAAAATATATAACAGAATAGGTTAGAGAATGAATTAAAATAAAAATATGATTTAATAAGTTATATTAAAAAAATAAAAATATTCAAAATAAAAATAATTCAAAATAATTTTTTTTTATGTTGAATATTAAATAAAAAAAGTAAATATTATATGTTGTTTTCTTCAAAAATGTGAAAAAATATGTGATTAATGAATGATTATTGTTTATTTAAGGTAGTGAAATAAGTGACAAGGAATATAATTGTTTGATTATATATCGCAGAGCTGAAAAAACATATTATAGTATTTAGAAACAGATTTTGTCACAATCTCAGACTCAAACAGTCAATATGGAAAACAATGAACTTATAATACCGTGATTCGAAAAGAAATATTATTTGTGCCGAAGAGAATGTGAGCCCGATACTTCAACACCTACTGCGATCAAATCCCGATAGGTAAATATTATTTTCTTTAGAATTTGATGTTTCGATGGAATAAACATATGCAATGTTACGACAGATGTTTTTCAAGAAAACCATTTCATGTCTCAAATACCTGTTGTTTATTTTTACTAGAATATTTCAAATAATATGCAAATTTAAAAAGTTAACCTTTTGTATGAAAATACACTTTAGCGGTTAGGAAGTATCCAGAGAAAGAGTTGCAAAAAGAAATCAAGTATAATATTAGAGTGGCTAGAATGAATACGAAATAAAAAAGATTTTCTTTTATTGAATTATGAAAAAAAAATATCTTTCATAGATAGTATTTTTTTTTATTTAGATGTAATTCAGCGTAAAGGCTTTTATTAATTGTTGTTTTATAATTATTGATCAAGAAGTGATTTTATTTGGTCATTGTTTTCTGTGAAAAGTATTGTGTTTAATAGAAACATAAAAAATAATTTCAACATTTTTTATAATATTATAGTTTTATAATTCAACAAAAAAGGTCCCAAGGATTACGAATTATTCAAATATTTAACACTTTCAGTTTGAGCTTATCCTTGTATTATATTTGAATGTTTTAAACTGCCTAAAAGCGATATTCAGGTCATGGCAAATTCGTGAACAGAATTTGATTTAATATTATTAAGATTAATTCTCCTTAACTTAACAATTTGTTCATCTTCAAAGATAGAAGTTTAAGTTTATAGAGCACCTAAATTTTAATAGTGTTCACTATTGCGTCATTTAATTGTGGTTTGATCTATCTTCTTATAAAAAAGCATACTGAACCATTTAAATTATCATTATACAAATATAGTTAAAAATACAATATTTTCTTCTCCTTAATTAATATATACAAAAACAATATTAAAATTGTGAAAAGTTAGATTTTTTTTAGCTGATTAACAACAATATTTTTTATTGGAGTAAAAAATAATAATTGTGTAAGGTCATTGTATATATTATATTAATACAGTGCATTGATTATAGCTGGAAAAATAATCATTTTTTTATTCTATTTCAATGAGCTTTATTCACGCTGTGATTGTATTTTTACATTTTTTAAAATCATTTTCTGATATATAATTCATATTAAAAAATTAAAATACCATGCCTTTCCTTAAGGATTGACTATTAACACATTAAAAGTCAAAGTCATTGATAGTTTTTACCTGTGTATAAACGTTTTAATTAAATCAATCGCATCTGTATATATTGTAAAAAAAGCCACCTGTAAACCCGTTTCATTCAATCAAGGGCAACGTTTACTATGTAGCAGACAAAAAATGTTAATATGGTTCTGTATATATTTATATCATCTATTTCTTAATTCTTATGAACATTATATGAACATTCTAAAATTGGCACTAAAATTTAATTAAAGTAATTTATCAGTGTTGCCAATGATTTTTTTTTTTTTGTATCTTTAACTTTCTTTTATTCCGATAATGAAAATTAATTTTATTTGCAATACGATAATTTTTGTTTAAAAAAACATACATTCATGAAAATGTGGTTTTTATAGGCAAAGAGGGTTGAATAATTTATTACACCATCAAAAGCTACAAATCCATCAGGTGTCTAATATTCTTTTTCAAACGCGCCTGAATATTCTTACTCGCGGCGAAAACACTGTTATCCAATCATTCGAACCGACAAATGTGTAACAATTTGTTTTCCATCGGAATGGGAAATCAATTTATTTTCTCTTTTGCTTATTGAAAGCGTTCCCTCAAGGCATCTCGAACTAATGAACAGATTGAAGTAATAATTTATTTGGAAAGGTGAAACCATAGATTAACTCA
Source organism: Himalopsyche japonica (assembly GCA_028555115.1). Classification (NCBI taxonomy): domain Eukaryota; kingdom Metazoa; phylum Arthropoda; class Insecta; order Trichoptera; family Rhyacophilidae; genus Himalopsyche; species Himalopsyche japonica. The sequence continues at coordinate 430,914 of JAHFWJ010000208.1, forward strand.
AAAATGTTCCGCCCAAGAAAATTAAAATTATGAGCCGTTGGGGAGTGTTAATGAAATGCGTTACTTAATATCATTTTCTTGAAAACATTACTCAGTTTATCTAAAGATCAGTGCTGCCTAGTAAAAATATTTTAAACGTGTACCCGATATTTAATTAAAATTTGTTTGAAAACTGTCCTTGATAATTTTATTTAAATACATAATTAACTTGGGGACGATTTTAGTCTTTACGGACTTATAAATAATCTTTTTTGAATTACTTAAATAAACAAAGACTCTCTAGAGAAAAGTAATAATGAATTTTGAAAACATAGGTGGAAGTAAATTTATAGCGCCTTGTCATGGCTATACTAAAATAGAATATGATTCAAACTGTACACTAATTAGACGGTTAAAATTTTAGTGCTGTTATCATTAAAAGATTCACCAAAAAGGCTATTAAAGTTATTTTTTAAATCATATTCTATGAAGGCAATACAATAACAACTGTTCAATTTAGTAATACTCCGCTGTAACTTCGAGTTCGTACTCCGAGTAAAAACTCCGCTGAGAAATGAATTTTAGTTCAATATAAATCTGAATTAATTTTCCGATTTAACTATGTATTATTTGTAAAGATAGATATATGCATAAAAGTATACCTTGTGATTTTTTTGAAATGAAATTTATTTTTCCTTTATAAACGTTTTTCATTTTTAATGTTTAATTATTATGCTGAATATATTATACAAAGAATATAAAAACCGTAAATCAAAGATTATTTTATTGCAAAAATGCGATATTTTATCGTAAGCTTTCTTGTTGCTAGTAAAATTGCATGTGTATACCAACAGCTATAATATTATACACTTGAAGACATATATACAAAAATTTAAATGTTTCTTTATAAGAACCCATTCATAATTTCATACTTTAGACCTAAATGTAGTGACTATGGTTCATTGTTAAAAACCATTCGATATGTGTCGGTAAATGCCTTTCAATCAAGGATTCTTTGGGAAAAGTTTCAATTTTTAAAAAGATTGCGAGTACTGGCTTTCAGTTTTTTAAAAAAACTAGAATTATATGAATGTCTTACAATATCTCATAAAATCGCTAAACGTATTTTTAGTTGTACGAACATTATTATTTACGTAAATTATATGTAATTTTGTTGATTATAGGTATATAGAATTAATTTCTAAGATACCCATAGAAACCCACTCCCCCAAAAATGTGTATTTACGACTGATTATTATTCTTCCCTAACGTAACAATTTATCAATATTATCTATGGATCATAAATAAAGCGTATGGCACACCGACGCGTTCGACAAGAAGTAATATATAATATTATACGCATTGGAAATACGTGAACATACTTCCAAAAATATTTCATACATATATGCCATTCCGCCATTTCAAATTGCTAATGAATTTTTAAAAGATTCAAAACGTTTTTTTATTATAAGGTGGAATAAGTTATATCAAATTGTCCGCAGTAACAAGTGGGATTAATCTTATTCAATTTAGTGAAGAGTTTTTATGGCCGAATGGAAAGTTTCAAATGTTAAGTTAACAATCAATTAATGTATGCGTGTTCAAACAAATTTTTATTAGCTATTTATAGTTTTATGCTTATTGTAAAAGCTGCGTTGATAACGGATAATTCAAAATGAAAATTAATGATCTTGCAAAGTCAGACACTCTATAAAATCTAGAAAACCTAGAAAATAAAAACAAGATTTATCCTAGCGGTAAAAGATTTATTCCGTGGTCGTGTTTCGACAGTAAAAAATATTGTTGTTTTCGTTTGTTCATTTATAATGTCAACATTGCTTTTTCAATTAAATATATGTGATTGATTTTTCCACGGGTTAATAGTATTAATTGAGTGTACAAAACATACCTATCAGCTATTTTCAAATGATTTTCATTTTCTTCATTGCTCGTACATAATTATTAGATAAAATGACAATATTTTGTTTCATATTGAAATATTTAATTGAATTAGCTGAAGCTTTAAATGTGCATAATGTAGAACAATTCATAAAAATTTGATGTTATATTTTACGCTAAAATATTGTCGCTTGTGACTCACTTTTCAATTATATTGTGATTGTGTAAAATATTTGAATGTGAAAATAAAATCATAACTGCAAAAAATATTTTTAATAACACATTGATATGTAAGTGATTTGATGATACGTATAAAATATTGATTTATTAAAGTTAATCAGTTTCATGTAAAACATTATTTCGGAAAGCAATGCAATGTTAAGTCATACCGTTAAATTTAACGATAAAGATTAACCACGTTTTCTCTTCCTTTTGCTACAGGCATTTTATTCAGTTTTGATATTACTACTTGGTTATTAAACTTTTTCGTATTTTTAAGCGTTTATTATTATTTTATAAAAGTGTTTTTGATTTAGGTATTCAATACTAAAAACATACAAAACCAATTTACCATTGTGATGTTTTATAATTACTAGAATAAAGGAAGTTTTAAATCAAAACTGTGCAGCTTTACTATGGTCATGATCGTCAATTTTATACGGAATTCTTTTCTGTCGATATTGTGCGGAAGGAGATCGTGAAATATCTACACAATGTGTTGAGGTGAGAAACATGTTTCTTTTAAACCCATCAGGCATTCGCCTAAGTCATTACATTTCACAAATCTTACGCTTGTATTGTTGGAATTGCTACCTAGAGATAATATCGACTTCACAGACTTATTCTACAAATATAAAAAATATTCCCATAAAGTTATTCTACCATAACGATGATAAAAACATTAATTAGAATGATAGAGTTATTTCCTCTCGCACAGTTAATGGCCTTCATACTTGAGCTCAAACTTTGATAATGTTTCTTGCTCTTTGTCAGCGGCTCTCAATATTGTTTCCAGTTCTCCACGAAGCGAAAGAAAAGACATTGGTTTTACCTTATAACTTCAACTGTAAAAGTTTTGTAAAGTTTCTCACCATCGCTATTCTGTCCTGAATAAATATTAAATATAATGCTTTCACTATTAAAAACAAAATTATAATGTTTGACAAGAGTGTTTTATACGATTCAGTTTGTAATAAAACAGATATTTGCGTTAAGAATCGGTTCAATTTTGCATACTCAACTGGTGAAGTAATTTAAATAGAACTCTTTTTGAAATCATATAGAAGGAATCGGAGAGTACAATTGATTTATGATTAAAAATTAATAATATTTATTAGTTTAATAGTTTAAAATTTTTTTCAAATATGATTCATATTATAAAACAAAAAATATGATATTATTGTTAAATAAAACTACTTTTACTACTGCTATATTATTACGAAACTTTGCGGATGATTTTATGTGTTTATATACATAAAATTGTGTAATATTTATAAATTTCATTGAGCATTCTTTATCTTTATTCTTATCTCTCATTGTTTTCACCGTCCGATAAAGCAGGATATGTAAAGTGCACTTAAATCAAATATGTAAATTTTATTCAAAAAGATTTTTTTTCGAATATATGTATATATTGTATATGTATATATATGTATATATATTGATAAACATTTTATACCACAGACTTGTATGTATGTTGAATATTTCGAGAGATAAAAAACAGAGCCACGGTTGCTTGAAAATTTTGCAGCTTCAAGCTATACGAACTTTCGCCATCAAAAATGTAATGAAATATCATAGCGTTATAAAGTAAAAAAAAGTTTTGGGAAGCTTGAAAACTTCTTACGCTTATATTATGTAATACATTGGAAGAGCTTTTAGTCGTGAATTTAGCAATAAGCAAAGGTATGAAATATGATTGATCACGGAATTATTCCCAAGATTTTGCTAAATCACATTTTACTAAAGCATTAAACAAGTGCTACTTCTTCATATTTATTCGCCGTTTTCAATAAATAACAATACTCTTCCGGTTGAAACAAGAATAAATTTTCATAACTGATTATAAAGAAACACATTTATTATCATTTTTTTTCACTAAAATGATTAAGTATTTCAAAAGAAGAATTGAATAATACATTTTAACGTTTTTTTGCTTAGCTGTCAAGTTATTTATAGAAAATGAAAATGAATAGTTTTATTAAATATCTCTCTTCCTTCCACTTCCAGGGTGTTTTTTTTAAATTGAAATCTACAGATCGAAACTATTTGAACCGCCTCTGACATTAACAAACATCTAAAACATTCTCCGATGTAGTAGAAATACTTTCTGTAGCATTTTTTCGGTATCTTTCTTCAAAAAATGGTGCAGCATAATATTTAGAATAATTCTTTGTTCTTGTAAAAGCTATTCATTGTATATATAGTTGTTATTAATTGTATTTAAAAATTACAATACACTTCAGGTATGTATAGTCAACAATAAAACACAAAAACATTTTGTGAAGGATCAGCTGGAGAAGCACAACGGACAATTCAAAAGCAAGAACAAAAAAATGACATTCTTTTCTGGTAACTTATAATTAAATTTTGATTTTTTAAGAATATATGTACTTAATAAAATCATTTTTTTATGAATAATTAAATATTTTTTTAATCTCATTTGTACATATTTTAGGATCTTTCCAATACAAATCGACAGAATATAAAACCTTATTTCATTTTTATGTGTGACATTTTTCTTTACATAGAGATGTATATGATGTTTTTAATTTTCTACCCTTTTCGCTGAATGCTATGAAATGAAGCCTTGTGATATAAACAGAATGAATAAAAGATGGCATTTGGCTTAATCCTGTCGTTTAATAACATCTTTATTCTTCTCTACCCTCACTAAACAGAAAGGTATACTTGCTGAGCTTCGGCCGGTATACGTTAAATACGTCTGTTTCACTTGACACTTCGTCCTCAGTTAATATTTCTCAATTACTATTAAAAAAGGCCTTTTTGAATAAAAAACTTGTTTATGTCGGAAGCCCTTTACTTAAAATATTGAACTCAAAAGATTATTGAAGTTTAACTAAGTTTCAAAACGTTAAGCTACCGCTAAAATACTTAAGTACTAATAACCTAATATTATTTTAACAGAATTACCGCAGCAAAGTAAATCATAGCGAAATATTATATGTAAAAAAACTTTATTATTCGACAAACAAATTAAAAAACAATATATCAAGCATTATTGAATGTCACTTTAAAAGTGTTAACTGTCTTTTCTTGGTGGAAAGGCGCAATATTTTAAATAATATTTTTTGAAATAGAATATTTTCACAATATATAATATGGTTACAAACGGTTTTGCTCAGAACGAGAGATTATTCATGATTTGATATTGCTCGCGATAAGCGAATTGGTTCTGATGATAAAATACTTGGAAGAAGAACTCATAAAAAATGTGTAATTATTATTTAAAGTAATTAAATACAAAAAATATTCGGCACTCATTAGATTCGCTTCAGTTTACAGCCCCCCTGATGGACAAATAATGACTTGTGACCTAGAAGTAGTTATTCCCCGTGGTATACCTACAATAGCAGCAGGTGATTTTAACGCAAAACACCTCGACTGGCATAGTAGACTGACGAACTCACGTGGACGTCTACTAAAATCTTTCATCGATGATATCGATGCAGTGGTAGCGGCACCCTCTGAGCCAACGACCCTACCGAGAAATGGCGGCATTCCAGATGTCATAGACATTGCTATACTGAGTGGAGTGAACCTTCAGTACGATACTCATATAGTGCATGAGCTTAACTCTGATCACCAGCCAGTCATTTTATGGTTAGGAGTACTGTCTACCGATAGTTGTAATAATTTTAATCAGACGCGTAATATTATCCAATCGAAGAAATTCGAGAATTTTGTTGACGACATGCTTATCCCGCACAGTGACTTAACGAATATTCAAAGCATTGATCTTGAGATTCATAGCCTCACAACAAATATCAATTTAGCTGCTGGATATGCCAGTAAAACGGTAAAAAATTCAACGCACAATAAAGCGCTTCCAGCAGATATTAGACAGCCTATAAATGATAGACGGAGCGCGAGAAAGGAATGGAAAAAGTTCTGCAACCCCTTAGTAAGACAACGCGTCAACCTATTGTCAGCAGAAATCCGACGAGCCATGAAGGCTTATCACGAAATAACTACCGACGACTACTTAAATAAACTCGTCAAAGAAAGCGACCCATACTGGGCTCTCTCCAAAGTTCTCCGCGCAGAAAAATACCCCTTGATGCCACTTCACGGAGCAAAGGGTCCCGTATTCACCATCAGTGAAAAGGTGGAAGAGTTTGCGGTTAGCCTCCAGAAACAATTTACACCCAATACAATTGACACAAGTAATTCACGCTTGAAAAATAGCGTGTTAGATATAGAAACGACCGCTAAGCTAATCCTAGAACAACCCTTAACTGTAGACTGTCAAGCTATTTGTCCTTCCACATTTGCCGAGGTGGAAGGACTGATCAAAGCGCTTCCTGACAGAAAAGCTTTGGGAAATGACAGAATCGGTAATAAGGCTCTCTCAAACATCTACCGCTTAAAGGTATTAGCTCGTTAGTCAATATTATCAACGCGTGCTTAAGATTACTATATTTTCGATCACGTTGGAAGGAAGCGGATATTATTCTAATTCCAAAGCCTGGGAAAGATCACACTCTTCCGATAAACCATCGACCAATAAGCTTGCTACCCGCAATGAACAAAATTCTAGAGCGTGTGATTAAAGCTAGACTGCAAGAAGTGGTGGAAGAGAAAAAGATAATCCCAGACACACAGCACGGTTTCCGCGCGAATCACTCGACAAACCACCAACTTCTTCGGGTAGTAGAGTTGATCGCAAGTGGATTCATTCATAAAGAGGTCACGGCGGGCCTCTTTTTAAATATTGCTAAAGCCTTCGACAGGGTATGAACCGAAGGACTCGTATTCAAAATATCGGAGGCTGGCATAGGATTACCACTAGTAAAGATTTTCAACTCGTTCGTGACGGATAGACATTTCAAAGTCAAAATGGGTGTAATTCGATCCTCCTTAAGACCGATCCAGGCAGATGTCCCGCAAGGCTCCGTCCTGGGACCCATACTGTATAACATATTCACGCATGACATTCCTTGCGGAGGGGAAAGCGAAGCAGTTATAGCTCAGTACGCCGATGATACTGTTATTTTATCAAAATACAGAAATCAAGTGGTCCAATACTTTCAAGTATCTAGGACTCACTCTAGACAATAGACTAAAATTCAATGAGCACACCGCGATTAAAAAACGTCAAGCTTATGGTGTAAAAGCTAGACTAAACTTTATGCTCAATGTGAAGAGCAAGCTTACTCTCAAAAGCAAGCTGCTCCTCTATACAGCTATAACTCGGCCAATTATGGTGTACGCTACTCCAGTGTGGGCTTATGCTCACCAGAAGCATCTGAAGACACTCAAATTTTTCAAAATAAATCATTGCGACAAATTTGTAATACCCCGTGGTACGTTCGAAATTCGCTGTTACATAGAGACTTGAAAATGCCTACAATTCGAGAGTTCGTTCGTGAAATGTCTCGAAACTTTCACAGCGATATAGGCAAACATTATAACCCTACAATTTCTTATCTACATAATTATGATGAGACAGTACCGAGTAATCGTCTAAGGCCGAGAGCGGTTCTGCTCGATGACCCGCCATAGGTTTGTTGTTACAGATCTTAATCCCAACAAGGACAACCTCGGCATCTGAAAATGACTTTCCTATTTTATTTCCTTACGTATTGTATATGCATGCGTGTGGCTGTGTGTGTGCCTGTATGCACACGTATGCGTGAGTGAATATAATGCGTATGGTGTCCGCGTGAGCTGCACTCATTGTGGGTTCCACGGCTCAGCTGCGACCTAATATTGTCAACAATGACACAACAATTATAACAAAATTAAATCTATATATGAGAGATGGAGGAGACCTGAAGAGCTCTGATGCTGACGCGTCATAGATCTTAACGCTCCATGAATTTGATATCCCAAAAAAAAATGATATCTACGCAAGGAAATTAATTAAACACCTACGTATTTTTGTATTAAATAACGTCATAGGTAACTTATTGAATAAAAACAAAAAATCACACAATTTTTTATTGTATATATTACCAGTTATTAAGTTAAAAAATTTCTTCTATTTGATAACTTAAATGAAGAGTGTTAATATTATAACATTTCATGAAATAATTAATGCAAAGCAAATATAAGTATTTGAAATGCCGCTCAAAAACTTCATTACGAAATATTTTTCTCTTTCAATATGTTTTCTTTCAATCTCCACCAGAAAATATTGATTTAAAATCTCATGGGGGTTTTTTTCTTAAGGAAACACACCAATCTGCCACAAAACTGCTAAAAATCTCAATTTGTGAAATTGACGCAAAAATTTGTTACCCGATAAACTTTTCCCGAAAGTATACGGTATTATAGTATTACATTGTACACTGGCAATTTTCAACCAGTGGCTTTCTTTACAACGAGACTGGCTCTCTGATATAGGTATTTTATTTTGTAGAGTTTTTTTGTAACGATATTAACTTTTGTGGCGGAACTTCTTCCGTTTCTTTAGCAAGAAACAAATTATCTCCGATATTAATGGTGTAGCTGAAAAATAAACTAGCAGTCACATGGTACACCATTTTCAAAATTGCCAGCAAATTTGTACGACTAAATTTAATTACATAACTTTCAAGGATTTTTCCACTTAATTATTAATCGCCAAATGAAGGTATCAAAAGAGCAATTGCCAACTCGTGCGATGTTTTGCAAACTAAATCGAATTCGATATTATAGAACCTGATTGAAATGACACTGATAAGGTATCAGTGGTATGCTTATTGATATATTTGGGCGGCTATTATCACAACAGTGCGAAAAAAATATTGTTTGTAATTTTTTCATATTTATAGACAATATTTTATACGGAAAAAATATATTTGTAGGTACTTTAATTCATCAGCCGTATCATTAAATTATATAAATGCCGCATTGTATAAAATCGTATTATAAAAAATGAAAATTGAAAACGTAATAAAAATGCGCGTAAAAAATAGAAAGCAAGGTATTTACTTTTACTATTTTTTTTTAAATAATAAAAACACATATTTTTGTACTTGACCACGCGAGGATTATCAACTGATAAGTTGATAATGCTCGCGATGAGCAAAAGTGGTCCTGATCAAAAATATATTGTGGAAATAAATACTAAAAAATGTGTCTATTATTTAAAATATTATGCCTTAAATCAAGAAGTGACAGTTAACACCTTAAAAGTATTTATTTTTTTCATTCAACGTAGAAAGATGTTTTGTTTTTTCTACATTTTGCAAAAAAAGTAAACGATATATTAACTACTTGGAGATGTCTATAACTTATTTTGCAGTTATGAGGTCTTCTCATATTTGACCATACATAAAATGAGTTAATTAAATATTATGATTTAAAAAAATACATTAACTATTAAATTAAACTATCTTGTAACCAGTACCAATAAAATATACGTTTCAAGAAAATATTTAAATTTTTCATCGGATATAATAAACACCACACATGTTGTTCCCTACCGTCATTCGACTGGGGTAATAATAAATTAATAATACACAATGTCCTTAAAATAATATTAACCAATTTTGTTTCAGTGTTATCAAGAAGATCGTATTGTTTTCCCCCGAAATCAGATAATAACAATAATATTGCCAGAATAAATATAATGCGTGATATTATTTAGATACGCTTGGCGTCTCTAGCGATTATTTTATGCTGGCATCAGTTATTTCCCCTTCGATACGAATTTATTTGACAGATATGATAAGTTGGGAATTTACGTGCGAAAAGGGCCTATGAACTGAAATAAACCATAGAGGTATGATTTACGGGAGCAATTTATTCACACTTTTCACAGTCTATTAGATTCCATGCGACTAGGCAAACGTACGTTTTACAAATATTTTTTGATGACACGATTGAAAAAAAAATATTAGTTGTATTTGAATCGTATGTTTCTAAAACGTTATGAGTCACGTTTGTTTCCCAGAAAATGAGTTATATACACGAAGACATCAGAATAATTTAATACCCGAACCCCGTGTAACCCGAAAATCTCCCGTAAATGTATGTATGTACAGTATATTATTTAAGCATTTTAGAGCATTTAAAAATGTATATATTACGAAAATGTTACGAGTCCAAGTTAGAAAAGCGTTAATACCTATCATAAAAGAAATATTACTTGAAAAATTTTAGAGGAAATATATGTTTACTCTTCTGAACAATTTAAAAAATAGTGACTCGTAACGTTTTCGAAATATAAGATTCAATCAATATCAATGATTCTACAAAATTTGCGATTTAATCAAGAGCTTTCAACTTTTCATTTGATTTCAATTACCTCTAACGGTATACAATTCGTCCTAATTTTGGAGTGTCAATTGTTATTCGAGGCTCGAATAAAAATGACTCAAGTAATAAAATGATAGAAAAGTTGTGTGTGACTGCAAGATCTGCACGGGCATCCCGCCCCGTGAATAGCGGGTATGGGCCTGAAAAAACAATTGACATTGGTCCCGAACCCGGCTCGGCAATGGAAATTATTTTCAGACAAATATTACGGCCTCTCAATCAAAGAATCAAAAAAGGGTTGTTTTTTTGATTACGTAACATTGAATGGCCACGACTGCATCAAATTAAAATTTATACCGCGATTAAATGGATGGTAATATGAACATAAAAAAAACAACTTTTTATTGCAATCACAACATAGCAAAATTATTGCATCGTAGCGAAACGTTGACACGTCTCCTAATAGGCACGTCTCGCCTATTGCAAAAATGTCGAAAAAAGCTCTTTATCTGATACGAAAAATGAATAATACTACATGAAGTATCTTCATACTATTATAACAACCAATCTGGCAAATTGTTCATTGAAATATTCTTCAAAATCGTCTAATCGAAAAAGTAGTCGGAATCGCTTATTTCTCACGATTCCGACTCAACAGCTCTGCAAATAACTCATAACAAAAATATTCCAATCAAAATTCAAAGACACCTCTCAATTGTTCTGTGAATGATAGAAAATGATTTTGTTCCCGCAAATTATAATAAATTTTATCGAATACTTGAAGTTAAATGGCTTCAATGTTCACGTGTTAATTAATCTCAATTTTGACATTTTATCCTCAATTGTAAAGTAAATGGTAGTATAATATAAAGTTTAATATAAATTTAATAAAAGAAATATAATTTAATTTATTTTCAATTACTGAAAGAAAGCTCTACTCTGTTTCCATAAAGGTAACGTTATAGTTGTGACTAAAGGTCAATCAATAGAAGTTGGCATGGATATAATGAGCAATAGAAAATAAAAAACAGTATTTGCCCAAACGTTTTTGAATTTAAATAAACTTCATAGTCTATCATTTGAATGGCGTTTAAATTTCACAAGATATACATTGTAAGCTATTTAAATATTCAAATGAAATAAAAATTTACATAAATTCAAAAACACGTGTATTATGTATAAGGTTTCTTTTCTAAAGATTTTGAGGCAACCGTAAAAATCCCTTGAAATCCCTCAAAAACACGGTTTAAAAGCTCTCGAAAACCGTTCGCCGTTGAGAAACAGCGTCTAATGGATAAGGGAAATGGAAAAGGGGTGTTCGGGCCCTAAAGTGTATTATTATCATATACTTGAAACCTGTGAAATAACATTCATATTTTTATATAATTGAAAGCGTACGGGAAATTTGATTTGACTTATATTAAAAATCTCCAATAGGTTATACGGAATACTGTGATACTATAATATTTGTGATATTGATCATAATCTTTGATAAAAATGTTCCGTTCGATATGTAAAAAGATATGTATATATAATTCCAAATGAGACGCGTCATAATAATGGTTGACTTTAATCTGGCTATCAATTTCTAAACATTACAAAAATTGTCAAATCAGTTTTCAAGTGGATCAAGCAATAAAGGTTTTCAAAAGCGCCACATCGTGGTTTTACAATCATCTGTCAGATAAACAAAGATATAGAATATTGTTAACAAGAGGTTGGAATACAATTTGAAAAGATAGCCATGGAAAGGATGGAAAATTAATCAGATCCATTGAAGAATTATACCAACCAATATAATAATTTAAACCAATATCTCCGAAACAATATTTAATCAGTTTTTTTTTAAATTCTTACATATTCGATAGTTAACGGTTGTTTTCTTCATTAGATTTTCTTGTGTTAAAGTATGCTGAACGCAAATAAATGAGAGACGTAAACATTGAAATCATTTGACAGTTTCATTTAAGTAAATATTTCGAGGTTCTTTATATTATTAGTCGGCGTGAGCGTGAAATAGAAATGTGTTGAACCTGAATGCAGAGCCTCGAAAATAGCCGTGTCTAGACATTTGAGATTACGTTTTTTCGTAACATACTTAACGTATCGTGATGTACGTTAAAAGACAAAATGCTTGTTCTTTAATGTTTAATGTCATTTTTTATACATAAAATAAGTTCTTATAGAAGCTAGGCAAAGGATTGTTCATTTTTTTTTAAATGTATGTTAAATTGTCATTTTCATTTGAAAATATCTTTGATGTCACCAATTGGTAAATTCTTAAACTCCAGTTCGTATTACGGTCTACGATTCAAAGAATAAGCCTACATTAATATCTACTATATAACAAAATAGATTGTACATATATAGCCTGTATATCACAGAATCACTTTCTGAAGTACGTAATGCCAGTTTTCTGTAAAAAGACTAATATTTATTAAGGATATTTGCTTTTTACAATACAATAATAATTGAATTTAATAAATTTGGCATTTACACGAGGTAGGCTAATGGTGATAGTTTACACTTTAAACATAAGCTTGCAACATAATAACGTCATTCTATTCGGAATCGAGGCGATGTTGGAAATAATATTAGTGTTTTATATATGTTCATTAATTTGTATCCGAAAACATTAATATGTGTGAAGTTATTATCATTATTAAATTTACATACGCAATCATGACTACATTGGATAAAAAAAAATCCAACAACTATTTTAATTAACTATTAATTAATCTTACTTCTGAAACATCAGCATTTGTTATATTTGGTGATGAAAAAACTCAGTTTTACATCTTGAAGAAATACAGTATAGAAACAAAAAAAAAATTGGCTGCATTAAGAATTTACAGTAAGCAGGATGAATTTAATATCATTACTTTCTGTAAAGTAGACGTTTATTTGTTTAGCTTAATATATACTTTTTCAAACATGTGTCTCTTGATGTAATTTAAAATTAGTTTCATTACAGAATGATGAACGATGCTTTTAACAACTAATATTATAAAACTAAAAAAAATATCTGGTTATCGTTAATTTTACAATGATTGAAAAATCAAATTATATCGGCGTTAAAGCGTTAGATATAAGTCCTGTTTTTTTAATGAAAATTAACTTTGAGGTATTGTTATCACAACAAACACGAGTATGTTCATTCGCCATACCAAACCTTAACATAAACAAAACAGTGAAAACTATCAAAAGAAATTTGATTAATTTTTTTTAGATTCTGGTTTATTTTAATACTTTTTATTTAACATATTTTTACAACAATTTGGCTTTTAAAAAAATAAAGATTCTCTTTACGTTGTGTTGCGATAAATATACTTTTGATCATAACTTTAACGTATCGTTTAGATCCTTTGTTTAAGATTGTATATAATATATAATAAAGATACCTGTGTTTTAGTACTTGTAAATGCTTTCAGGCTAATTATTTTTACTGGCAGTAATATTTTTATGAAAAGAAAGTGATGAATGATAAAACGATTTTTACCCTAAAAAGTAAAGTGAAAATTCACATAAAAGCTTTTGTAAGAGTACAGATTCTCGGTATAAAATAAGTCGTTAGTGCAGTGGCAAACGGCTATAACTGATTCACAGGAGAGAAAAAACCTTCGAAGTTAGTCTGAAAAGTTAGTTTATAAAAAGTGATATCTTTTGACAACTTTGCAGTCAGTATTTTGCAGCTCTAAATTTTGTCACATCAAAGAATGTAAAATTTGAATATGTTATGAAAGAAAACTTAAAAAGTGAAAAAAATCCAGTTATAACAGTCTGTCATAAACGAACTGAAATGGTGTACCTGACCGAAACATAATATATTTTGAAAGAACAATATTATCATAATTTGTATTCAACGAGCTTTTTTTTTTGATTTTGTTACTTGTGGTTGATTATAAGAACATTTTATAGCCCGTAATAATTATACGATATTTTGTGATATATTTTTTATTATTTTTCGGTAACAACTTTGAATATAATAACAGTTAGTTACTCTAAGTAAAGTAATATAACGGTTATTTGAAAACTTTTAAATATAATACAACAATTCTATTTCGCCGTTCTTAAACATAATATAATAATTTATACTATGTTCAAAAGAAATACTTAACGAATGTCATAAACGAATAAAATATTATAATTTATTTTAATCATATTGATAAGTCCTGCTGAATACTTAGTACAGCATTACATTTAGAAATACTGAAATCTGTAATAACCGCCAACAACTGTGATAAGAGTGAGATTACTTTGCGTAAGTTTATCCAAGTGCTTCTGCAATAAAATATTTTTTATATTTTTATTTTTATTTTTACTGAAATCCATGAAATGATAAACATATTTATTAGATTTAGTTTTAGCTAAATATTGGGCATAAAAATATTGGTTTGTTTCAAAGGTTTATTCTTGTGAAAGTTTAGATTTGATAGTTTGAAAAAATATGATTGAAAAAACACATGGTAATTTCTTCGTTGTGGTAAAGTTAAAAAATCTAAATAATTAGAAATGAAAATATTGAAACACTAAAGATTTGAATGAAGAAAACAAATAAGATTGGTAAAATAAATTAGGAAAATTGGCAATACTGAACATAAATTGAAATCGCTTTTCACTCACATGAATTCGAAATAGAAAGATAATCCGATTTGATTTGAAATGTAAAATTTTCAAGTTCAATGTTTTCTAGAAGAGAGCCGTGAAGCATAAACGCGATTTGTGAATATGCTTCGAAATTTTTGAAAAATAAAATTTAAACAAAAACTGTACAAGCTGGTTGAACTGTTGATGCTCCATTTGATATTCGGCTGTATTCAACGCACATTTATGGACGTTTAAATTATTTGAATTACCGACTTATTTTTTTCAAAAAAGTTCGTGAAATGTTATTATACTGACTTTTATTATTATGATATGGATACATACCGTATAAGCATAAGAAAAAAATGCAAAAATGCTTCATGATTCTTTAGCAATGGGTTACAATAAATTTGAATGACATCTGACTTTTATTGAATAATTAATGGAATTTCAAATACTCATTGTGAAAACATCCACGTTTTGTATATGTTTAAAAACGTAACAAGGACCACCCGAATATTTAACACTTACCACACTTTCACTAACTATATTAATTTACCGAAAAGCTCATAGCTTCGAGCGCTCAAGACACTTCCACTATTTATACATAGCAGTAAAGCCTTATTTTTTTGAAATATTTTTTCTACACCATATTACTTCAAAACCTCGTTATAAAGTGACGTATATTATAGTGCAATAACAAAAAATACAAATCTCCTATTATTGAGCAAATTCATTAAAAATATACTAAAATTAAAATATTGTATTTGGAGACATATTGTTATATATGTGATGATAATATGCCATTGTGACAACTTCTTTTTTTCAAATTTTCCGCATAATATTTTGATTGAGATGAACTAAATAAAGGTTACGAAATCACTTTTTTATTTTTGTTATTTTTATTTTTTATATAAATTTTACTGTAAACTGCTTATACTTATGACTAAAACGTAATACGACTTTTAAATAACTTGTGTAGATACAATCAGATCACAGGTGTCATTTGAATAAATTTAATGGTATTAAGCAGGTCATACAACATTAATATTGACTTAATTAGTAATTATTGCCGAATATACTCGATAAATCTGCAGTGCTCATCGATGGATAAAAAAAATAAAAAAGTTATTCTTAATATAGTTATGCAATGATATAATTATATATGAATAGAACGGGAATAAAATATACTATTTGCCAATGTTCCTTTATATTAATATAATATACACGAAAAGCGAGCAAAGATAAACAATACAAACCTAAAAAAATAATTTACAATCTTCAAATGGAGAAGATTCCCGTGCAAAGAGAGAGCAACAGTTCCTTGTGTAAGTAATATCCGGTGGAAAGCTCAGTGAAATTGACTTCTTAACTCAAGCCTTGTGAAAGCGCGCACAATTTAATATGGGCGGAAATCGTATGCCAAGTATGTTTTTTTCCCATTTGAAGCACTGTTTATGTTAAAGTAATGCGTCAACATCGCAAAGGCAATAAAGCCTGTTTCCTATGAATATGTATGGTGATAAATTACATAAAACCTCCGAAATATATTCAGATTGCCGGATATTTACTTCTATAGACATTTGTTGTGGATATGATGAGAGACGCAAAGAAAAAAATGTTGTTGGCAAATTCGAAAATATTATTGCGTAGTTAAGCCGTTTTCAGGAATTGTTTTTTTTATTGAATAGAGAAAACTCATAACAACTAATGCCCACGCGCAATGTTTGGAAAAATAAGTTTTTAAAAGTACAGGATGTTCACTGGGAAGGTTCAACGTTCACAGGGTTTGGTCGCCATTTTAATAAAAATAAATTTTAACAGTTAATATTCAGTTCAAAATCGGTTTCTAATAAAGTTTATTTCTATCCTCCCTTCCTTACATTCTGCAAGAAGGAAAAAATCCAATTTCTATTTGATTCATTCTTCTTTTTTTTCTTAAGTAAACTTTGCGATAGTAAGTTTATAACATATTATATTAGTATTATATTAATATTATATTAGTATTATATTAGTATTATATTATTATTATATTATTATTATATTATTATTATATATTATTATTATATTATTATATTATTATTATATATTATTATATTAGTAACACAATACATGGAACAATCAAAATTATTTTATATTAAATTTATTAGCATATGCTCGCGTCAGTTAAGTAAATTACAACTATGTTTATACCTAATGTTTGTGTGAGTACGGAGTACCGAAAGGTGCATTTTTAGACACAGTAAGAGAAGGCCAGTTGAATCAGTTGATAATGCTCACGATGAGCGAAACCGGTTCATATTAAAACACGTATTGTGTAAATAAGTACTAAAAATGTGTCTTTATTATTTGAAAAAGGTAATAGAAGGGTTACAAATATAAGGAAAAAATATATAAAATTTAAATTGTTACAACTTGTACGATTTCACATGGTTTGTTACTAACGACAGTCAGTTGTCAGCTCTGTTATATTCGTGTGATAGAATGCCTGAAGACGCCGAAAGGCGAAACCCGGGTTGTTACTGACAAAACATATGGAATCGTACAAAGTCGTAACAATTCAAATTTAATATTGAAAGTGCATCAAGCACCTTCAGTCGATATCATGAATTGAAAAAATATGACACGGAGAAAAAAATAGCAAAGTATTTTAGTTTTCCAAAATTATTATTTTTTAAGG
Organism: Himalopsyche japonica; assembly: GCA_028555115.1. NCBI lineage: Eukaryota > Metazoa > Arthropoda > Insecta > Trichoptera > Rhyacophilidae > Himalopsyche > Himalopsyche japonica. The sequence goes on from JAHFWJ010000208.1 coordinate 448,483, forward strand.
TATAGTTGATAGCAATTTCGGCTCACGCCATTAATCATAGTTCAGACAATAGCTAAGGTATAGTTGAAATAGCTACCAACTATACCTTAAAAAATAATATTTTTGTAGAACTAAAATACATTGCTATTTTTTTCACCGTGTTATAATGGAGTTCTAGCAAGTGAATGCCAATTCAATCAATACAATGAATAAATATGTGTTGATTTTTACTAAGCAAAAAAGATCAAAAAAATACTGAATGCTTACTTAGAAAAACGGGCTCACTACGTGGTGCCACTATAAATTGTTTGTCATATCAATTTTGTCGATATTTTATTAATTGAAAAATTATACCAATCACGATAAAACAACGTCAAAATTAATAATAATCTCATTTTCCCTGCTAATTTGAATGAAAAATAATTGCCCAATAGATTCTGAAGAATCGCGAAAGTTTACAAGGGGAACGAAATTTCGTGGGAGGATTATCGTTCTTTGTAATTTATTGTAAAAGTTTTCCCACTTTGGCAAAAAAACACTGAGTACAAATATTCATTCATAAAGTGAAAACTGAAAGAATTATTGATGTATTATGTGATTAAATTTGAAAGTATTTGATGAATTTTAAGATGCTTTTTTTCATTAAAGTCAATTCAGAGTAAGTAACAAGTTTTTTTCATTAGATTCCAATTATGAATTGAAAATAATTCATATTTTTTTTGCTCATGCATATTGAAAAATGATCTTTTGTTTTTAACATACAAAATTCAACTAAGTCGAAATGATTTCACATTTGGAAAGATGTTTGAGTAAAAAAATAAACGTTTAAAAGTTACTGATTTAACCCGCTGTCAAGCTTAAATTATCAATTATAAATTCATATATATGGTTACATTGCAAACTTTACCTAAAATATGTACAACTGTTAATTTATTTCAAATATACAAGTGAAATACAATTCGTAAAACTATTACTCAGTTTACTGTAAATGGAAAAAAAATCGTATTCGTCAGCTGTTTTTTAATTTTAGTAATCATATTATCATGCATACTAGATATAACCTTTTTATTGTAATCATGATAATTTTAAAAGTGTCGTTGAACGAAAATATGTTCATTTGACCACTTCCGCTCCCTATTGTTATCATATAAAACCACATGATGTGCCTATAAGATTCGCTTTTTCGCCATTTTAAAAAATATATATATTTGCTTCACAGAATATTAGAATGTCAAATAGCAGTCTTCCAGAGCGACAATAGCATCACATATCTGAAGAACGTTTATTTTTTTATTTTAATTTTATTTTATGTAAGAGGAAAGCCTTTCCGCTCTATCTTTTCTATTTGAAGTAATTAATTAATAGAAAAGAACGTTTTTTTCAGCTGTTTTGGTAATACTAATGGTATAACACGAAAATCAGATTAAATCTAAGGCACGAATCTTAGAAACATAATACGGATATCTCATTACAAAGATAAGAATATTTTTTGAGTAGTATAAGCTGTTTAATATTATTATTTAGATTGTCAAATTAAATAAATATAACTTCAGAGTCTCTTACGACCTTCAATTAAAATTTTTATATACCATAAAAGATTACGATAAAATATGACAGGGCAATATAAAATATAAACTGTTTAATATGTAATAAAAATGAATGTAATTTAACTTTTGATATTTAAATATCTCATACCCGCCATTGAAAAAGGCCGATTATATCAACGTTTAATAAAAAGAAACGTGCAATTTTCTTCGACGAGAAATCAGATTGTATTATGTTTGAGCCATTCCAAAGATCCAAAAATCATCCCACGTGACTAATGAAAAATTCAAATTTCGGTTACGCGTCTTACATTTTTACTTTCTTGTGCTCCCAACCGTTGCCTAATTGTATCGTCGACTCCTGCCAAAAAATACGGTTTCCTGTAAAGTTTTGCTTTAAAAAAATAAAAATAAAAATATTGCTTACAATGAAAATTGATGTTCGTGTTTCAGTTGAAATTTTATATTTTAAAAATACAAAGAAATTTAATGTTTTTGACAATTCCTTTCGTTTTTTACAATATGAAAGCGATGAAATAAAACATTTTCGCATTTTAAGGTTTAAGGTTTAAATCGATAAAACAATGCCATTTGCTAAATAAATAATTCATGGCTTTACTATTTTCTTAGTTACACACAAAACTTAAATGATGTAACTCATAACACACGGATAAAACCTTTTTTTTTACATTACGTGCAAATTAATTCAGTATAATAAGAATATTTGCGGATTATGTTTGTGCGATGTAAATATATATTATAGTTCCGAAATCAAGAATCAAAGCTTTATATTACCCAATAGCTTTTTCGTGAAAAACTACTCCTTTGTTATTATCATATAAAATCTACGTAAAACATCAGTAATATCATTTGATATTTATTGATTCGGCGAACCCCACAGTTAATCAGCATTACCTTAATTCATTTCTGATAAATTAGTGTATTATACTATAATATTTTATCTATTGATACAACGTGTACTTATTATTCCAATATTTTAAGCTGAAAATAAATAAGTTCATTAGATTTCAGTTCAATATTCTAACCAAAGTTTTAAACGCGAGGTACTATAATATATGATAAAAATATATCCATTAACTGCCATTACTGATCCGCAAGATATGTAGATTATTAATGTAGCAATCAATTATTACGCAAGTATTTGACTAACCCGCTACTTGATTGGATCCTATTATCGAAACTTGGCTCAAGTTACTACTCATTCATCTAATTACAGTAGAATAGTATCTTTAATTATGCAAATTCAATATTCTTATTCATCTTCATGGAACTCCTCGTAAGAGATATAATAGAGGATAGTTTGGCATTGCCAAAGGCTACCCTTAAAAGGTTCTAAGATATACGTTCATATTATGGATAATTCGTCAAACGAGTACGTACAACTGAACTTGTTCGGTGAATACTTTTGTTTCATTAGCTGAAAACTGAAAAAGGGTCTTCATTGATTTTCTTGTTTATGAGTGAATAAACACTTCTTAGTAATTATTTGTAAGACTGATGCTATGGCGTTTTGTGTAGGACAGCCTTTTTATATTAAGCTTTTTAACTGCAATAATATAACAAACCGTTTTGCTGTTGTGAAGATTTTGATCTTTGTTACATACTTTGATTTCACACAAAAATCGGTAAATAATTGATTTTTAATTGTTTTATTTGGTTATGATAAGTTTGAGAAAAAAATACTTGTAATTGTACATTGTACATCACAATTGTTTTAAACAGTGCATTTGTTAATATATAAGAATCCAGGAAAAGAAATTAATAAAATAATTATTATTTAATGCCAATATAATACTAAACCAATAAAATCCATTGTCATAAATTTTTAAAGTATTCGGTGCCATAAAGGTGGTAGCAAAGATTTAAGGTATGTTTTTTTTTAAATATAATAAAAATGGCTGTATTTTCTTTAAGCTTGACTTTTCGAGTAAAACAAAGGTCTGCCATTAACGTTATTGAATTCATTAAGAAGATTGTATTCTATATTGTTACCTTAAAGAGATCTTGAGAGGAAGTGTTTTCTCAATAGAAAGCGTAGGGTCTAAGAGAATTGACCACAATTAAGTGAAATTCTATACTCACCATGATAACGAATAGGCAAACATGAGAGGGCCTTTATAAAGGATCGACTGATCTCGTGGGTAGATCCGATACGGTTTATTTATGTGAGAGGTATTTTCTTGAGCAACCTGCTTACACATTCAACAATTTAATGAAAGGTAAAACTGGACTAGATTTCAACCATTTTCACTTGAAGCACTACTTTATTGTGGGTAGATTGTTATGAGTATCGGACGGCTTGTTTTTGTTACTTTCTCAAGTAACTTTGTAGAATGTATCCCCTTCGTAACAAAATTCACAAAATTTATAATCCACAACTATAAATTTTAAGACTTAACTTTCATAAATACAGTTAAAGATGCGATAACGCAGAGATAAAAACATTTGGACTGACAAATAAATACTTGTCACTTAAAAGACGTAGATGTGGTTCCAGCCATCAAACACAAAAAAGATTTCGATTCAAAATGTTACCATTATAAAATATAGATGAAAATGTTGCCATATCCAAAATATAGATTCTTTAAAATATATTATTTGTAAACAAATAATTTCAAGTACAAGACTGGTTAATATATAATCAGAAATTTTAAATCAACAATAATGAAGAAAACTAACTGCCACAATATTCGTAATATTTTTTAAGTGTAATCATAATGTAAAAACAACTAATTCTTCATTTAATTAAATATATACATGGGATTATTTAAAAAAATACCGTATATAGTCAGTAGATTTTCAATTATATATGTATCAAATAAAATCAACTGATTTCAGACATAACTTGTTGAGTAATATAAAATAGTGAAAAGATCATCAACATTTCATTACATTTTAAATATTATTATCAACCATACCACATATTCTTATCATGAAATAGTATGAGGCTTATTAAAAAACATATTGCATTCTTCTAAATAGTCTCAAAATCTCAATTAGCCACTTCTCTACTGCTCTGGCTACCCTGAAAAATTCTAATAACCGATTGTCTATTAATTTAATATTATATGTTTATCTCTATATATATGTTGGTGTTAAATTGATCAAAAATAGTTGTTTCGAAGTCATGACAACAAAAATTTTTAAATGCGTCGTAGATCATCAAAAAACCCTTTTAAAATAGTAGGTAGATAATAAAGTGTGTCTATAATATATATTTTTTTTCCTTAGCAAATGAAGATTGATACTGATAAAAAAAAAAAGTGTTGTGTCCATACTAAATTAGAATAGATGCATTTTTCGAGTCGTCCATAAAATCTTTGGCCATATATTACATAATGGCTGACTGTATATATTTATTATTGAACCAATATTAATCAAAAATCTTCTTTCACAACTACATATTTCCAATCCAAATTTCCAAGGTCAGTAATTGTTTTATCTTTTTTTCACGTTTGGAGCTGGAATACAATGCCTCTCAACTTGAATTTATGAACCACTTCATGGGTAATATAGGATATTATAAACATTTAAAAAATTGTTTCAACACTGTAAAGTTACCTGCCAACACAGATTATCTGAACGAACGGACATATGACAAGGGTTTACTGAATACTCATGGCAATTTTACTTAAAATCGCTAGCCAAGCGAAAGAGAAAATATTATATAGGAAAGTCATATCAATTTGGTACAGGGGTTGAAAAGAAAATATGTCAAACTCTACTTTCCTATTTATACATACGATGATAAATTTTTTAATGAGTTTTCACATGTTTAATAACTGGATGAAGGTCACAAATTGATTATTATTTTAATATTACTGCTCCATATAAAAAAAATATTTATGTGACACACTAGATAATTTAAGGATTAACTATTTCTAAATGCATATATTAGATCAATGGTGAAAAATAAATACTATATGTGGCATCTAGTTCAAAAACATATATTGTATACACATACATTTCGAAAATTAGTGGTGGAGAAATTTATCGTCAGTTACGTTAAATTGAGTAATATTACTTAATGTAATGTAATATATATAACCGAAAAAAATATTGCTGTTTTTATTTCAGTTGTAAATAATTTGATAATGAAGATGACATCATATTTTGTCAAACATTCAATAATAATAAATATTACACAATTAATTATAAAATTTATCTTCTAATTAAACGTAAGATGAGAAACTAATTTAAATACATATTAGAAAAGTATTTCTTTCTACTATACATGATGAAGGTAAAAAGATCACACAAAATGAGTAAGGAAAATTTCTTCCTTCAAAGTCGTCAGTTATTTGACAATGGCACGAGTTTCATATCAGGAAAACTGCGAACGAGTTGGAATTAAGGACGATAGTTACTAAAAAAAATTTGTCAGTGAAGAAGAAAAAATATGACATAAAAAAATATCTGAAAAGAAAACACAACACAAAATATATTTTAATGTGTAACTAAATATTAATTGTCGAATTCAATTGTAAAAAAATATTATATAGAAGGTTTGCAACATAACAATAATAACAGTTAAATTTGTTTGTTAGTAGAAATTTTCATAAAAAACTTGATGTTGATAAAAAAATTAATATAACTGATACATTTTAGAAAAAATGGAATAACATTTATATTTCGTAAGTTATTCTTAAATTTGTAATTGAATAAGGAATTTTATTACAATTCAACCTTTCAAAATAAAATATGCACTTCTCAGAATTTTTACTAAAGTTTTCTACTTAGAACAAGTTTTCATTTTGAATTTAAAAATTCTAGCTTTGGAGCAGAAAACACATTTTTTTAAAAAAAAATTTAATGATTTATATTTATGAGATTTTAAATTAGTGAAACAAAAAATATTTTTCGTTTAGAAATATAATGTATTATATAAAATGAATTAATTAAACGATATATAACTATTTTTATACGAATACCTTAAATGATCAAAAGTTATTTTGTATGGATATTTTAGAATGATTAAATTAATACATTTTCTACGACAAAAGTTGTTAGATTATAAATATATTATGTATCCTTTATCAAATATGCGCATTTATTTACTTTCAAATAATAAATCATATGAAAATAATAAAACAAAAAATTTTTCATTAATTTTCATTTTGATGAAATTTATGAATACAATTAGTTTTTGAAAATAATAAAAAAAAGTGTATCCTTTCAACAAAACGTACACCAAGTTAAATTAATATAGATATATTGAAACACGTGTGAGATTTCAAACAAATAATAGAAAATATCTCGATATGTATTGTGAAAAAGCAGTGGGTTGATTTATCGGTTCCTAAAAGTTTATTTACATATTCTATATTCATTACGAAGTCGAAAGCTACGCAGTCATCTATCAATAAATTAAATTCTTATTTCGAAAGCTTTTATCATATAAATTCATAAATCAAAATGATTTTTCATTGTATTTTGCTGTTTCAATATAAATATATAACAAAAATGCCTGACAAGTTGTTTTATTATGACAACATTTATTAATCACTCAAAAAACTAAATGGTGATTAGTTACAGCGTAAGCGTTTATATTATTCGATTTATTGAATATAAATGAAACACTTTTATACATCATAGTGTCTTAATTGACTATTTAATCTTTATTTCTGATAGATTTTACTATGGCTCAGCAAAATAAGGACGCAGAAAAGTTTTGAGATAAATTAAAAATAAATTTATTTTGAATGCTTATTAATCAATATCATATGACTTTTCGAACTTAAAACAATGCTACTCTACCAAAATATATCAAAATGTGTCGAGTGACATCGTTCAAATACGCATTAACCAACATTTATTAATTGAAGTGTATAGTGAATTATTTTATTGTTAACATCCTCTACTGAACTTATAATTCAGTTAGTATATTATTTTACTAAGAAATTTTTGTATTACCAGTAATTCATAAAGACACATATTTTGAAAATTGTACTGTAGATGCTTTACACGCGTAAAAATATTGATATGTGCTAATTTAATAATAATTATACATGAATGTTACACAATATATGTTTCTAAGAAACGTTGGCACACACATGTAAAGTATTTATTGTTGACATCATTAACAGATGGCCAATGTAAAGAAGGGTAATATTTTTTTATCGATTGGATTGGAATTTACTTAGTTGAACTCCATTGTTATACGGTGGAAAAATAGCAATGTAAACTAGTTTTAAAAAATATATAATGAATATAGTTGGTAGCCATATTGGCCAATGCCCTCATCAGAACTATAAAATAGATGAGGACGTAAGCCGAAATATATATCAAATATATGTCTGATAAATTTTGTAGAACGAAAATACATTGCTATTTTTTCAACGTGCTTAATTTAATTTAACAACTTTTATTTATTATTAAAGTAGATGAAACTTGGATACATAGTAATTATAAACGTAACCAAATCGATTTGGTCCTCAAAAATGACTTGGTTTGAAAGATATTTCCACGAAAGAGTTATCTTTTGAAAAGAGTAGGATATCAATGTGTGCCACATCATTATTTTTCAGGTAGAAATATCTCATTGTCTTCTTTGAACAATTATTTACTTTTTACACGTCTATGTTAAGATTAGTTCTGAATGCTTGAAATAGACGCTTACAAAGTTTGAGATCATTAAATTGTGTGCGGGTTCAAAATACCTGAAGTATTTGCGAACTTAATATGGTTAGTTGGCAGAATGTTTAATAGTGATATAAGTTTGAAACACAATTCTTGACCTCGATCTCTCTTAGTGTCTCATTAATCATTATAAGTTTAATATGTTTTCAAGTTCCTTAGTGTGGTGGAAATACAAAAGTGATATATGCTAAGTAGAAACCTTACTGTGATCAACCGCAATGTTTGAAATAAGGTTTCAATTCAAACGGAAATTCACACACACACATATACACATAAGATATCTATAAACAATCATTGTGTTACGAGAATAGCTAATGAAATGAAAGATATCTTTAACACATCTATTCTATTGATAGCTTTTGGTGGTTTTCAATGTAATATAGGCGTTTAAAAGGTGATATTTAAGAAAAAATATCGGCTTTTTAAATTCTATAATAATTTTCCTGTTTTATAGCCAAACAATCGACGTTCAAAGATTTGTGTTTTGGTGTCAACTGGTTTCGTGAATACCACAAGTTTACACCTCTTTTAATTTATGAGAATGACTTATGTTAACTAGTTGGCACAATATCCATTTAGATAATGCACCATTTCAATATGCTTTTGATTGGAGACGACTGTTGTAAAAATATATTTTCTCACATAAAGAATTGAGAAGACGTGGCTTGGAAGAAACATTTCTTTACCATCCGTGATGATTTAAAATTCTATGTACATAATATTGTTGGAACACGATTTTTCTGTAATGATTTGAAATCTTAATTGAAATTTTTGTCGTGAAAACACTAAAGATTTTTTTTTATAAATGAAACGGTTAAGCGTTGACTACGTTTTAATGGAAATACACAGGAATACATTAGTGATGGTATTCTTAAATTCCTGAAGTGTTTATGATTATACAATATAATCGTTTTTGCAATTAAATAAAAGAAGTATATAAAACAAAACACGATTCATTCGTACGAATACCACTATTCAAGCAAATCTTTAAATAAACTGCTCAAAAATATTTGAGCAAGCAGAGCCGGTCCTTATTGTAAATTTAATAGTGTGATGTATTTAGTGTATTTTTTAAAATATAAATAAATATAAAGCTAGGTATAAAGAATTAATATTTATACCATAAAAAAAAATTACTTTTATTTTTAAAATCAAGATGAAATCAATATTGAACGATAAATAAAAAGCAAATCATATGATAAACGTATCTTAATTTCAGTCCTTATATTGTTTCTATTAATTAAAATAATTAGTTATATTTTCATTTCACTGATCTTTAAGGTTTGCTATTCAGTTTTGTAGATCGAACTGAATGTTATAGGCGAGTCATGCGTTATACGTAGAACCTAGAGACACTTGAAACTAATTAATATCACTATCATATTTAACTTGCGATGAGAGGAATATGTTGCAATGAAATGGAGGAAATTTATAGTTCCGTAAACGGTCATAATGACGTGTCGGCCAGTTTATACAAGTTGTCAGAGTCTACAAGACTGCGTTCTAAGATATTCATCAAATTGTGATATAATAGTTTCTTACTCAATTATCTTCACTTATTTTGAGCAAAGTTTCCATGAAAATAAAAGCCGTACATGTAGAAAGTGCGACCACCCTATTATAAAATAACGACATAAAGTGAAAAATTATTTTACGCTACGAAGTAACTTTGAAACAACATGTTTCGTAACTTTATCAAATTTCGTAACAGTTGCTGTGAAAAGTTTTTTGTTTGCTATCTTCACCTTGTTTATTTGAGCGCAAAGGCAATAGGATCAGAGTAATACATACATACATTTGTCACAGACAATAATCTATTAAATTTTTATAATAAACTTATTTTAATAAATTAATATCTTAATACCAGCGATAATCAGATAAGATAATTTTAGCCGTAAATGGTTTACATCGTATTCGCCGGTTTTGGGAGAGAAATAAAATATTTGAACATTTTTTTTTTTAATAAAATATTTAAGTCTAAAACATACTTTGTTTTCATAAGTGACATATAATATAATACAAGGCGAAACTTTGAAATCAATCAAAAGAGTTTATATAACCAAGCTGTGTTTTATTTATTTTTTATGTTTTGTATCATGATGGAAAATTTTCGATATTTTGGATGTTTCATTAAAATTTAGTTGAATAAGGACATATTGAATTTTTGCTACAATTATAATTATGCGGTTTAGAACTGTAGTGTCTTGCTTTTTGACTGTAAAAATATGAATAACTGCTTATTAATATAAACTTGTTCGCTTTTATATCGACAAATTTAAGATTTTAACATTTTCCTAAAAACTCACTAAAATTACCGTCTTACCATATCAACGTCAAGTCGAATTTTCCGCAATGTGGAGCATCGATCTGTTCTTACTAATAAAATAAGTTTATAAACGCAGACGTTGATTGATTTATGGGAAGGCTTCTACAATATGAACACCGCATTCTCGGATAATGAACTCGATCGGTGAAGCGGTAGCTCGACGTTTTTCAACAACACGCGTGTCGTATGGCAGGAAAAATGGCCTACTCCAGATTTACACGAATGAAAATTTTAAATTCCGTGTTATTGATTTTATAAAAAATTTTAAATATGTATTTTTTTCTTCACTATTAAGAGTATTCTGATTTTTATTGAATACTTTAAAAATATTATTTGACTCAATTTAAATTTTATTGCTTGATACCGAGATGTGAAGAGTTTCAATTGCTCACTTTTCAAAAACATTTAGTATTTTTTTTAGATTCCAATTCCACGTGGATGTGAAAAACTATTTTTCTTTACATTTCCTGGAAAATTTTAAATTCCCAAATTGCGTCTGCTCTAACTTATTGCTGGATTGACTTTCAAGGTTTTCCAGAAAACATATTTTATTTTAATTCAAAATTATTTACCAAGTACTTTATTTTGATTAAGCATATAGATTGTGCTGGAAAAATCCAACTTTTATATTTATATAAGCCAAACTGTCAATTGATCAAATATGGAAAGTTCGACAATGAATGATATTTGCATAAATGAATAAAATTTAATATTGGCTAAAATAATCACACTTTTTAAAACTTTGGTAAAATAATTGCGATTTGCTTTCAACAAGAGCCTTTTTTGTTTTGATACGACAAACGCTGTTTGAAAGCTTCATTCAGTTGTTGATTAATAAATATAATGTAATGGGACAAAGCTTTTTTCATCATATGTGCAAATATATTTATAACTTTTCTAAAGCGAAACAGCTTTATTTTATATATGATTGTGAAATTTTAACGACTCTGATATATATTGTATTATTATTTTCGACAAATTTTCAAAGCTTATTGTTAACACGAGCCGAGGAAACTTCGTGACCTTTTGTTAGGGTCAGATATTTCATATCTAACACCCTGAAATATCACTTATAGGAAAACAAATCGATTCGAAGCTTTTTCATAAACGGCAGGACATTTTCATTTCAAATCATTCCGTGTGAAAAGTAAGCCGCTTTTGATGACTTGACGACCCTGATCCTGTTTTATTGATTTTTTTCTTCGTGCAAAAAAACAACGTTACACATAATGGATTTTGCCTGAATACTGCCGACATAGGTAACATAATAAATAGTTATTTTTTATTAAATGAATTTTCACTAAAATTTTAAGAATACTCTCTTAATTTGTCTTTGTATTTATAAGATTATAACTGGAAAATGATTAAAATATTAAGTGTTTTATATTTAACTGATTGATTTATACATTGTATCTTTGCTGTCTGTCTATTTTCTTATTTATCTATTATATTATTCTTGAAATGAGAGCTTAAAGAGTGAGAAACTAAAAAAATCTTTTATTCTTTTTAAGCACAATAAAAAGATTTTTTAAGCAATTTATGATAAAAAAGATCAATGCGACTTAATATTGGAAGTGGATATGATGTATCACGTATGACATTTTATTTTCTAGAAATATTTAATTTTAATAACATTTACCATCACAAAATGTTGAAAATAATTAATAACAGATGGAATAAACAGTTGTTTTGGCTATATTTTCATTTTTGAACATATATTATAAGCGCTTTCAGTTATTACAAATGTACATCGTATTATTTAAAAATTAAGCAAAGTGTAAATTCTCTCTTTTTGTTTTTTACAGGAAAGTCATATTTCATGTTTATTTTGAAATAAATAAGTTTTGTAATAAATTAATTCACGCAAATCTATCCCCTATGAGAAGACTACAAAATATTCAAACAACCATGACAAGCCATGGAGAAAACAGAAAATCTTGATTGTAGCTCTCCCAATCTTCTATAATTAATAAGCCATATTATTCAGTCAGGCAACAGTGCATTTTAAGTTTAAATTATTTTCATGTCATATTTCCTGTCTATAAGTTTGTAAATATAAGGTAACACAATAAAAGCATATAAAAATTGAAATTGCGTTAAAAAAAATATCCATTTACGATCTCATAGAATTAGGGTGACTATTTATAATTCCTCTACATTCAATCCTGTAAATTTTATAATAAAATGTATGTATCTAATAATCGATAACGTTTCATTTATTTATAAATGAATTGTATGATCAATAATTTTTTTCACGTGCAAAAAAGGGCCAAGTTCATTCACTGCGTTAAGGGTATCAGATTACACATGATATGCAATATTTCAATCGAGTATCTATTTGATTCAATCTTGTTTGAATAATTCAAAATAAAAATCTTTTCTCAAAAAGAAATCTTAAAGAAAAAAATAAATATAAAGCTCTTCAGAAAGCTTCAGTATTTCATATTAACTATACTACAGTTATAGATATACAACATACAATAAACAATTATAATAATGATAAAACATTCCTTTTTATCATCACAATACTTTTATTTCTAATGGGTACAATACAAAATAAATAACAATAATATTTAAAAAGATCTTTATTTTTTTCAATCCGAGCCATTTTCAAAACATGGAACCTTTTTTTTCATCAAACGCTATAAATTCAACATTTGTATATTTAAAAGAATGCGTACAAATAATTTTAATAAAACAAATGCTTTTTTTTGTCTAAACAAAGGATAAGATAAAAACAGCTTAAAAATGAGAGTGAATTTTCAAAAATGCTTTTAAATTTCGCTGTTATCTAACTAAAGTTACATTGAAACAAATCGGTTTCTGATCAAATGAAAATATGATGACAAAGAAATAAATAAAGAGTGAGATTGAATAGAATTCAAACAGGCGCTTAAAAACGGTATCAGCTATACACCTGACAGATGAAAAAATGTATTTTATTTATTTAATTCTCTAATGTATGTTATATTCATTAAAACGTAACCACATTGAAAGTTTTACATATTTTTTTTTTTCATTTCTTTGGAATACAATAAGAGTTTGATGTAATGGATAAAACATATCTTCAAATATTTTTAACAATGTTATACATGTGTCACCGCTTGCAAATAATATTCTGGACACGATACCTTCTCGTTTCATAACAGTTGCACTCGAATTCGAGTAGTAATGTCATCCTATTCATATAGTTGAACATATCACTGACGTTTATAACAATGGCCTTTAATTAGAAAGTTCCATAATGACCTGATCGATTTGATCGATTTGAATGCGTTTATTTATTATTTCATTAAAATATTTAAAATTACAATCAAAAACATCCTTACGACACCAAAATATAAGTAAACTTAAGAAAGTTAATCAATCAAAACTTAAAGTAAAAATTAGATTATGATCTAAGAATATGAGGTTTTTAGTGGAAATAAACAGAAAGAAACAAAATCTTTATTTCAATCTAATATTTTTTGACCACTCTTCAGGTAGCAAAATACGCATTTTCTTAATTTTCGGATGGGTTAAAAAATAGCTAAGCTCAAAGTGCTCAGTGCTACGGAAACTTGATTATCATCTCAAGTAGGATTACTGAAAGCAATCGTGTTACTCCACAAAGGGTGTCTGTAGATATCATCCATAGACGAATAAAAAGGATTGTTATATATTATAAAGGATTTTCAGCTTAAAAGTACACCGCCTCATCCCTATAAGCCCATTACATTGAAGTTTTACTTGTTTTGGATTTATAGATTTTCTGCAATTTTTTTTATTCATTACAAATAAAAAAATCATACGATTTTTAGCTGCCTTTATGCCATACATATATTTTTAAGGCAGGCTATACAATTCTTAGCGTAATAAAAACCTTCTTTTGACAATATTAAAAAATTCTGGACCGAGGACGTTTTATACCATTTTTTTTAAATATAAAAAAAAAATGAATTAACATCTACAATTTTAGTGAGTGTTCATGCTCATATTTTTTCGAAAGAAGCTTTATAATACAACACTTAATACCTGATAGGGTGTATCCGTTATTGAACATTTGTGACAGTTAAAGCTTCTTCAATAATTACGCTAAAGAACAGATAAACTAATCTTAAATTCATTACATTTGCATACAACAGCAAAATTGTCGTTATACATTACCAAGTTCTCTCTATATTTTTTAGAATAACATTACAGTAAGATATTTTGATCATTGCTGTGTTATTTTTAAGAAAAATCTCAAAATTTAAAGCTGATTTGCATGTCAATTGAAAAAGTTAATCTAGTATTAGCGGAATCCTTTTTAGAAGTCGGTTCTACCAAAATGAACATCAAACGCGACCAAGTTGATTGGATCATTTTATATTCAATCTCGATAAATGCAAACGCAAAGGCAAAAGCTCGTTTCTTCTGCAGTTTTATATTCCAAAAAAAAATTCGTTGCAAATAATAATTGTTCGGATGTTGTTTTATTGCTTATAATTTTATAATAAAACATCATCTAAATCTTATTAAAAATCTATTGAAAACCTTGTTTCTTTCATATACTGAGAAATACATTTCATTAAACATTATTAACGAGTTAAAATTGAATCAATGACAAAATGTCATAATGTACCCAAAAAAACATTGAATACATGTAGATAGTTTAACATACTTACGATGATAATATTATAGCAAATCAAAAATAAAAATGTACATTAAAAAAGTGTACACTAAATACTGATGAAATCAGTAATAATAATTATCACTATTTAGCTACAATCAAACGTAAATTTTTATTTTGATTGGTCGTTTATTGTGTTATACTTTCAAATAATCTGTTTACACTGTTAAACGTTGATCTAAACAGTAAAAATGTGAACATTAACTTTATGTTCGTCAATTACTCTCTACTTGATATATGAAATGTATATTGGATACCTGACTAAAATTTGAGAGTCTATTGCATACCGTCTTCCAAGAAAAGAGCAGCCATTTTGAATACTCAACACGTTCAATGGCTTATTAGTGGGAATTGAAAAATAAAATTATCTTCTTCTTGTCATGAATCAAACTAATGAGATTATATTTTTCGATTTTAGAATCCCGACAATTTATTTTTTCAAAATTTTTAAAAACAAGTAATTTATTGAATTGTTATCACACAGTTGTCAGTGTATAAAAAAATTATACTGCTGTCAAATTTAATTTGAGATAAAATACTTTTTTCCTTGACTTTTTTTCGGCAACCCATAACTCATTAGCATTTTTTAAATTTTAATTAAAGCAAACAAAAATATCGAATTTTTACGCTTTTGTTTTCGTTGTAAAATTATTATATTTTGTTAAAATTATTCATCCTAAAATTTGGCTGATTTTATCGAATAATTACTTTTTATTTAAATCAGTTATTTATGAGACTATTTCAATATAACGCAATGTAAATCTTGGGATGGTATGAGTGATATGTGAAATTTAAGATTCTGGAGTAATGAGGCTATTTATGTTGAAACGGGGTGTTTTCCATTAGCTAAATTTTCAAACCATCTGGTACTAGTTTTATAAAGGAAAACTCATTTTCATGACACGTGCTTTAAATTGCATAATTTTCAAGCGGTAATTATTTAAAGCAGGTTATTTAAAGTGTCTAGAATATAAATACGCGCAAGAATACACTGTTTGACTTACAAGTGAACTTTTTGTAAATAAGGTTAAAACTATATAAACATATGTATGTATTGCAAAAAAGTTACGAAATAAATTCACATACCATATGTATTAAAACAAAACATTTAAGCAAACATTGAGTCGTTGTTTTGAAGAAATTGAAGATTCTCGCTTACCCTTTTTCTTTTTATAAAAAATAATTTATTTTTGAGTTGTATTAGTTCACAATAAATATTGCTTAAAAAATGTTAGTTAATTAATTACTCATGAGTCTTATTAATAGAAATTTTTAGCAACCATATTTTCTCTAAAACTCATTATTATGTAAACATATTTTATTATTATTTAGTCGCTTGAGTTTTCGTTTTTGAAAATGCGTCTTTGGAATCGGACGGATAGATCTGGAAATCACCGCAGCCGAAAAATGACGCTGACCATTCAGCTACAGGTACAAAAATTTGTTGGTATGAAAAATGCTGACAGTAATTTTGACAACTCAATCAATGTAACAAGTATGCCATTAAATATTCTTCCGTTAGAAAATTGTATGATTTTTTATGACATGAGTTCCACGTATTAGAAAGTAAAATGCAACTACGTCTCGAATTTGAGTATTTGAAACACAAAATTATTTTTAACATCACAACATGTATATTTTTCAAGTATTGCTCCATTATTTGAATAAAATAAACTGTAAGTTACTAAAATTGAGTGTAAGCTTATTATTAAAATGGGAAGTTGTCTATATTTTTATACATTGCATGAAAATGAACGAAAGCTGTTTACTAAAATTCGCAAAATTAAAATAGTATGAACATTTAATCCATTTTGTAAATGTAGATCAAGCTTCATTTGATTGTTACCCACTAATACAATAACCTGTTGAATATTTGTAGTGTCGAAGATGTTTGGTAATGAGACCTTTCGATAAAGTTATGAAAAGTTTGGTCTGGCGTTGAAAGTTGAAGGTTTTTTTTCAGACACTTATTGGAAATATTTAGGTATCCCAACTCTTCAAAACTTTGAATATTTGAAATGAGTGGAAATTCAAGTTCGCCTCAATAACTCGAAAAGTTTTTATCTTATTGTCATTTTCAATATAGAGAATTCGTTATATCGATACATAAGTATTTGACTAAATACAATCTAAATTTAAAACTTTTACCATGCGGATAAACTTGATAAAATTTTAATCATTTCAAATTGAAAACTGTTCTCGAATAAAAGATATATGAAAGAATACTCAAAACTTTACAAGACAAATATAACTAAGGGTACAGATCACTGCCTAAAAATGAAATAATAAAATTTGAAGTACGATTTCATTATCATCATCTCAGCTATTTTATATTATTATAAACAATAAATACTTAAAAAAAAGATGAATTAACCTCAAAATAACATAAAAACAATTATCAGAAATAATGGGAGGTTTGTTAATATCAACCTTTATACCAATAATATAGTAGAACAATCTGGAAATCTTAATATAGATATAAAATCGGATGTCGTTTTAGAAATTACAAGTAAGCTCTTAATTCTATAAAACGCAAAAAGCGAAAGTAAATCGTTCGAGATCAATTTATTTACCATTTCTGTAGCTAAAAATTTTTTTTCTATAATTTATTTTTACCATACTAAAAATTGTGACAAAATGTTAACTATCAAAACACTTAGCGAATGTTTTTTTCTTAAATAATTTTACCTGTAAATCACACCTTCCATTTGTATAGAATACTTTTATGTATTAACACTTAAAGAAAAAAAAATGTTTTTATTTTTATGCAGTGTTATATAATGCCCGACATTTTAATATTTAAAGCGGAGTGTTTAATTTAATTTGAATATAATTTACCTTCGTGTACTTACTGCCAGTATTTAAATAAATTATTGAAGCTCGAAGACTTTAACGCTCCACAAACAGAGCTTTTAATTCCACTAAGCTTCAAACAGAGGATTGAGTCAGTCCATTGTGAAGTCAACACAAAAGGTTGTATATCCGGTTATATTCCTGGGACAAAAGTAGTAAAAAACCTTTTTCAATCCAAAGCCGACCCCAAAATTTATCACATTATCATAGCGAACTATGGGATTAACGGAATCATATCAGTTCAGGACAATTTAACAAATATGACGCTTTCAAAGCTTTTTTGTTTTCCTAATAAAACTTATTCATCTTATGTGTCCGTGATTAGCTATAAATTATTGTATACACTTATTTATCTTGCCTATGATAAAAATAGATTTATAAATAAAATAAATGATAATACTTCTTGATTAAATTCAATCATCTATTCTTAGTATTTTTTCCAAAATATCTTAAAGTGCTTAACTACGCATTTGTTTAAAGTGCTAGACATTTTTTAGTTTTAATATATTGCTTTTTGGTCCTTATAAAGAGTCAATATGTGTTGGCTATACAGGTGTGTATGATTGCAATATGTATCATTTTATTATATAAAAAAATTACAAACAGTGCGTATATATAAATAAAAAATTATAACCAAGACGAGAGAAAGTAAAAATGCCCACCATAAAGCATAATTGATACGAAATGAATAAAATCACATTTTTCGAGATAAACTTTAAACAACAACCATAACATTTTATGATAAAACATTATTTTACGTTTGTAGATAAAACCCTATTCTTGAAAATATTTTACATTTTGTTTTGCAGTGTCAAATATTTAATTTACGTAAATTATTTATTGGAAATTTTTCCGTTTATTTCATAAATATATTATACAGCCTAACACGATCGGAAGAAGTGTCACAACTCGAAAACAAATGACAGTTTCCAGATATCAATGAGTAAGCGAAGTTGTTGTCTAGTGTAATAAGTACAAAAAATTTCACAATACATCATGGAACGGTTTTTCACTTATGTACGATTTCACATATAAAGCTTTCGAAAAACTATCATAGGGAAAAATGTTACACTGTTTACGATTACAACGGCGCCAAACAAGCACAAATAAATTTTAGCTTCTGAGCGGGAAGCTTAAGAACTATAGATTTCAAAAATTTTGCCATTTGGAATCTGATATTCATTTGAAAAATAGCGATTTTTGAATCGTAAAACTTTTTTTACAGGGATGCAATATACTTTACATGCATAAAAAACGAACGACTTGTTCTATCGTTGAAAAGTGTGAATGTTGGCCAGGAAAAATTTATCTATGAGTAAATTTTTGTGCATCTATTATTAGATCGTTTAATTTGTACAATTTTTGGTTGAGTTTCACTAAGCGAAACATTTCTACTTTACCGCAAACGGTTAGACGAAAAAGTGGCATTCTCCAAAACAAAGTGGCTTCATCGTAAGTAATACAGTGAGATGTGTAATCGCTCGGCGAAATGCTAAGTCGGTGTAAATTTTGCAAGAATCCTACGACCTCATACTTCAAGTGTAATAAATAGTATGCTCACATTCTGAATACAAGCTAAGTGTAACTTTCATTTCAGACATTTTATATTCTACTCCAAACAGAAAATATATGTATACTATATATAATATTTTGTGACAAGAATATTTAAATTTGTGTAGATCTTCTTAATTTTATTTAATGCTATATGTTACATTTAAAAAAATATATGTTGTTATTCATTTCATTAAAATTTCATATACATATACAACGCTTTCTAAAGATTATAATATATATTATCATGATATTTTAAAAATATTTAAAAAATTGTATTTCTTATAAAGGTTTTCAAAATCAAATTTTCATCGCTGTACCCAAAAAAATGACTTCCTGTTGTTAATATTTTTTTAATAACCATTTTAGTATCTTGAAATATATGTTTTTTAGTTTCTTCAATCTATATCCCATCCGAAAGTGAAGCACGTAGTTTTTTTATAAGAACTATTTTTCCCTAGTTTCTAAAACATTTTTTTACAAAGAGTGAAGATAAGACTACGAGAGCACACGTGGTTAGCTATTATCTCTTACTTAATCTCGTTCTTAAGATGAGATAGATGATACGAATTTTTAGACATCAAAAACACCTATGCCTTCGAGCAGAATAAATAAAACAATTGAAAAGGTCCTCTTGGCGGAAGTCAGTGACTTTGGTCACAGGAACGTACATCAATACATGTTAATAATAACATATATATACAAAAACCATAAAATGATATAGGAGTTTTTTTAAACGAATACCATGATTCAATGCATAAATTTGTACGTGACTGTGTAGCATGTATTTGATATGTGTTTAAAATACGCGGGTACATTACGATCGTCAGTTTCGAGTGACAAAATTTTAACATAATTCTAGATAACCCATAAAATTTAAACGCCCTGAAAGAGCCAGCATCAATATTCTGAAACCTTAATTTTTATGACCTTTTTATGACAATTTTAACAGCAAAAATGCTTCTTCATTTTGAATTTATTAAAGATTTAATATTGCTATCAAAGTGATTCATCCAATCAAAAAACAAAGTCTAAACCTATTACTGATCATATACGTAGTGATTAAATTCATTATAGAGTACGTAAATAAAAATATATAAATAATGAGGTTTTGTTGATTGAGATCAACTACTTCTCAATTTACATTATGTCACTCTTAAAGCGTCAACTTTCAATTCTTATTAAAAAAAGAATTACATTTAAAAAAATTATAACAGAACTTTATTATGTGGTTAGGACTATTTACACTTGTGTATTCAAGCATGTTATTTAAGTACTATATCCACAATTAAATAGCTGATAATAGGTCATAAAAAGTTTAAAAAAATCAATAAATGAAAATTAAGATTATGAGATGCCGTTTAGTGACGCTATTTTGAGACCAATTCTAAAGATTTATATATCTATAATTTTCTAATATTATACTCTCCCCAATTATAAAATGATAAGAGAGTATTTGATAAATATACATTTTAATTTAAAAAAATAGCTCTTTTCATAAATAGAAAGATGATTTCTTAGATTTCGTTTCTCTTTTTCCGGGGAAGGTATTTTTAATAACGAAAGTGAAACACACAATTGAAAAAGAAATCGAAATATCTCACTTGAATATTTCCTCATTTAAAATAATAAACAACGAAAAATAAAATAGAAAAGAATTTCTATGAATTCATCATACAAGATCTATTTACAATAATTGATTGTTAATAATCAATTATTTTTAACAACCACCGGCAGAGTTATATAAAAAAAAAATACTTAAAAATTGACATAATTGTGTTTATCTCTTCTGTTATATTTGTATCAAGATATCAAATATTATTGTAAATATTAAGAATTTAAGAACACTCACTTGTATTTAATCAAATAAAATATAATTCGTTTGGTTCTAATTTATATAAATTAGTTTTATAACAAAGCAATCTTTGAGAAATAGCTGCATTGTACCAAATGTAAATTCGATAATAAATGAACCCAACCATAAAAAATAGCATATTGATGTAAAACGTTTTTAACTAAAATTTTACTGAGTTGTTTACTACTAGAAAATTTGATTAATTTCCTCCAACAATTAATTTTACTTCTCACCAATACTGCTAAATCATCTGCAGTGTTAACCTGTCACAAACATTTTAGTCATAAAATATGGTTTTGAAAGATTGCTGCAATGGGAAAAAATATGTTGACTGCTTCATAGAATAGCACTTTCACTCGAAAATGAAACATTTAAATAGGTTGATAGCCATAATTTTTATAATTAAATTTAATGGGATGTCATTTTTCAAACAGGAAAATTAAAAAAAAAAATTGGTATTGTGTTTGTGCAAAAAAAAACTCTAATTTAATAACATGGAGTTAATTTCGTGAAAAAGTATTTTCAATTCAAATTAACAAATGAACGTATTAAAGTAGTTACTTATATAAGTAACTACTATAAGTTATTAAAGTGTCACATATATAAGTAAAGAAAGACAATTAAATATTTACTGGAAAAGAAGTTCAATTTTACCTAATATTTTGTTAAAATTTTAAATTTCTTGTCCTTATTTTCGATGAAATTAAAATTTCCTAGAGCGTCACAAAATAAAATGTTACCGAAAAAAATCTACAAACCTTACGTTACTTACATCGAGTTAAAGATGGATAAATTTATAATCTCTATATAATAGTTCAATTGCCCGCTTTACACACAAACTCCTCCACACCAGATCGAACACTGTGTGCGCTCTAAAATGACAAAAAGCGAGTGTAACGTTCTCATTTTCAATCAGATTCTTGTTTTAAAGCATATGTATCACTCAATCGCACATGAATGCACAATTTAATATTGCTGTTTTCACAACTCTTTATTACTGAGAAAAAAATGTATTAAAAGGAAGTTATTTTTTATCATAAAAATGATGTTTAAAAATAGCTTACGATTTTGACATGGTTCATTCTACGAGGAAGATGGTTAATTAATTTCAAAACGTGTTTTGAATAATTTACAAGAAACCTCATCAAATTTCAATTTCATCTGAAATCTAAGAAATTTATATAAATAACTGATGCCCATCGTCGCATGTGACGTAACCGGATATCGTTTTACCTTAATTATTTCTTCGAAGCGCAAAAGAACCCTAAGTAACGGTAATCAATCATACGTCTATCGGTATTCACGTCACGTGATTGAATGAAAGCTCCTGGAAAATGACACAATCATGGTCTGCAAGTAGGTTTATTATCGTCATTTTCAGGCAGACAAAATTGCCATTGAAAGAGTTTTTCTTTGTGTGAATTGCGATAATCCCGGAAAACATTTATACCATATGAAAGTTGACAAGTTTTTTTAATGTTCGCTATGAACAAAATAGGAACTACTCTCATATTCTGAATTATATTAAAAAAAAAAATTGTGCGTTGTTTTAAATCCAAAATTACTAAATCATAAAATTCAGAAAAAAATACTTTAATGGTGTTAAAATTAAACATATCAGTATATATTTTTTAAAGTAAAACATTCGCAACTTGTTTTTATATGAGCTAAAATATAAGTTCAAGGCGCAATTATAATGAAAGTCTTTATAAATATTGAATTATAGAAACGTCATCTGGTGATAATATGATATCAATAAATTCCTCAAGAATATTTGATTGAATAAACTTATTTTGATGGAAAATTAGTTTGTAAGGACCACAAAACTAATTACACATGATATATTTAACAAAAATAGTTTTATTCGTTTCACTGACATAACTATTTAAGTAAATGTATTTTCAAAAACCAGAAAAATTAACACGTGCATGACTTATTTGAAACTATCGCATATATCCTGAGTGAACATTCGAGCACATTTCGTTTGTGTAAGTCAGCATAATTCATTTGAAATTAGCACTATATGAATTTAATCAAAGCGAATATTAATTTCAAATGAGTAAGACTCCTTCCATTATATCATATTCACATAATTTGCAAAGTAATTATATGATTGTGTGAATCCTTTTGTTATTGTCAGTGTCTGTTCTATGACAAACGCATGAATAATTTAATCCACAATGAGATTTACATAAATCTCTATTTATAATATTAAAATTATCATTTATATGATCGCTTATAATACTTCATAATTTAAATATATCTCCATTGGTACCCTAACATAGAATAAATGTTTTTCTGAAATTGTAGCTTGGTGAGTAGAAGATTACGAGCTAAGTCAAATATCAAACTTTCTTGTGATAGAAAAAGCTAGAATATTCAGTAAATATTTGAACGTTTAACGATTATAGTATAGTAATACAAAGTTGTCAAATAATTATTGTGTTTTGTAATATTATATTGATAACATCTATTTTCTCTTCTATCCATTAAATAATAAAGCAGAAGAATAAAAAAGTGTTGACTTAAGTTTCACAAAAAAAATACTGACAGCTTTAAGCAAGTTATTAGACTCGACAAACTAAGTTGTTACACTTTAGGTGAAAGATTACCTGCTCTCCAGAAGGTTCTTTCCTCTTCTACGTCATTTTTTTCACGTTTATGAATTAAATTTATATCCGTATTATAATAATGCAATAAAAAAAATATATTTAATTTCTCAAATATTTCCCACACAACAGATTGAGTTTATATGAAATACTAAATACATTAAAAGATCTTAGTTTGGAAATCGTATTCATTTGTGAGTTTTTTTTTCATTTCTAGCAGACGTCCTAAATAAATATTTTCCATTTGTATGATTTACTTTGCCTTTTAGAACATAAATATATATCGTATATACCATTACTTTAGTTACTTTCAAAAGGTAATTTTTTTAGTTTTACAATCTCATTCTCCATCCAACGTTCGATAGTCATTTAAAACGCTTGAACTAACACAATAAATTTTAACTGTGTTTAATTCATCGTCAGAAAAACTTGAAAACAAAATAAAAAAGAAATCACAGCATTAACACATCGGTGAAAACAACTTTCAATATGGAGCATATGAGTTTCTAATTAAGCATCTTAACAGAAGTGTTTTTCTTCTCTTTTTTAATGTTAATGAGAATATTTGTTATGGTTTTATGATGTTAATGATTTAATATTTACCAACGAACGAATCCTAGCTACACAATTTTCGAAGTGAAAGAGTTGCAAATTAGTCACGAATCGGAAAATTTGTTCAAAAAAATAAGTGGCGGCAAATAGAATATGAATTAACTTAGTTAATTAGTCTATGTCGATCCAAATCAACAAGCCGCCATGCCCAATTTCCCATAATTGATTTATTTAATATGTCTTATTAACACAAGTATATTATTTTTAATATTTTGAAAAATGAAACTGATTCATAAATACTCTACTAACATTTTAACTTACTAATTATAAAACAATTTTCTCGAATAGATATTTTGTGCAAAAAGTTTCATTTAATGATATTGGTTTCATATTTTTAAAAAATGCCGTTTACCCACGTGATTACACTTTAAAATAGTGACGTAAGTGCCGGCTTCAAATTGTGCTTTATTTGAATAATCTTATGTACACATATTTCACTGCAAAGAATTTTTTCACCAGAAAAATACGCACTAATTACGAAAAGACTGTGAAGTGCAAAACTGGGTCGTCAAATATTTTGCATAGCTACCGCGAGCCTTTATATAATACTTCAAACCGGTGCTGTGACGCGAGCCTCCTTAATTCCAGCATTTTGTGCCGCGCGATAAAATGACGAAATAAAATTTCATTAAGGTGGAAAAAAACGTTTACCTAGCATTGACTTCGAGCTAAGTAAGTTAGGCTATAATCTCGTCGGAAGCGGAAAAAGTAT
Organism: Himalopsyche japonica; assembly: GCA_028555115.1. Taxonomy (NCBI): domain Eukaryota; kingdom Metazoa; phylum Arthropoda; class Insecta; order Trichoptera; family Rhyacophilidae; genus Himalopsyche; species Himalopsyche japonica. The sequence goes on from JAHFWJ010000208.1 coordinate 473,835, forward strand.
ACGTACACACAGCGTGATATATTTTTAATGAGCAGGGGATGATTTCATTTGCATATTTCGTGCGCAGCCCCGTAAATTTTTCGAACTTTTGTTACGGAAAGCGTAATTGAACATTCGCGGCTATTTCGGCTACTCAGCTTGTCACAAACTTAATAAAATGTTTACTTGAACGTGCATCAAATTATAAACGACCGTACGGTAGAAACATCTCACTATTTCAATAAATAGTTTTTAAAAGATAACCTAATGTTCTTAATAAACATATTTATGTATTATTTTTAAGATAAATAATTTACTCTCTACATGAGCATTCAAATAGTTGCCATTGAATTGCAAGAATCGTCCTTTACACACATGTCTTTTTCTTAATGTGAAGGACAATTTATTATAATATATTATATTAAAGTCTGCTATTGAAACACCTCAATTTAACAGACTCAGTTGTAAAGGAATTGGCTATTAAGATTTCGTTTAGTTTTTTAATAAAAGGTAAAAATAAATATGCCTAAAAAGAAAAAACTATGCCGCATATGATTATCAAAACGTTGTTGAAAATTAATTTAATCAATGCACATCCTAAATAAACTATGTGCATTTCAGGAATCCAACACGGCCCAAAATTTTGATTTCGGTATAGTAATTAGTTGATCCCAAAACTAGCCTCAGAATTTGGGATATTTTTTAACAGTCAATATTTTTTGACATTTATTTAATATAAGCTGTTTTTATTTATTGATAAAATAGCATAAAACGAATCATACAACTGATTTTGAAATATGTTTATTATTTTGGTATGTATTAATTGTGATTTGGTCTTAAAAGAGAAAATAGTAAAATGAAAACAAAAACATTATGATATTGATGAAGGTGCTTGATGGAGTTTTTTTCGATTCTACAATTTTTGTCATTAACGGCATTTTATCATACATATGCAACAGAACTGAAACTTGTCCGTTTTGACTAGTTTCAGATCTGTTACATATGTGTGATAGAATGCTTGATGATGCCTTGGGGTGAATCCCGGTCGTCAGTGACAAATGTGTAACATGCATACCCGTAGCAAATGAATTTATTAGTCACGAGCATTCATTCAGTGTTTATTATATGAAATAGGCAAGAATTTACATATTTATATTTTGTTAATAATTATTAGATTGTATTTGATAATTAAATCAATTCCGAAAATATCAGAATTATTTATGCTAATTCTGTAACTCATGCTTTAAAAGATAAAAAGCTCACTTACTCACGGAAATTTCGTTCTGACATTCTAAACTGTGATTCTATTATACAACATTAGGTTTTGAACAAATTCTCAACAGATTTGATCACTCGGTTACAAGACTTTTTTATTAGTTTGTATGTAAACAGTACATCACAAGACAGCCTTTGTGGACCGACTTTAATCTGAATATAGTAGTTAAAAAAGCCATTATTTTAACAAAAACAAACGACATACTGTGACATATAAATCGCCATAATTGCCGTTAGTTTTAATCTAAATTATCTATGTAATTTTGTTAGGTAAAATAACCGCGTTACTCTGTTATACAATAAATCATTTCTTCTCCTGTGAGATCGGCGTTTGGAAGTTTTGATTAATGATCCATTCAAACAAAATATTACCGCTGTCTTTCGTGCTCAATCATATCCTCTTGAGAACGGGCTCTGCGCAATGCACTACCACACCTTATTGATGGAGGTAATTTTTCAATGAGCAGTGTGAATTAAAATATCAAGACATTTTGTTGTCCAAATTTGAACATATTTTAATCATACCGAACGTATTTATTTTTAAAATTGTACACTATCAGTAAAGAAAAACGCTATAATATGTAAAATATCAAAATATGATTGTTTCTTATTTTATAAATTCACGACAATATTGTGATAATCAATAATATTTGACATGAAGGAACTAGTTAATAGAAAATTATTTCATCACAAAATTTACGTCTTACATATTGATTGAATTTAGAAAATAATTTTTAAAAACTTTTGATTATTCTGTTATTCCACTGGTGGTTTTATTATATTTAAATTGTGTTCATAATAAGTTAAAACCTGAATATACCAGTTGATTTTTATTTTCATGCCAAAATATTGAACAATCGAATTACTTTACATTTTACAGTGTGGGGATTTTTAAATTAAAAACAACATGGAAATAAAAATATATTCTCATATCATAAAATAAAATAAACTACTTTTTGCAAACTTTCAATTGCAGTTTTCTTAATTTTTTGATTTATAGAGATAAAATATTGTAGAGCTAAGCTACCAATGTCTAGCTCAATTATTTCATAAGCGTTTACAGACTTACTCTATCCTAAAAACATATTATAATGTCAGTATTAATTAAAGTTCATTACTTGTATTAAAAATAAATTATGAGTAAAATTAATAATGTGATAAAGAAAATTTAATACGGAGCAAAATTTCACATATAATCAAGAAGAGTAAAGATATATAAAGATATTGTGAGTGTGTGTAATAATTCTTTACATTTTCAATTTTCAAAAGCAATTTACTTAACGTAAACGCAATATCTGTGTAAGTAATGTATACGTGTCTAATTTAATCTCTTATGAGACAAAGAAAAAGCGAAACTTTTATAACTGATTAATAGTTCCATTAAAGCCAAGAAAGCCAGACAAGAGTTTAGTCAAATGGCGAACAAATTTCCAAGGGCAGCTATTATTTTGATTGTGTTAGTTAAATTGTCCGTATAACATCTGTTCATCATCTGCGTTAATGATAAAATGTTTTCAAATTTTTCCTCTGACGCAGTTTGTTTGTTTTTCAATAACATCAAGTCAATACTTTTTCGAATAAACTTAGAAATGATTAACAGGGTCATAATATATTCAACAGAACCACTAATTATTCATGGAATTTAAGTATGACTACATGTGCGATTGACCACACACTTTTTAATGCGTTTAAATAATAAAGAAATCACTATTGACACGGTAATAAAAATATTTGTGTTTCTATTAACTGATCTTCTATTTATATACTGCTATAGATATATATTTTATGTGAGATATATTTTATTTTCTCTAAAATATGAAGAATTGAAACTCATATACTAACTGAAATATTAATTTGATTTTATAAACTTGAATACCTGAAAGGAGATATTTAAAAATATGCTGTTTTATAATGTAAAAAGTGTCAAATAAGTTGAAAAATTCAACAATGACAGAGAAGTACATTTCAATATTTGAGTACAAATTTAGTTGTGATCATATTTATTTTAAATATATGAATTTACTATCTGTTTGATTTTTTCTTTATAATTCATTTCAAAACATTTTTGCTTAAGTAATACTGCTGTTGGCTAAACACTATTCAGAAAGATCATCAAACAGAAAATCGATAGCAATTCATGACGACAATGTTAATAAACATAAGTTTTTCTCTTATAATAATTGTGATATATGTATGAAGACAAATAATTAGATATTGATGACACGATGAAAAGTGACAACGGCGATGTCTGGGAAAAATAACTCGAAAATTTTCATCAATTTGAGTGAATTTGTCAAAAGTAATACAATCATAGTGAACGGTTCCATTCACCAGATTTGTCTATTTCGAGAATCAACGATTCGCTTTTGTTTCAGATTTATGTAATCCAATCACAAAAATTTCGATGATGTGGTTGAAGAACTATTAAATCAAAAGAACAAAGCAGACTGCAAATAGATAAATATCGTGCTTATTAAATTTATTCGTCTAAACTAAAAAAAAACTATTTGTATGTATGCTTTTTATGTAGCTTTATTCAGTCAATATAAAAATTGATACTTGATTGATTGTTGTATATTTTAGTAATAACAATTTTGTTTGAGTCCAGTACTTGTAAAAAGACATTAATGCATAGATATATCATCTATATGAATTAAGAAATTAGAAAATACATTTTTTCCTAGATTGTCATATTAATTGCCTGTTAATTATATTATAATACATAATAAATCAAATTCATATATAGACATAATATTTATTTTGGTGTAAGCTCCGAGCCAAGGAGGAAAAAGTAGACAAAAATTTAACACAAATATAGAACTACAAAAATGAAGTTAAAATAGAAAAGAGCTAAAGGGAATATATATATATTTATAAAATGTACCAAATTTTTAATAAACGGAAAATCGTCTCAATGTTTTGATTTGAATAAGATTAGCTTTTAATACTCCTCAATGCATCTTCAAATTTTAGATAATAATGAATAATTAACTAAAAGCAGAATCAACATTAATCCGTAAACAAACTTATCAGCAAGAAATCCTTTTAAATATAAAAGCTTTGTATATATCTAATCTAACAAAGCAGGCTTAATATAAAACCAATGCAAACGTAGTAAACCCTAGATCACGATTATTGGGCCTGAAGCATTGATCCATTATTTTATGAGTTCCCTTAAATTACCGATCGCTTTGGGTGAAAGTTATGAAATATTTCTCTAAGCGTACAATGGACTTCTTAATATGCGGCTCACTTGTAAATACGAATTGGAATATTTATTAATCCTTTTTCAATGTTCGTATTCTAGTATCGTTATCTCTAACGATTTGATGGGTTAATGTGCCTAGGTCAACATAAAAATATTATTTAATATATAAGGCGTTGATATCGAGTAACATTTATAAAGTTCTAGTTCTATTTCATTAACGACGCTTTAGTGTTAATATCAATTTTCTCTTTAAAAATTAACATACGGTAAGGTAATCTGTAAAACGATTCTTTCATTTTGTAACTATTGTATATGATTGTGTGTTAGAAATACTTTAGCGTAAGAGTACTTGTAGGGAAGACTAATTGCGTGTGATAAAGTGTTTTTTTTTATGAATAGATTAAACAAAATCATCTATTTATTCATCGCCGGAGATGATGACGTGTGTTTTTATTTTTATTTTTTTTCATCCATTGCAATATTTAGTAAAAAGTCATATGTATGAAAGTCATTTCTTCGATCTTTTTAACTTAGTGAGTTTGTTTCATTTTACTTAAAGTGATTTAGTAATTCGATGTCAATCATGCAAATTTATTTAATGGATTTATAAAATTTCATTGAATCATTCAAACAAATTCAATTATTCAAAACGATTCAATAAAGAAACACGACAATATTTAACACTGTTCCTTCTAAGACATGTTAACGATATTTTATCCCTGACCATTAAAAAATAAACAAGCTCAGAAATGTTAGTTATAGGAAAACTTATGCATATAATTAGGATGAATAACTACATTTCAATTCATTATATATCTCTCACACAAAAGTATTAGATGACATTGATAGTTCTCATATATATATATATATATTAATTTATCAATAATACGGTGAAAAAATAGCAATGTATTTTAGTTCTAAAATTTTTTTTTTAACAAATATAGTTGATAGCTATTTCGGCTCACGCCATCGTCAGAACTATCTCTTTATTATTATCAATAATATTAACACAATATAATCAGCCACCTCAACAGTTCAGATGTTAGCAAGCAAGGAGTTTTAAATTTATTGACACCAATTTATATTTTATATATTATTGTACAAAGTAAGCTCTAAAGAAACTTTTACATGACCTCTTCAAATATGTGTAAAAATATTTTCTGCGGTTGAAGAAATCATAAATTCAGCAGTACTAAACCCTTTTATGGAATAACATAAATATTGATAACACATAGTGAAACTTTTCCAAACTTATGTTTAGATAATATTTTATTTCGTAAGTCAGGCGGAGGTCGCGTTGGCACTAAAGTTATATCATGATAGAGTGACAACCAGCCGCACACAAATAACTGGCAACATATTTTATTCCCTCAAGATAAAATATTTACAGAAAGTCTTCGAAACCGTAACTCATTCCATCTCATAGTTGCGTACTCATTCGCATCCGACAAAACCTTTTCGAGTCCCACACTGTCAAGTGCACAGGATCCTATAAATGTTTCATGAAACTTCAGCTAAATGAATTAAACTCGCAAACATTACCGGATAGCAAACCACGAGTAATTGCATTACAAGTGATTATTTTCTACATGTTAACCAAATATAAGCTTCCCATCAACGGATGAATAAAACGCAACAGAAACAATGAGCATAATTATAAATAGTAATTTAGTTGGATTGAATTGTTTTACATGAGTATTTGGTACTTCGAAATCTTATTAAAATATTTCGTACACTTTGAATGAAGTATTTAACATTTTGTATCACATACGGTGTTTTGACTTCAACCATATATTTTATTTATATTCGATCAAACCTATTGTATTTAATTTTTACTAACGGTTATATTAGCAAATATGTTAAGATAGTAAGTAATTGTGCATTATAATTCTTCATATTGGAATCAACAGAATCTCTTATTATTATTATACGTATATACAACTTAGAGTAACATATACAGTCATCGTTCACCCTTCAATTATGGATTACTCAGCAGTAAATCACCATAAAATGGGAC